>JARQOC010000004.1:47294415-47324559 GCA_033576535.1 Allobates femoralis
GTGGAGACTTTTTATTTCCCTCTCTACAAACCGCTGAAGAATGTGTTTCTGGGTATTTTTGTAACATTTACCCTATCCCTCGTTCTCTCTTGCAGTACGACGTGCTGGGTAACAGCGCCGCTGTGCGAGCGGAAATGGTGGAGCTGTCTAATTACCTTGATAATGTGAGTACCAGATTAGTAAGTTACCGTCCAATTTAAAGGAGTTTGTCTTAGATAACGCATAAGCTGATCCCAGGCAGCCATATATGTAAAGTAATGAGATCGCGGACTCCCTCCCTCTCAGACCTGGCTGTTCCCATATCCCTGAGACACCTCACTAGTTTTCTGTTTACATTGCCTACCGATAGCACAGTCCATATACGCCACGTGACCTCTCAATATATACCACTAAGGCCAGCGATTCGCTGCAGGCACCAAGTGAAGTTTACAGGTTGTGGTATTTGCTGTCAGTGGAAGATAAGGGGTAAATCCCCGATCGCCCTGAGGAAGGAGTTTCCACTCAAACGCGTTGCCAGATCATTTTCCAGGATTTATCCTGATTTCTAATAGCAGCGCAGACTTACCCTCATCTCAGTGATCCCCACCCCTCCGACCGATCCTGTGAATGTGAGATCCAAAGTGATCTATGTGAATAAAGCAGTAATGAGCATGTGCGACCGCCGCTCCTATAGACAGGGAATGGAGCAGTAATGAGCATGTGTGACCACCGCTCCTATAGACAGGGAATGGAGTAGTAATGAGCATGTGTGACCAGCGCTCCTATAGACAAGGAATGGAGCAGAAATGAGCATGTGTGACCAGACCACCACTCCTATAGACAGGGAATGGAGCAGCAATGAGCATGTGTGACCACCGCTCCTATAGACAGGGAATGGAGCAGTAATGAGCATGTGCGACCACCGCCCTATAGACTGTGAATGGAGGAGTAATGTACATGTGTGACCACCGCTCCTATAGACAGGGAATGGAGCAGCAATGAGCATGTGTGACCACCGCTCCTATAGACAGGGAATGGAACAGTAATGAGCATGTGTGACCACCGCTCCTATAGACAAGGAATGGAGCAGTAATGAGTATATGCGACCACCGCCCTATAGACAGGAAATGGAGCAGTAATGAGCATGTGTGACCATCTCTCCTATAGACAGGGAATGGAGCAGTAATGAACATGTGTGACCACCGCCCTATAGACAGGAAATGGAGCAGTAATGAGCATGTGTGACCATCTCTCCTATAAACAGGGAATGGAGCAGTAATGAGCATGTGTGACCACCGCCCTATAGACAGGAAATGGAGCAGTAATGAGCATGTGTGACCACCGCTCCTATACACAGGGAATGGAGCAGTAATGAGCATGTGCGACCACCGCTCCTATAGACAGGGAATGGAGCAGTAATGAGCATGTGTGACCACCGCTCCTATAGACAGGGAATGGAGCAGTAATGAGCATGTGCGACCAGCACTCCTATAGACAGGGAATGGAGCAGTAATGAGCATGTGTGACCGCCGCTCCTATAGACAGGGAATGGAGCAGTAATGAGCATGTGTGACCACCGCTCCTATAGACAGGGAATGGAGCAGTAATGAGCATGTGCGACCACTGCTACTATAGACAGGGAATTGAGCAGTAATGAGCATGTGTGACCACCGCTCCTATAGACAGGGAATGGAGCAGTAATGAGCATGTGCGACCACTGCTACTATAGACAGGGAATTGAGCAGTAATGAGCATGTGTGACCACCGCTCCTATAGACAAGGAACGGAGCAGTAATGAGCATGTGCGACCCCCGCACCTATAGACAGGGAATGGTGTAGTAATGAGCATGTACAACCACCGCTCCTATAAACAGGGAATGGAGTAGTAATGAGCATGTGTGACCACCGCTCCTATAGACTGTGTATAGAGCAGTATGAGCATGTGTGACCACCGATCCTATAGATAGGGAATGGAGCAGTATGAGCACGTGTGACCACCGCTCCTATAGACAGGGAATGGAGTAGTAATGAGCATGTGTGACCACCGCTCCTATAGACAGGGAATGGAGCAGTAATGTGCATGTGCGACCCCCAGTCCTATAGACAGGGAATGGAGCAGTAATGAGAATGTGTGATCACCGCTCCTATAGACAGGGAATGGAGCAGTAATGAGCATGTGTGACCACTGCTCCTATAGATAGGGAACAAAGCAGCGGTAGAACATTCTAATCTAAGTTCCTTCCACAAAAGGGATTATGGGAGCCATGTTTTCAGGATCAGTAGAGCTCTTTGCAGTCGGACCCCAACAATTCTATACTTCTATGCTCCATTCAAACCTTCCTTGGAGATGACTTGTCTTTGTTCTCTAGATGTACTCCATGCTGAATATAAGAGTTGTCCTGGTGGGGCTGGAGATCTGGACCACAATGAATTACATCAACATTGACGGCTCTGCTGGAGAAGTGCTCGGGCGTTTTGTACAATGGCGCGAGACGCAACTTCTGCCGCGACGCAGACACGACAGCGCACAGTTAGTTCTGTAAGTAAATGCTCTACTGCGATGTGGCTGAGCTGAGTTTGTCTTTGGCACAATTGATCACGATTTTATCTCTTCTCATAAAGCAGAATTATTCAGTTGTATACGATTGTACCAGATAATTACTGGTGGGAAGGAAACATCAGAGACCATATCAAATGTCACCACAACTGCAGACTAAAACCTTCCTGACAGTGCAGGGCATGCTGCATCATTCACAAAGCATGGCAGTGCTAACTGGCGGCAGCCCAGCTCCTAATGGAGATATAATAAAAGGGCATAATCAGATGGAGATGTAATAAAAGGGCATAATCAGTTATCCAGCTCAGATAGCTACTGTTCACCCTTAAGCTATCACTAAAAAAAAACTATACTTTTATAATTTTTTTATTTAATTTTCTTTTTACACTTAAATTCAGAGGCCACAGATTTCTAATGACATCAAAAGGGTTGACGGTAGCAATCTGGGCTGGATCGTGCTCCGGAACAAAATCAACAGTTAACAGCCCAAGAACCTTTTATTACATGCAAATCAAAACATCCATAAAACAATCCACCACAGAGAGGGTAAAATAGTCCAGGAACATAAATACATCCCAGTCAGGCCCGACGCCAGCACCCAGCATACCTAGGCAGGTGTCGGGGCCCTAAAGAAGTGAGAGGGCCCACTCCCTGTCTGTGAGCGGAAGCAGTGAGGAGACCGATCACACACAGCTGATTTGCAGCATTTGGAGAGCTGAGGGGTCATGAATGGACAGTCAGGAAACGTCAGCAGTTCTCATCATGAGTGATGAACCCATCCAGGCTGCAGATGATAACTGAGATGATTCAGGTTTCAGACCTTCTGTGATGTGATTAAGACTCTAGACAAGACGGGGAATACACAGGATGATACAGAGCAACAATACATCACTCCTAAAATTAGTAAAAATATGAATATAGACAAAATGATACCTAACCCACCATATGATATCCCTTTAAGTGATAAAGAAAAGATAGCGGGAATGTCACCTAAATATGTAATGTGGGGAGCACAGAACGGAAATACTAATCCCTATCAAAACATTCAATGTTTTTACAGTGTTTATCTTTTTTTTTTTTTCTTTTATTAAAACCTTGGGGTTTTTTTTTTGTTTTTTTTAAATGATTGATGTGACAATAAAGGTTCCTTTCATAAAAATATCAATAAATAAAATAAAACGTCCACAAATATAGGAATTGTTCACTTTGGAAATTCTTATTTATCAGAAAAGTCCTGCTGAGATCACCAGAGATCTGCTCTAAGGCGAAACCAGGCAGCAGGGATTCAGTGTCCCCACAGCACTCCCAGAGGGGAAATGAAGCATTACACATTGCCCACTGAAAGATCGAAATAATGCCTGGAATTGTCTCAGAAATATGTGTTAAAATAAATAAAGGATTCTATTAAATATTGTCACATTTGATCAGTATTCGATTGGTCCAGGTCTGACAGCGGGGATCCCCTCGCTGATCACAGCAATACAGCGATTGATAAAGTTCATGGAGCTTCAACGATTCCTTGGATTTTGCAGACTTGTTTCTATTTCTGAACCGTCATAGGTGCAGGAAAACAAAAATGACGGCATTAATGGTTCAGAGACTTGACAGACTCTCAACAGAAGCCAACGCTTCCGACCAACAATAATAGGGTCTGTCACGGTGACATTATTGGAAAAAATGCACAATTGTATCATGCAAATTCCCTCTTCGAAGAGGGCTTGAACTCTGGCACCACCTATTGGACGTAGCAGTCCTAAAAGTCAATATTGACCCTTTAACAAGTCTTGTCACATGACTTAGGATATAAGCCAAATCATATTCTCACAGGCATTTATAATGCGATCTGTGCCATTGATGTGTAACCCATCTGGTCCTTTCATTACTTTATCATCGCCATCATAACTAATATTTCTTCTTCTTCCTGTTTTATCGATTGTTTGCAGGAAGAAAAGATTTGGCGGCACTGCCGGGATGGCCTTTGTGGGCACCGTGTGCTCCAGGAGTCATGCAGGAGGAATAAATGTGGTGAGGATATTGTACTATATCTAACTGTTTGGACAAATCCACCCTTGACGAGACCAATTCGTCTTAATATGTGGTTGTTAGTTGATAATTTTCTTATTTTTCCATATTTGGAGCTGGTGAATAAGCAGAGCTGCAGTGTAAAGCATGGGTATAGTCATGGCATCCTGCTCAGCATCTGATTACACAGGATATAGATTTTAGGCATAAAGCTCAAAATATCCTACGTAGATATAAAATTAATCATTTTTTACCAAGAATAAAAGTTATCTCTAGTGATGGGTGAACACCTAGTGTTCATGCACAGATCCGCAAATCTGTGTTGCAGTTCGGATCTGGGGCGGCGGGGCCATAAAATAAAGAACCCAATTGATAAACATCATCATTATATTTACCAGGTCCCACGTCCCGCCATCCTGCCGCGTCTACTTCCGGGCCGTTCTTTAACTTCCGGGGATACTCACTTCACTGGCTCCAACAGCCAATCACAGACGCTGTCACACAGAATGGGCGTCTGTTATTGGCTGTTCAAGTAATCTGCAATCAGCCCATACATTCTAGTATGGTAGAATATAAATAATAAGGCAATAAATAATATGCATGTGATGCGAGTCACTACAGTAATAACTGATCCCAGGAGTGGAGAGATATGACTACAATTACCAATAGTTAATTGTTATTATAAGTTACTACTTACAGGATAAGTAAAAGGAGGGTAAACGATCTGAGGTCAGGTCCAAGAAATGGCGCAGTACAACAAGGGGTAGTGAGAGACGAGATCCAATTCACGAGCCGCGGTCAGGAAAACCAGAAAGACAAGTCAGTTTACAGGGAGCAGGCAAAAGAGTAGTCAGGTCACAGGCAAAGGGTCAAAGTCCGGGTTAGGGAATAAATATGGCTTTAGCAGCTCAACACATTATACAGGTATAAATAAGAGCACCAAAAAGCTGTGGAGTTAAATTTCTTACAAAAATTTATATAAAGTTTATTTATTACAAAGGACAGATACAATTTGTAACACATATGGTGATTAGAGCAAGATTAAAATGGTGAACAGCAGCCTAAAATCAATTTTTTATATATAATTTTCTTATACAATTTTTTATATACTTTTTGGTATAAAAACTTCAATTTGTTAAAATTCAATAACTGTTTATAAATAAAATTCTGCGGTGTTTCCCTTGATGGTTTACTAGGTCTTTGCTTGTGGGTTCTGTGTTATTCTTTCATTTTGGTGCCTTTATCTGTAGGAGATAACGTATAATACATTTGATTTGGCTGCACTCTTTGTATGGATTTGCTTGATCAGTGGAACTCCAGGACTCATCTGGTGTTTGCTATTGTTTCTCTGAAAAAATGTTTCCTATCGTGGTCATCAAAGAATAAACCTATGGATACACCTTTTAATTAGTTTGCTTAAACAGCTATGCACTAATTAGTTATAGACACTTCATGGAGTGGTTTTTTATATTTTGTACACACCTTGTATGTTTCCTGTGTATCTTTGGTTCTGTTGTGTATGTGGGTTTTGCTTCTTTCTCTGTTTAGAAAAACACAGTATGATTACAATTTGTTGTAGTTATTCCAGCTTTAATTGTTAATGTGATTACCTCTGTTTGTCTTGTCAAGACCCTGGTGCTGTATTTGTTGAGGTTACACTTTTTTCAGTTGTAGTCTGCAATTATAATGTAATATATTAAGGATTCAACGCTGCAAACTTGTTGATGTCTTATGCTTTCAACTAGTTACAAGGTTGGGGTTCGGACTCAAGTTGGAGTCACGTTGAGCCCCGACCTTAGACTTTACAAAATGTCCGGGGAAGTCCGCCAATCCCGAGCATCGGTGGGCTCGCCCATCACTAGTTATCTCTTTTCTATAGACTAAGACGTAACTTTCCAGTTGCTAGGGGTTAGAACACTCTATACCCTCTCTGGATGGAGTAGGGGTCGAGCATCTACATGGCTTCTCTATTGATTGTCTATGGGACTGCCAAAAACAGGTTAGCTTTGTTCTCCCCTATCCCTATAGTCATATAGAGAATGATTGGGGCAGAGGTAGACATGCTCAAACCCTGCTCCATTCAGAGGGGGCTGTCCCTTTCTTGGGCGGACCCCAAATGATCGGGACGTTATCCCTTCTCCGTAGCCTCCAGTCTTAATACTAACCCTTTAAAGGGGATGTCCAGTGAAAACAAGTCATCTCTGACCCCAAGGAAATAACTGGAAACCTGCATCGATTGAAAGATCAGGAAATTATTACCCCCGACAGGGCACTTTTTTTCCCCGCAGGCCATCCTGCTATCGAGCTGCTAGAAAAATTTGAGGACAGCACTCTGTTGCCTCATAGGAAATGAAAGGATCGCAGGTTCAGTATGTGCATTGTAGCTGTTTATTTTAAATGGGATACAAGTTACTCGATCTGCCATTTGGTGCCGATCTCAATCGATCCCCAGCTGGTTTGGTAATAACTTCTTTTTGCCAGACAACTCGCTAAATGATAAAATTCTGGCTTCCTGCAGAGGAAGCTCAGAGGGAAACTGCCTACTCTTCATCCAGTCACCACTAGAGGGAGCACAGAGGGAAACTGCCTATTCATCTAGTCTCCACTAGAGGGAGCTCAGAGGGAAATTGTCAATTGTTCCTCCAGTCAACACTAGAGGGAGCTCAGGGGGACACTGCCTACTGTTCATCCAGTCACCACTAGAGGGAGCTCAGAGGGAAACTGCCTTACTGTTAATCTAGTCTCCACTAGAGGGAGCTCAGAGGGAAACTGCCTACTGTTCATCCATTCATCTCTATAGATACCTCAAAGGGAAACAGCCTACTGTTCATCCAGTCACCACTAGAGGGAGCACATAGTGAAACTGTCTACTGTTCATCTAGTCTTCACTAGAGGGAGCACAGAGGGAAACTGCCTACTGTTCATCCAGTCGCCACTAGAGGGACCTCAGAGGGAAACTGCCTACTGTTCATCTAGTCTCCACTAGGGGGAGCTCAGAGGGAAACAGCCTAATGTTCATCTAGTCTCCACTAGAGGGAGCTCAGAGGGAAACTGTCTATTGGTCCTCCAGTCACCATTAGAGGGAGCACAAAGAGAACCTGCCTACTGTTCATCTAGTCACCACTAGAGGGAGCACAGTGGGAAACAGCCTATTGTTCGTCTGGTCTCCACTAGAGGGAGCTCAGAAGGAAACAGCCTACTGTTCATCTAGTCTCTACTAGAGAGAGCTCAGAGGGAAACCGCCCACAGTTCATCCAGTCTCCACTAGAGAAAGCTGAGGCAAACAGCCTACTGTTCATCTAGTCTCCACTAAATGGAGCTGAGAGAAACTGTGTGCTGTTCATACAGTCACCACTAGAGGGAGCTCAGAGGAAACCTGCCTACTGCTCATACATTGAGCTCATAGTGAATATGGCAGCACTATGTGGGCACAATACCAGGCAGTGCACAAATACCCACACATTCCCTGAGTAAATATTAGGGTGGGGGTTACTATGAGCACCGTTCCTTTGGAAGAGTGCGACTATTGTAGTGATTTACAATCCGGCTGATTTCTTCTGTAACTTATAATCCATTCTGTCCTTTCTCTAGTTCTCTTCTCAGAGCTTGCAGTCTTTCTCTTCCATCGTGGCTCATGAACTGGGCCATAATTTGGGAATGAATCACGACAACGATCGAGGATGTACCTGCCCCTCTACATTCTGCATCATGAACTCCGGAGCCTCGTAAGTCTCCCGCACCCGGAGCACAGGGTCAGGCTCCATGCCAGAGTTTGGGAGAGGTTGAAATACTTTATATATTCCCCTAAGATGACCCTGGATCTTACGCTCCTGTCACGGCCTATGAACTCTCATGCTCAGGACCCCATCTTTCTTGCATCAGGGATTACACTGGGTGCCATGTCCTGCAATAATTCTTCTGTGGCAGCCACTGTTGGAGATATGTGCTGTCGGCTATCATTGCCAGGCGTCTAAGTGCCCATGACAATTCATCACAATGGGTCTTCATTTAAAGTGGCAATCCAGAGGATAGGGAGTAAATGTATGATCAGTGGGATTGTGATCAAGGTGGTCTTCATATCGGCGCCCTTGTGTTTCCTGTGTGACTGGAGCCATGACACTTCTGGGGGATCATGGAGCGGGTGTGCGTATGTATGCCCACCACTCCCATTTACACATGAACCACGAGACCCGTGGACATGTGATCAGTGGGGTCCCATCCTTAAAGTCGTTCATGGTATACGGCTTTCAAAGAAGGACATTTTTCTAATTGGATCTACCATTTAATTGATGGCTGATCCTTAGGATCATTAAATGAATAAGGGGGATCTGTAGTACCCGTCCGCTGCAGGGGAATGAAAGCGTTTCCCCCCTGTTCTCTTGCAGAATTTAGCCATCAGGCCGGTCGCTCCTCACTGGATGGTGTTGATGAAAATTGGCACAATAAGAGGGGGTCCCGGGCTCCTATTGGGGGGTCCTAATGGTGATGGACCATCTTTATGTCATTATTACATCTGCTCTTTTTCCTCTCTGCAGAGACTCCAAAAACTTCAGCAGTTGCAGTGAGGATGACTTCGAGAAGTTAATACTGAACAAGGGTGGAAATTGCCTCCTGAACGTGCCCCGGCCGGAAGAGTCCTACACCGCCCCCTTCTGTGGGAACAAACTGGTGGACCCGGGGGAGGAGTGCGACTGTGGAAACGAAAAGGTGACGCCATTTGAAAGAGATTTTTTATTTCTTTTGAGTCTGTTGTTAATTAATATTAATATTTAAGGAATATTTTAATTAATTTATATTATTTTTTATTTTCTAGCTTGATTTTATATTGTTTTCTATACATTATTACAGTGGCATAAGTATATACATCAACCTGACGTTCCATAAAACACTGCCCCCTTGTGGTCAAGTATCAGGACAACGATTTTCCCAATTAATAGAGTAGAGAATATCTTCACAATAAAAAAATGAATACAAAAAATTGCTTCTAATTAGAAAAACCTCACTATATGACAGAACTGAGCTTATTGGATGTGACGGTCTTTTTTTTTAATATAATTTTGATGACATCTTGATGTAATGTTTTTTTTTTTTTACCGCATCAAAAACTCTATGAATAATCCACCTTGATGTGGCATAATTGGATTTAGCCCTGGTGGGCTGCAGTGAGTGTGACCTTTTAAAGGGAATCTGTCACCAGGTTTGTTTCCACCTAATCTGAGAATAGGTCAAGAGATCCTGATTCCAACAATGTGTCACTTACTGAGCTGCTCAGTGTAGTTTTCATAAAATGATCAGTATCATTACAGGACTACTTGGCCGGCTGCAACTAGTCCGGCAAATTCATGAGCTGCTGAATCTGCAGCAGAGGAAACAGTAATGATATCAAAATGACAATGGAAAGCAGCTGAGTAAGGAACACATCGCTGGAATCAGGGTCTCTGTCTCTACATTATGCTGCTCTCAGATGGGATAGCTAAAACCCTGGTGACAGAGTCCCTTTAATGTAAAGTTATGATTTCTCGGCTTGTGTCTGCTGTGGATGAATCATTACTTTTCTGTATCTTGGGGGATTTCTAGGAATGTGAGAAGGATCCCTGCTGCCAGCCTGGGAAGTGCAAGCTGCGTTCAGGAGCTGATTGTGCAAACGGAGCCTGCTGCCAAAACTGCCGGGTAAGAAGGGGGGCGTTATTATCTAGTAAACAAAAATCATTAAAAGAAAATGAGCAAAATCCAGATAGATTATTCAAAAAGCATAACTTTATTGGGTAAGAAGTGTGGTACATACAACAGAAAGGGAACGCACGTCCCATATAATGTATATTCCCATTTATGCAGATAGGGATCAAAAAGCCGAACCGCATAGTCACAAATGATTTTAAATTCATTAAGATGTAGCCATTAGTCTCAAATGGAGAAGACCCTAACCAATGGCATATAAGACCATGTATATTATTATGCCTATAAGTCCTATATGAATCCACAGAGTACTAAAATTGTATATTACTTATGATGATGTCTAGTGTGCTCCCTAAAGAATGGTATTCACCCCGACGCGCGTTTCGGCGCATGCTCTTTGTCAGGGAGGTCAAAACTGCTGGGTAAGAGGGGGCATTATTATCTGATATAGATAGAAAGAGAGAAGACGACCAAAGTCATTATAGGTGATATAAAAAGCATTTCTTTATTGGGGACTAAATGATTGGAGAAGTAAGGGGGGTACATACAACAGAAAGGGAAGGCACATTCCATGTAATGTATATTTACAAATATGCAGAGAAAGCAGAAACACATAGTCACAAATTGTATTAAATTAGTCTCAAATAAAAAGGACCCTAACGAATGGTGTGTAACACCATGTATATCATTATGCCTATAAGTCCTATACCAAGCCACAAAGTACTATAATTGTATATTACCTATGATGGAGTTTAGTGTCCTCCCTAAGGAATGACGTCCACCCACGTGTACGTTTCGGCACTTGGTCTTTGTCAGGAGGTCAAAACTGCCGAGTAAGAGGGGGGCATTATTACATGATCTAGTTAGATACATGACCACTCCAGATCCAGCTTCTATTACCCCTGCCTGTTGGCTCTTAAAGGGGTTGTCCATCAATAGAAGACAAATTCCATAGGAAGAGGCTCTCTCGGTAATCGTCCAATGAAAATAAAGTAGAATTAGGCAGTCCTATGTAAGTCTAGGGCTGATGGTGTAATACCTGCCCAGTGCTGTGGACGGGAAGTCGCTTATACCAACGTCTGTACTTCTTTGTAACATTATCCTGATTTCTCTCCAGTTTTCGCCTGGTGGTACCGTGTGCCGGGCTGTGACCAATGAATGTGACCTCCCCGAGTATTGCAATGGCTCTTCTCCTTTCTGCCAACCAGATGTTTTCATCCAGAATGGAAACCCCTGCCAAAATAGCAAAGCCTACTGCTACAACGGCGTTTGCCAATACTACGATGCCCAGTGCCAAAGAATCTTCGGACCCAGTAAGATTCACATGTAAAGTTTTACATTCAGGAATATCTGATTTGGTGCAGTACAATGCTCTGATAGCAGGCACATTCTGAAAGAAAGCAATAGTCATGCTGCAATCTGGGGGGTGACCAGGCATGCTGGAATCTGGGGGGGTGGGCCTGTAGTAGCCTGGGGGAGTGGCATGCTGGAGTCTGGGCAGGGGGTGGGTCTTTAAGAGTGCGGGAGTTGCCGGGCATGCTGTAGTCTGGGGGTGGCCGGGCATGCTGGAGTCTGTGGGTGGCCGGGCATGCTGGAGTCTGGGGGTGGCCGGGCATGCTGGAGTCTGGGGGTGGCCGGGCATGCTGGAGTCTGGGGGTGGCCGGGCATGCTGGAGTCTGGGGGTGGCCGGGCATGCTGGAGTCTGGGGGTGGCCGGGCATGCAGGAGTCTGTGGGTGGCCGGGCATGCTTAAAACTGAAGGGGAAATAGGTCTGTAGTAACCTGGGAGAATGGCATGCTGTAGTCTGGGCATGATGGGTCTGTAGGGGGAGGGAGAGCCTGTAGGAGTCTGGGGGTAACTGGGCATGCTGAAATCTAGGAGTGACCAGGCATTCTGGAATCTGGGGGTGAGAATGGGCGGGCCTGTAGTAGCCTGGAGGGGTGGCATGCTGGAGTCTGGGCAGGGGGTGGGTCTGTAAGAGTCCGGGGGTGGCCAGGCATGCTGGAGTCCGGGGGAAGGTGGGCCTGTGCCTGGGGGGTAGCATGCTGGAGTCTTGGGGGAAGGGGGTGGACCTGTAGGAGTGCGGGGGAGACAGGCCTGTAGGAGTCTGGGGAAGGGCAGCAGGCTGGAGTCTGGGCGGAGACCTTGGGTGGCCGAGCATGCTGGAGAGTGGGGGGGGGGAGGGGCAGACCTGTAGGAGTCTGGGGGTAGCAAGGCATGCTGTATTTATTATTATTATCATTATTTATTTATATAGTGCCATTATATTCCATGGCGCTTTACGTGCTGCAAGAGTCTGGCTTGTAGGAGACGACAAGTTTACGGCCAGGCTCCAAAACAAACACGCCTCTGGTCGGTGGCAGAGGCTGCTCCTCCACACGCAGAATGCTGATATCTAGGTAACCTTGCATAATTCTGGCAGGGTGTATATTACAAACGGTCAGCATTTTTCAGCCTAGATACACACGTAAATTATACAAAAAACCCGGTCAACCCCTTTCATTTTTGACATTTATACTGAGGCCGTATATGGGTTATTGTATCTTTCTGATATGTGAATATGATTTTATGTTTAGATGCAAAGTCAGCGGCTCCTAGTTGTTTCCAAAATGTAAACTCCAAAGGTGATCGATTTGGGAACTGTGGGTATCAAGGCACCGCATACAAGTCATGTGAATCAAAGTAAGTCACAAAGCCTGTGCCAGAGAACACTTCACATGTGACTCTTTTTTTCTTCTCTGTGTAATCTATAGTAATCTCTTCACAGTTTCTATATTATTTCTTACATTGCTGCATCCTTTTATAATATAGTATTTAGGATATATGGGCATTATACAGGGCTCTGACTCAGCCCATCCATGTATTAAACTTATCAAAAACCCTGTAGTTGGTTTTATTGTCATGTGGCCTGTAAGATCTCTGGTTCTTTGCTTTATTTTGTGCTTCTCCCTCTGGTTCTTTTCTTTATTTTGTGCTTCTCCCTCTGGTTCTTTGCTTTATTTTGTGCTCCTCCCTCTGGTTCTTTGCTTTATTTTGTGCTTCTCCCTCTGGTTCTTTGCTTTATTTTGTGCTTCTCCCTCTGGTTCTTTTCTTTATTTTGTGCTCCTCTCTCTGGTTCTTTGCTTTATTTTGTGCTTCTCCCTCTGGTTCTTTTCTTTATTTTGTGCTTCTCCCTCTGGTTCTTTGCTTTATTTTGTGCTCCTCCCTCTGGTTCTTTGCTTTATTTTGTGCTTCTCCCTCTGGTTCTTTGCTTTATTTTGTGCTTCTCCCTCTGGTTCTTTTCTTTATTTTGTTCTTCTCCCTCTGGTTCTTTGCTTTATTTTGTGCTTCTCCCTCTGGTTCTTTGCTTTATTTTGTGCTTCTCTCCTTTGGTTCTTTGCTTTATTTTGTGCTTCTCCCTCTGGTTCTTTGCTTTATTTTGTGCTCATCCCCTCTGGTTCTTTGCTTTATTTTGTTCTTCTCCCTCTGGTTCTTTGCTTTATTTTGTTCTTCTCCCTCTGGTTCTTTGCTTTATTTTGTGCTCCTCCCTCTGGTTCTTTGCTTTATTTTGTGCTTCTCCCTCTGGTTCTTTGCTTTATTTTGTGCTCCTCCCTCTGGTTCTTTGCTTTATTTTGTGCTTCTCCCTCTGGTTCTTTGCTTTATTTTGTCTTCTCCCTCTGGTTCTTTGCTTTATTTTGTGCTTCTCCCCTCTGGTTCTTTGCTTTATTTTGTGCTCTCCCTCTGGTTCTTTGCTTTATTTTGTGCTCTCCCTCTGGTTCTTTGCTTTATTTTGTCTTCTCCCTCTGGTTCTTTGCTTTATTTTGTGCCTCTCTTTCTTCACTCTCTGGTTCTTTGCTTTATTTTGTGCTTCTCCCTCTGGTTCTTTGCTTTATTTTGTGCTCTCCCTCTGGTTTCTTTGCTTTATTTTGTGCTTCTCCCTCTGGTTCTTTGCTTTATTTTGTGCTTCTCCCCTCTGGTTCTTTGCTTTATTTTGTGCTCTCCCTCTGGTTCTTTGCTTTATTTTGTGCTTCTCCCTCTGGTTCTTTGCTTTATTTTGTGCTTCTCCCTCTGGTTCTTTGCTTTATTTTGTTCTTCTCCCTCTGGTTCTTTGCTTTATTTTGTGCTTCTCCCTCTGGTTCTTTGCTTTATTTTGTGCTTCTCCCCTTGGTCTTTTATTTTGGCTTCTCTTGCTTTTTTATTTTGTGCTCTCCCTCTGGTTCTTTGCTTTTTTTGTGCTTCTCCCCTCTGGTTCTTTGCTTTATTTTGTGTCTTCTCCCTCTGGTTCTTTGCTTTATTTTGTGCTCTCCCTCTGGTTCTTTGCTTTATTTTGTTTGTTTGCTTATCTCTCCCTCTGGTTCTTTGCTTTATTTTGTGCTTCTCCCTCTGGTTCTTTGCTTTATTTGTGCTCTCCCTCTGGTTCTTTGCTTTATTTTGTGTCTTCTTCTCTTATGTTCTTTCGTTCTTTATTTTGTGCTTCTCCCTCTGGTTCTTTGCTTTATTTTGTCTTCTCCCTCTGGTTCTTTGCTTTATTTTGTGCTTCTCCCTCTGGTTCTTTCTTTATTTTGTGCTTCTCTCCTGGTTCTTTGCTTTATTTTGTGCTTCTCCCTCTGGTTCTTTGCTTTATTTTGTGCTCATCTCCCTCTGGTTCTTTGCTTTATTTTGTTCTTCTCCCTCTGGTTCTTTGCTTTTTTTGTTCTTCTCCCTCTGGTTCTTTGCTTTTTTTTGTTTTGCTTCCCCTCTGGTTCTTTGCTTTATTTTGTGCTTCTCCCTCTGTTCTTTTGCTTTATTTTGTGCTTCTCCCCTCTGGTTCTTTGCTTTATTTTGTGCTTCTCCTCTTTCTTGCTTATTTGCTTCCCTCTGGTTCTTTGCTTTATTTTGTCTTCTCCCTCTGGTTCTTTGCTTTATTTTGTCTTCTTCCTCTGGTTCTTTGCTTTATTTTGTGCTTCTCCCTCTGGTTCTTGCTTATTTGTGCTTCTCCCTCTGGTTCTTTGCTTTATTTTGTGCTTCTCCCTCTGGTTCTTTGCTTTATTTGTGCTTCTCCCTCTGGTTCTTTGCTTTATTTTGTGCTTCTCCCTCTGGTTCTTTGCTTTATTTTGTGCTTCTCCCTCTGGTTCTTTGCTTTATTTTGTGCTTCTCCCTCTGGTTCTTGCTTTATTTTGTGCTCTCCCTCTGGTTCTTTGCTTTATTTTGTGCTTCTCCCTCTGGTTCTTTGCTTTATTTTGTGCTTCTCCCTCTGGTTCTTTGCTTTATTTTGTGCTTCTCCCTCTGGTTCTTTGCTTTATTTTGTGCTTCTCCCTCTGGTTCTTTGCTTTATTTTGTGCTTCTCCCTCTGGTTCTTTGCTTTATTTTGTGCTTCTCCCTCTGGTTCTTTTCTTTATTTTGTTCTTCTCCCTCTGGTTCTTTGCTTTATTTTGTGTCTTCTCCCTCTGGTTCTTTGCTTTATTTTGTGCTTCTCTCCTTTGGTTCTTTGCTTTATTTTGTGCTTCTCCCTCTGGTTCTTTGCTTTATTTTGTGCTCATCCCCTCTGGTTCTTTGCTTTATTTTGTTCTTCTCCCTCTGGTTCTTTGCTTTATTTTGTTCTTCTCCCTCTGGTTCTTTGCTTTATTTTGTGCTTCTCCTCTCTGGTTCTTTGCTTTATTTTGTGCTTCTCCCCTCTGGTTCTTTGCTTTATTTTGTGCTTCTCCCCTCTGGTTCTTTGCTTTATTTTGTGCTTCTCCCCTCTGGTTCTTTGCTTTATTTTGTACTTCTCCCCTCTGGTTCTTTGCTTTATTTTGTGCTTCTCCCCTCTGGTTCTTTGCTTTATTTTGTGCTCATCCCTCTGGTTCTTTGCTTATTTTTGTGCTTCTCCCTCTGGTTCTTTGCTTTATTTTGTGCTTCTCCCTCTGGTTCTTTGCTTTATTTTGTGCTTCTCCCTCTGGTTCTTTTCTTTATTTTGTGCTTCTCTCCCTCTGGTTCTTTTCTTTATTTTGTGCTTCTCCCTCTGGTTCTTTGCTTTATTTTGTGTCTCCTCCCTCTGGTTCTTTGCTTTATTTTGTGCTTCTCCCTCTGGTTCTTTGCTTTATTTTGTGCTTCTCCCCTCTGGTTCTTTGCTTTATTTTGTGCTTCTACCCTCTGGTTCTTTGCTATACTTTGTGCTTCTCCCCTCTGGTTCTTTGCTTTATTTTGTGCTTCTCCCCTCTGGTTCTTTGCTTTATTTTGTGCTTCTCCCCCTCTGGTTCTTTGCTTTATTTTGTGCTTCCCCTCTGGTTCTTTTGCTTTATTTTGTGCTTCCCCCTCTGGTTCTTTTTTTATTTTGTGCTTCTCCCCTCTGGTTCTTTATTTTATTTTGTGCTTCTCCCCTCTGGTTCTTTATTTTATTTTGTGCTTCTCCCCTCTGGTTCTTTATTTTATTTTGTGCTTCTCCCCTCTGGTTCTTTGCTTTATTTTGTGCTCATCCGCTCTGGTTCTTTGCTTTATTTTGTGCTTCTCCTCTCTGGTTCTTTATTTTATTTTGTGCTTCTCCCCTCTGGTTCTTTTTTTATTTTGTGCTTTTCTCCCTCTGGTTCTTTGCTTTATTTTGTGCTCATCCGCTCTGGTTCTTTGCTTTATTTTGTGCTTCTCCTCTCTGGTTCTTTATTTTATTTTGTGCTTCTCCCTCTGGTTCTTTGCTTTATTTTGTGCTTCTCCCTCTGGTTCTTTGCTTTATTTTGTGCTTCTCCCTCTGGTTCTTTGCTTTATTTTGTGCTCATCCCCTCTGGTTCTTTGCTTTATTTTGTTCTTCTCCCTCTGGTTCTTTGCTTTATTTTGTTCTTCTCCCTCTGGTTCTTTGCTTTATTTTGTGCTTCTCCTCTCTGGTTCTTTGCTTTATTTTGTGCTTCTCCCCTCTGGTTCTTTGCTTTATTTTGTGCTTCTCCCCTCTGGTTCTTTGCTTTATTTTGTGCTTCTTCCCTCTGGTTCTTTGCTTTATTTTGTACTTCTCCCTCTGGTTCTTTGCTTTATTTTGTGCTTCTCCCCTCTGGTTCTTTGCTTTATTTTGTGCTTCTCCCTCTGGTTCTTTGCTTTATTTTGTGCTTCTCCCCTCTGGTTCTTTGCTTTATTTTTGTGCTTCCCCTCTGGTTCTTTGCTATACTTTTGTGCTTCTCCCCTCTGGTTTCTTTGCTTTATTTTGTGCTTCTCCCCTCTGGTTCTTTGCTTTATTTTGTGCTTCTCCCCTCTGGTTCTTTGCTTTATTTTGTGCTTTCCCCCTCTGGTTCTTTGCTTTATTTTGTGTCTTCCCCCTCTGGTTCTTTATTTTATTTTGTGCTTCTCCCCTCTGGTTCTTTATTTTATTTTGTGCTTCTCCCCTCTGGTTCTTTATTTTATTTTGTGCTTCTCCCCTCTGGTTCTTTATTTTATTTTGTGCTTCTCCCCTCTGGTTCTTTGCTTTATTTTGTGCTCATCCGCTCTGGTTCTTTGCTTTATTTTGTGCTTCTCCTCTCTGGTTCTTTATTTTATTTTGTGCTTCTCCCCTCTGGTTCTTTATTTTATTTTGTGCTTCTCCCCTTGGTTCTTTATTTTATTTTGTGCTTCTCCCCTCTGGTTCTTTATTTTATTTTGTGCTTCTCCCCTCTGGTTCTTTGCTTTATTTTGTGCTCATCCGCTCTGGTTCTTTGCTTTATTTTGTGCTTCTCCTCTCTGGTTCTTTGCTTTATTTTGTGCTTCTCCCTCTGGTTCTTTGCTTTATTTTGTACTTCTCCACGCTGGTTCTTTATTTTATTTTGTGCTTCTCCCCTCTGGTTCTTTATTTTATTTTGTGCTTCTCCCTCTGGTTCTTTGCTTTATTTTGTGCTCTCCGCTCTGGTTCTTTGCTTTATTTTGTGCTTCTCCCTCTGGTTATTTGCTTTATTTTGTGCTTCTCCCTCTGGTTCTTTGCTTTATTTTGTACTTCTCCACGCTGGTTCTTTATTTTATTTTGTGCTTCTCCCTCTGGTTCTTTATTTTATTTTGTGCTTCTCCACGCTGGTTCTTTATTTTATTTTGTGCTTCTCCCCTCTGGTTCTTTGCTTTTATTTTGTGCTCATCCGCTCTGGTTCTTTGCTTTATTTTGTGCTTCTCCTCTCTGGTTATTTGCTTTATTTGTGCTTCTCCCTCTGGTTCTTTGCTTTATTTTGTACTTCTCCACGCTGGTTCTTTATTTTATTTTGTGCTTCTCCCTCTGGTTCTTTATTTTATTTTGTGCTTCTCCACGCTGGTTCTTTATTTTATTTTGTGCTTCTCCCCTCTGGTTCTTTATTTTATTTTGTGCTTCTCTCCTCTGGTTCTTTGCTTTAATTCTATGGTTCTCCCCAGGAATGCAATGTGTGGAAAGTTACAGTGTGAAAATGTGAACTCCATGCCAATCTTTGGCATTGCGCCCTCAATAATTACGACCCCGGTCCAGGATATAATATGCTGGGGAGTGGATTTCCAACTTGGTTCTGATGTTCCAGATCCAGCTATGGTTAATGAGGGCACCAGGTGTGCAGAAGGGAAGGTAAGGATTCACAAACAACTATATCGATTAGTCTATACTGTTTTCCAGAAAGTAATTTTAGTTGTGTGTTTTGATTCATGAATCTCAAGCATTTATATTATGTCGTTACATTAGGTCTGTAAGGGCTTCCAGTGTGTTGATGCCTCCGCCCTGGGTTACGATTGTGATGTACAAAATAAATGTGGTGGTAATGGGGTAAGTAATGGTAACGCTATCCTTTTTTTATTTGCTTGTCACAGCCCAAGTACTTTGCTCTTGACTTGCTCATGACCAACTTTTGTTTAATAAAGTATTTTTCTGCATTCCTCAATTCTGCTTTGTTGTGGAATAAATCAAGGGTGTTTGTTAGACCATTACAGACCCCTTTATTTCATGTGTAATCTTAAATATCAAGTAAAGGAGACAAATAAAACACACATAGGGTCTTATCTGGGAGTACAATGAACCTAAACGTGATCAGGAAGGCTCACCTTCGGTGGTTGTGACCAGGGCTGTGGAGTCGGTAAGACAAACCTCCAACTCCGAACCCTGACTCTGACTCCAACAACATTGATATCAACTCCACAGTCCTGTTTTGCAGTCAGTAAGCCAAACCTCCAACTCCACCAAAATAGATACCGACTCCACAGCCCTGTCGTGCAGTCGGTAAGCCAAACTTCTGACTCCAGCCCTGACTCCTAAATTTCCCTCCATCTGACTTTGCTCCACCAAAATGGACATCGATTCCACAACTCCGACTCCACAGCCCTGGTGTGCAGTGTTCGTAAGCCAAACCTTCTACTCCGACTCCTCGATTTCCTTGAATCCAACTCAGCCAAAATGGACTCTGACTTTCTGACTCCGACACCACAGCTCTGGACTTGTGATGGTCACAACCACTATTTCAGCATATAATACACAGCTATCACAGTAACCCAATGAAAATAGTAGGTACACTTGGATAGAAAGAGTTAAAAACAGCGGCCTGCCGTAGAATAAAACCTGGTCTAAATACAGTGAAAGAACGTGGTTGTTAATGTCAACGCGTTTCACAGCCAAAATACTCCTTATCAGGACAAAATCACCTCTTTGTTCTGGGGAAGGAGTGTTTTGAATCTGAAATGCGTTGACATTAAAGACCACGTTCCTTCACTGTATTTGGACCAGATTTTATTCTACGGCACGGCGCTGTTTTTAACCCTTTCTATCCACGTGTACCTAGTTTTTGTAACATTGAAAACCAGGTGATTGTTATGGTCTCTGTGTCATAGATTGAGTCTGCATGGCCGGACACAAGGTAACAAGTCCTTAAGCGGTTATACTGGCTGATCTTGTTTTTTTCTCTAGGTATGTAACAGCAATAAGAATTGTCACTGTAATGATGGCTGGGGCTTTCCAGACTGCAAAAATAAGGGTTATGGTGGAAGTGTTGACAGTGGCCCTACATATAATGGTAAGAAAATTATAATGATAAGGAATAGGGAAGAGGATAGAGCATCGTTGTGCAAAACCTGCATCCACCCAAATTCCCCTGGATCCCCTGCAATTGAGCCAACTGATGCACCCGCACCGGTATTATCACTTATCTGTCCCATGGTGATTACATAGTGGATTACCTGTTTCAGCCGGATATGGTGACTAATGACACGCCCCCTAGTGGGTGTGTCATTGAAAACTGCGCTCTGGGCATGCTCCGTTCAAAAATCCGGATCCATTGCATATTCTGAATGAACCTGTAGTGCTTCCGGGTTTTGTCATGGAGAATAAAAATGCACCAAAATGCGGATCAGGGGGAAACGAGAAGAACTTGGATGCATCTGTAAGATCATCCATCCCCATTGAAAGTCAATGGTGCCAAATACTGATGTGGGTGCATCCAGTGTAAGCTTAGAATCGCATGGATGACAAAAATCGGCTGTGTGAAACCAGCCCCGAACAGAAGATATGTAGTGTCAATCAGACCATGATCCTGATGTGCAACTCATGAGCAGGTCAGAAATGAGCCTTCACCACTAATGTCATTCTGTGGCCTGAGGTTATAATGTCCTTTAGTAGACATTAAGGGGTAAGCTTTCTCCTTGTGAAGGATCTGACAAGCCAGTATAAGGAGATTTGTATGCCTGCAATGAACCTCTGGGAAATATATGCAAATTGCCTCTTCAGAGAGGAAGAAGACTTGAACTCTAGCGCCACCTATTGGAAGCAGTAATCCTGAAAGTCAATGTCAACCCTTTAATGAGGCTCGCCATATGACTTGGGATAATACTAACCAAACCAGACTGTCAATTTGCAGCATGGTGTTTTGGGGCATTGCCTCTCGTCAGTGCATAGTATTAGATCTGATTTGGCTTTATGAGAGGTTAAGGCTCATTAAAGGGTTTCTGGCAGAAACTTGTCTGACCTGATGCTGAACTCTGAGGTTGCTTAGCAGCTGTAGGCTCCCTCAGAGCAATCTGATACAATGTTACAGGTCGTATTCACTGAAGACGGCTGTGACTGATATAAAACATGTGCCTGCTTCACACACAGTGCAGTTGGGACATTTTGTAGAAGGATTATGACTGGTTTACAACCAGAAGTATATTAGAAAATGTATTAAAATCACTTATTCTTACGTTGTAAATCATAAGTCAAATCTCATCATTGACTTTTAGGATTGCCACTTCCAATAGGTGGCGCTAAAATTCAAGTCCTCTTACTATCTGAAGAGACAATTGGCATATTATTATACATTGAAACAGGAATTCCCAATATTAAAAATGAATAGATACTCAAAAATCTCAAACGTTTTCCCTTTCGATGGTATTTCTCAGCACATGTTCAATAACCAATATCTTACCCGACCTCAAGACCATCGAGACCCCATGCTGACAGCTCATTTTTTCCCCCGCAGATAAGGACACATCTCTCAGGGACGGGCTTCTCATCTTCTTCTTCTTGGTCGTACCTCTCTTGGCTCTTGGAGCCTTTGTATTTTTCAGAAGAAACGAATTGAAGAGGAAATTCTGTGGAAGGAGACGATCACACGGGTAAGTGACCAGAACAATAAAAGTCCTTGACTGTCTTGACCTGACGAGCGAAATGTGAGGTCATTGATAAGAAACACACACATAAAGGCTGCGTTCACACGCTGCATATTTCACCATTTAGACAGTGCTTTTTTAGTGCTTTGCTTAAATGCAGTGAAATGCAACGCTGGAAGCACGTCCTAGGCGTTCACACGTTCTGTCCTTTTGCGGACGCACTCACTGCAAAGTGCATCCACAAAAAGAATGACCATGTCAATTCTTTGCGCATCAATGTGAGCGGTGGTGTGAAGACTAGCTGTGTCTGTCAGTGTAGTGTCCAGAGCATGGAGCAGATACCAGGACACAGGCCAGTATACCAGGAGACGTGGTGGAGCCATAGGCACTGCCAGAGCCCTGCAAAATGACCTCCAGCAGACCACTAATATTCATGTGTCTGCTCATACTGATAGAAAGAGACTCCATGAGGTGGTATGAGGCCCAGCGTCCAGAAGTGGGTGCTGTGCTTACAGCCCAACACCATTCAGGGTGGTTGGTATTTTCTAGAGAACACCAAGATTGGCAGATTTGACATTGGCGCCCTGTGCTCTTCACGGATGAAAGCAGGTTCCAAAACCCCAAATAGCCCCGTAGGCAGCATGAAAATTGCCAAATTAATTTTTTTTACACAGTGTAATATATAAAAAAATAATACAATTCCCCCCGAAAAAAATGATTTAAACCATGATTCAGGAAAATTGAAGAGTCGTAGTCGGATGTTTGGCTTACTGCCTACACAGCCTTACCAGCCACTGCTGCCGAGGCCCCCGACCAGTGGACGCGACCTCACTCAATACAAGTTTATGGAGCAAGGCCGCACCCACTAGACGCCCGTGCCCACTCCAAAGACTTGTATTGAGCGATTCTGCGCCCGCTAGTCGTGTTGTTGGCAGGAATATGTATACTGCATAATTGTGGTCCGTTCCCGGTTGACAAAGCGGCAAATCCTCGCAGTGCACAGTGCTGGCGCTGGAGGGATTGATAAATCTGCAGTCACAGAGAGCCACACATAGAGAGACTGAAGAATTATCAGTTTACACCGGACAACCCCTTTAAGGTGGCCAGGTACCTTTCTAACGCTACTTACCAGATTAATCACACATCTGCAGGTAAATGACGTTATCTGATATGACCGGTTCCCTTTTACAATGTGCATTAAACGTTCTATAATAGATCTCTCGGTGCATATAGGCTGCAGTTGTTTTCGGCAGCACAGGACCTATTCAGAACGATGCGCTCTCGAGAATCGTCATTGTCTGTGACGCACAAAAGATAATTTCATCTGACGAATAAGAATTTTACCAAACACACTAAGCCATTGCCAGAGATCTGCGGTAACCATTGTTACCACCGAAAAGCGCTCAGACAGTGTAAACAGACTGCTGATCACCCAAGGAGCTGAAAATGATCTTTTAGCTTGATAAAAAACATCAATCTTGGCGGCACATCGTACTATGTAAAGTGGACACGTGCTGCCGAGATCACCGAATGATCTATTATTATTTGTTCTGTGCGCATCAACAGCACGGTCAACTTGTTTAAACAGGCCATTAACAAACCACCGAATAGATTTTATGTAGCTCATCGGTTGCCTATCCTGTGGTGTAAGCCTTGAAGCAGTGGCGTAGCCAGCCTGCTCCGGGCCCGGGTGCAAGAACTGCACCCGGGCCCCCCCATGTGAGGACCGGTGGGTAGTGGGGGGTGCTAGTAAAGATTTCTGCGGATTGGGGGGGTGCTAGCTAAGGATCCTGCGGACCGGGGGGGGGGCGTTTGCACACTCACTGCGGCCGCCGTCCATCTGCTGTAAGGAGGAGGGGCGGGCAGAGCTGCAGGACAGGAAGTCCTGTCCTCCCTCCTCTCCGGCCAGCACGGGGCCCCCCAGGGGGCGGGCAATGGGCCCCTCATGCCGGGGGGCCTGGGGCGATCGCCCTCCCTCCCCCCCCCCCGCTAGCTACGCTACTGCCTTGAAGGTAAGGCCTCATTCACACAGAGCGTTTGTTCTCTGTTTTTGTTGATTCATTTTAAGGTGCAGTTTCTACACCAAAAAACGGATCCTCTTTTTTTTGCAAAAAAAGCATCACAAATGCATCATCCATCTGTGTTGCTTTTGTACTCCATTTTTGGGCAACACAGACAGAGACACACACACTTTATTACCCCCCACAGCAAGCCCCAGGGACGTCTCCCTTCCCGGTATAGGCAGGACCTGCAGAGGACTGACAGGATGTGGTCATGTGACTCAGCCTGAGTCACATGGGCAGGTCCTGTCAGTACCGTACCTGCAGGTCCTGCTGATGCCCGGCAGGGAGGCATCGCCGGGGCTCGGCATAGGATCGCTGGGGAGGGTCAGTAATGGAAAATTAAAATTAGAGGTGTGGAAAGCGCAGCAGAAAAACAGAGAAATAATTGACGCTCATTATATTCTGGATGCGCTTTCTGCACCACTAACGCAGCAGTCAAAAACGCGTCTGCACAGCATATTGAAAATCCCATTCACTTTGCTGGCAGATGTTGTGACTGATCCGTTTTAAAACACATCACCAAGTACGTCCAGTGTGAAGGCTTCACATAGGTATCGTATGTGAGGATGTAAGAGCGCTGCGAAGCATGGGTGTACCCAGGATCAAAACTAAGGGGGGGCAAGCCATGGTCGTTCGGAACATCATATCCAGCCCGGTGCATTGTGGGGGCTGATCTTGTGTTCCAGCACTCCAGCGCATGCGCAGTGCGCATATTGAAGCCAGGACGAACACATGATCAACCCCCACAATGATGACAACACAGCTGATAGCAGGAGCAGAGAAAAGCTGGCTCACACTGCAGGGGGGAAGACGGAAGATGTGGCCGGCGGGCAGAGACCTCGGGCACTGCAGCAGGAGACCAGGTGGAAAATGCACCACCAGGTTCCTATAGATATTCCACTGGCCAAAGGGAGTGACAGGTTCCCTTCTAGGGGGGGCAGCTGCCCCCCCCTGCCCCACACTGGGTACGCCCATGCTGCGAAGTCTTCACTTTTCACTTCTGGTGTGACGTTTCTATTGCAGCCACCTCGGTTACACTGATCTGATGTAATGAATCTAGACCCAAATGTCAAAACATAGATATTTGTGTACAGGAGTGTAGGGACTTTTTTGGAAACAGGGTTCCTGAATTCTTAAAATACAAATTTACTTGATCATCAACAGGACAACACAAGAGGTTAACAGAGAGGGACCCAAGAATGGCAGAAGTGGTCCAACCGGAGGAGAAACGAGAAATGCTGCAAACAATGTGCCGGGTAGAGGAGGACCTTCCATAGGTGCTCCAAAAAACGCATCCCAAATGCAAGCAGCCAGAGTGCCCCCTAATCCCAGACCTCAGAGAAATGTACCACCCAATGCCAGTCCTGCCGCTAATGCCCCTCCCAGGAATGTGCCACCGATGGGACCCAATAGAAATATTCCTCCATCTTACTATGAAAGTGTAAGTACAATGCATAAGTCACAATGCTGAGCTGATTTGGCCTACACTTGATTGTAAACTAAATTGTCCAGTCTTTTAAAGCTGGATTCTTAGTTCTATGTTTTCTTTTGGACAGCTGGGTGACAACCAAAAAGCTCTTAAAGGACTTCTCACCCACTGAATGTATAACTGTGCCTGGGTCAGCAGACGCGTTTCACCATCTAGCTAAGCAGATATCTTATATGGTGATAGTGTAGCAGATTCACAGCGGTTAAGCCACATTCCTATAACGCTTTCATTCTGTGTTCATTCTTATTTCACAGTCCAATTATCCGACTAACGTTGCTGTTCCAACGTATGCAGTAAAGCAACCTCAACATACACCGTCTAGGTAAGCCACAATGAGGGGGCACTAAAGGAAATTTCAATGGAGCACTCTAGAATTTTTTTTCATGTATAATGACTTTATACAATCAATATTCTTAATTTCATCCCACCTCGGTTACTTCTATAAATTTCCCCCTCTTCAATATATAAAGACGGGTCATGTGATCTGCAGTATGACAACTAGTCCAGTACATGCACCAATGTGTAGACAGGAGGTCAGTCTCTGACTTGTAAACTACAGGATGATATCGGCACCTCCTGGCGGCTTTCAGACTTGCTCCGCACCCAGTACCACCCTCCTTGTCCTCCATGCAGCGAAAGAATACACTAAGATGAGACTCTGCTGTATACATTGCATGGAGTCTACTGTATACATCATGTAGGGTACAGTCTTCTATATATATATATATATATACATCACATACAATTCACTGGGACTGCTGTATTTACATCACATACGATACACAGACTGCTGTATTTTACATCACATACGAGACACTGAAACTGCTGTATACACATTGCATAAGATACACTGAGATACCTGTACATACATCACATAGGATAGAATGAGACTGCTGTATATACATCATACAGGATAAACTGAGACTGCTGTATATACTGTACATCACATAGGAGACTCTGGAACTGCCGTATATACATTGCATAGGATACACTGAGACTGCTGTATATAAATCACATGATACACTGAGATTTCTGTGTTTACATCATATAGGAGACACCGAGACTGCTTTATATACATCACATCAGATACACTTAGACTGCTGTATACATACCATAGGAAACATTGAAACAGCTGTATATACAGCACATAGGAGACATTGAGACTGCTGTGTATACATCACATATAGTGCTTTGAGAAAATAATTTGTACCCCCCCCCCCCATGAACTTTTCCACATATTTTTTTCATGCTACACCCACAAAAGTAAATATACTTCATTAGGATTTTATGTGGTATAATTGTATAATTTCCAGAGTGACCATGGGTTTCTTAACTGCTTCTCTAATTAGTGCTCTCCTTGCTTGGGATGTCAGTTTAGGTGGACCATCATATCTTGGTAGGTTTGCAGTTTTACCATACTCCTTCCAATTTTGGATGATGGATTGATGTGATGTGATGTTTAGAGCTTGGCTACTTTAATATTCTCCACAACTTTATCCCTGACCTGTCTGGTGTGTTCCTTTGTATTCATGATGCTTTTTGATCCCTTGTGTTCTCAACTAGACCTCTGAAGCCTCCACAGAACAGCTGTAGTTACATTGAGAATAACTTACACACAGGTGGGCTCAATTAACTAATTAGGTGACTTCTGAAGGCAAGTGGTCACTGAGGATTTTATTTAAGGGTTTCAGACTACAGGGAGCTGGATACAAATGCATGTCACAATTTTCAGCTTTACATTTTTGAAAATATTTAGAGAACCATGTATCATTTCCTATCACATAAAATATTCATATCATATCATTCATATCACATAAAATACTTTTAAGTTTGTTGGGAGTATCAACAAAAAATGTGGAAAAGTTCATGGAGTATAACTACCTTCTTTTTTCAGGGCTCTGTAGGATTCACTGAGACTGCTGTATAGAGCGCATAGGGTACAATGACACTACTGTATACATCACATAGGGTACACTGAGAATGCTGTATACATCACATAGGGTACACTGATAATGCTGTATACATCACATAGGGCACAATAAGACTGCTGTATACATCACATAGGGAACTTTGAGACTGCTGTATACATCACATAGGATACACTGAGACTGCTGTATACATCAAATAGGGTACACAGAGGCTGTTGTATACATTATGTAGGGTACACTGAGACTGCTGTAAACATCGCATAGGAGATACTGAGACTGCTGTATATACATCACGTAGGGTACACAAACATTAAAAGTTTTTGGGAAAATGAAGAGTGGCCCATAGCAACCAATGAGCTAGAATCTATCTGGCTACTAGGTACAGCTACGGACTAAATATCTTTAGGGCATTGCTTCACAATGTTGGTGAAAAAAAATTGTTGGCCATCAAGGGTTACATCTATGGCAAGATAGAAACATGAATATTTGGGGATAGATTTGCTCACCAAATTGAAGCCATTGTATTGTATTGTCTGTACCGTACAGAAGAGTGAATCAATCTCTATTCATTATTGTTCTAGGCCTCCGTTCCCCCACCAAAGAGAAGCCGCACATCCTAACATCGCCCCAGCACGTCCTCCGCCTGCCCCGCCGGTATAACGCTGCTTCCTCGGGTCGGCGGAGCCTTTTCCCATCTGACTTTGTTACTAGGGTACATCTGTATTTCCGAGAGACACGTCTTGGGTCATGATTGGGAGACAGACTGCTTTCCAGACACGTGGAGTCGGCCTTAAGATCTGTGGTGCTTGGATTTGTAGCACGGACATAGATTCTCTGTTTACAGCGCGTGACTTCTGAAACGTCCGAGCAATCGTTCAACAACCTATGAGACGATCACATGTGACATGTAGGATTCTGAAGGATTTTGTAAGAAAGAAAAGACCGTTTCAGATTGACCTGATTGGGGCTTTCAAGCCTCAAAACATCCTCCCATCTGTACGACCCGATCACGGGGCCCGATAAGGCCGAGCATTCACCAACCACATCAAGTCATCAGTTATTTCCACACTGTATTTTCAGTCCTCATCACATTGAAGATTAGGTCCACGTTGCCAACCATTTTTTAACACCTAAGCACAAATATGCGTCTCCATGGTAACAGAACGTTGCTGTCTGATTCCGCAGATACTTCTGTCCTCTGATCCTTACTAACCTGATCGGTTGCATTACGGAAAAAACTGACCAAAACGCGTTTGTTACCATGGTGACACATTTGTATAGGAACTTTAGACATTGAAAACCCCTTTAATTAGCCTATATGCAATGTGACTTCTTTTAATTTTAGATACACTGGGCCAATAACATATTGTGAAGGTGGACATTAACCTTAAAGGGGTTTTCCCATCTTATAAATTGATGGTATATCGGTAGGGTATGCTGTCACTCTATGGACAGTGTTAGTCCGAATTCTCCAAACCCCAACTGACCCTAATGAATTAACCCTTGTCTGGTTACATGAAAAAAAATCACTACGCATGAAATCTACAAGGGTCATATTGACCCCCATAGAGCCAGACAAGTGTTTAGGTGCATCACATTAAAGCCTCATGATATGTTCTCACTCTATGAACAGTGGTAGTCCGAATTCTCTAAACCCCAACTGACCCTAATGAATTAACCCTTGTCTGGTTCCATGAAAATAATCACTACACATGCAATATACACAGGGTCATATTGACCCCCATAGAGCCAGACAAGTGTTTAGGTGCATCACATTAAGGGCTCATGATATGTTCTCACTCTATGAACAGTGGTAGTCTGAATTCTCTAAACCCCAACTGACCCTAATGAATTAACCTTGTCTGGTACCATGAAAAAAATCACTACACATGCAATATACACAGGGTCATATTGACCCCATAGAGCCAGACAAGTGTTTAGGTGCATCACATTAAGGGCTCATGATATATTCTCACTCTATGAACAGTGGTAGTCCGAATTCTCTAAACCCCAACTGACCCTAATGAATTAACCTTGTCTGGTACCATGAAAAAAATCACTACACATGCAATATACACAGGGTCATATTGACCCCCATAGAACCAGACAAGTGTTTAGGTGCATCACATTAAGGGCTCTGTTTTTGTTGATCCTCTTTTTTGCAAAAATTCATCACAAATGCATCATCCTTTTGGGATGCTTTTTTGCTCTGTTTTTAGAGGACACAGACCCACTTTCTTACCATCTCCGGCGATCCTCAGCAATGTCTTCCTTCTGGGAATTGGCAGGACCTGCTGGTAGTATTAGCACTTAAGACCTGTGCCCCATGTGACTCTCAAGCTGAGTCACATGGGCAGGTCCTGTCAGTACCGTACCCGCAGGTCCTGCCGATTCCCAGTAGGAAGACATCGCCGGGGCTCTCGCTGGGAGAGGGGGGTGTAAAAAATTGGATGTAGGTGGTGCAGAAAGTGAAGCAAAACAACGGAGCAATATTTGATGCTCATTATTTTCTGGATTCACTTTCTGCATCACTAACGCAGCAGTCAAAATCGCTGATGTCTGCACAACAAATTGACAATCCCATTCACTTTGCTGGAAGACGCAGTGACGGATCTGTTTTTACTCCAGTTTTTACAAAAAACGCAGCTCCAAAAATGGATCAAAAATCTCCAGTGTGAACATAGCCGAATGGTGTCCTTTGCTCACAACTTTGGCAGTTGTGTGACCAAGATGCAGTTTTTCTTAGGATCTTTGGGGTCTCAGAAATTGGATCCTCACTGTCACTTCAAAAAGAAAAAAGAAATACCGTACCTTTTTGAGAAAAAAAAAAAAAACTATTAATTTCAAAATATGTTAAATTTTAAAGGGGTTTTTCCACATTACCAAACCCCTGTCTGTAGGTTTTTGGAAGAACACTTCAGTGTAGGGACAAAGAGTGGATTCCATAATTTTTTTTTC
>JARQOC010000004.1:47324659-47350549 GCA_033576535.1 Allobates femoralis
GGTCACTTACCCGTGTGATCGTCTCCTTCCACAGAATTTCCTCTTTAATTCGTTTCTTCTGAAAAATACAAAGGCTCCAAGAGCCAAGAGAGGTACGACCAAGAAGAAGAAGATGAGAAGCCCGTCCCTGAGAGACGTGTCCTTATCTGCGGGGGAAAAAATGAGCTGTCAGCATGGGGTCTCGATGGTCTTGAGGTCGGGTAAGATATTGGTTATTGAACATGTGCTGAGAAATACCATCGAAAAAGAAAAAGTTTGACATTTTTGAGTATCTATTCATTTTTAATATTGGGAATTCCTGTTTCAATGTCTAATAATATGCCAATTGTCTCTTCAGATAGTAAGAGGACTTGAATTTTAGCGCCACCTATTGGAAGTGGCAATCCTAAAAGTCAATGATGAGATTTGACTTATGATTTACAACGTAAGAATAAGTGATTTTAATACATTTTCTAATATACTTCTGGTTGTAAACCAGTCATAATCCTTCTATAAAATGTCCCAACTGCACTGTGTGTGAAGCAGGCACATGTTTTATATCAGTCACAGCCGTCTTCAGTGAATACGGACCTGTAACATTGTATCAGATTGCTCTGAGGGAGCCTACAGCTGCTAAGCAACCTCAGAGTTCAGCATCAGGTCAGACAAGTTTCTGCCAGAAACCCTTTAATGAGCCTTAACCTCTCATAAAGCCAAATCAGATCTAATACTATGCACTGACGAGAGGCAATGCCCCAAAACACCATGCTGCAAATTGACAGTCTGGTTTGGTTAGTATTATCCCAAGTCATATGGCGAGCCTCATTAAAGGGTTGACATTGACTTTTAGGATTACTGCTTCCAATAGGTGGCGCTAGAGTTTAGGTGGCGCTAGAGTTCAAGTCTTCTTCCTCTCTGAAGAGGCAATTTGCATATATTTCCCAGAGGTTCATTGCAGGCATACAAATCTCCTCATACTGGCTTGTCAGATCCTTCACAAGGAGAAAGCTTACCCCTTAATGTCTACTAAAGGACATTATAACCTCAGGCCACAGAATGACATTAGTGGTCAAGGCTCATTTCTGACCTGCTCATGAGTTGCACATCAGGATCATGGTCTGATTGACACTACATATCTTCTGTTCGGGGCTGGTTTCACACAGCCGATTTTTGTCATCCATGCGATTCTAAGCTTACACTGGATGCACCCACATCAGTATTTGGCACCATTGACTTTCAATGGGGATGGATGATCTTACAGATGCATCCAGTTCTTCTCGTTTCCCCCTGATCCGCATTTTGGTGCATTTTTAATCTCCATGACAAAACCTGGAAGCACTACAGGTTAATTCAGAATATGCAATGGATCCGGATTTTTGAACGGAGCATGCCCAGAGCGCAGTTTTCAATGACACACCCACTAGGGGGCGTGTCATTGGTCACCATATCCGGCTGAAACAGGTAATCCACTGTGTAATCACCATGGGACAGATAAGTGATAATACCGATGCGGGTTCATCAGTTGGCTCAATTGCAGGGGGATCCAGGGGAATTTGGGTGGATGCAGGTTTTGCACAACGATGCTCTATCCTCTTCCCTATTCCTTATCATTATAATTTTCTTACCATTATATGTAGGGCCACTGTCAACACTTCCACCATAACCCTTATTTTTGCAGTCTGGAAAGCCCCAGCCATCATTACAGTGACAATTCTTATTGCTGTTACATACCTAGAGGAAAAAAAAGATCAGCCAGTATAACCGCTTAAGGACTTGTTACCTTGTGTCCGGCCATGCAGACTCAATCTATGACACAGAGGCCATAACAATCACCTGGTTTTCAACGTTACAAAAACTAGGTACACGTGGATAGAAAGGGTTAAAAACAGCGCCGTGCCGTAGAATAAAATCTGGTCCAAATACAGTGAAGGAACGTGGTCTTTAATGTCAACGCATTTCAGATTCAAAACACTCCTTCCCCAGAACAAAGAGGTGATTTTGTCCTGATAAGGAGTATTTTGGCTGTGAAACGCGTTGACATTAACAACCACGTTCCTTCACTGTATTTAGACCAGGTTTTATTCTACGGCAGGCCGCTGTTTTTAATTCTTTCTATCCAAGTGTACCTACTATTTTCATTGGGTTACTGTGGCAGCTGGGTATTATATGCTGAAATAGTGGTTGTGACCATCACAAGTCCAGAGCTGTGGTGTCGGAGTCAGAAAGTCAGAGTCCATTTTGGCTGAGTTGGATTCAAGGAAATCGAGGAGTCGGAGTAGAAGGTTTGGCTTACGAACACTGCACACCAGGGCTGTGGAGTCGGAGTTGTGGAATCGATGTCCATTTTGGTGGAGCAAAGTCAGATGGAGGGAAATTTAGGAGTCAGGGCTGGAGTCAGAAGTTTGGCTTACCGACTGCACGACAGGGCTGTGGAGTTGGTATCTATTTTGGTGGAGTCGGAGTTGGAGGTTTGGCTTACCAACTGCAAGAGAGGACTGCAGAGTTGGTATCTATTTTGTTGGAGTCAGAGTCAGGTTCGGAGTTGGAGGTTTGTCTTACCGACTCCACAGCCCTGGTCACAACCACCGAAGGTGAGCCTTCCTGATCACGCACGTTTAGGTTCATTGTACTCCCAGATAAGACCCTATGTGTGTTTTATTTGTCTCCTTTACTTGATATTTAAGATTACACATGAAATAAAGGGGTCTGTAATGGGTCTAACAAACACCCTTGATTTATTCCACAACAAAGCAGAATTGAGGAATGCAGAAAAATACTTTATTAAACAAAAATTGGTCATGAGCAAGTCAAGAGCAAAGTACTTGGGCTGTGACAAGCAAATAAAAAAAAGGATAGAGTTACCATTACTTACCCCATTACCACCACATTTATTTTGTACATCACAATCGTAACCCAGGGCGGAGGCATCAACACACTGGAAGCCCTTACAGACCTAATGTAACGACATAATATAAATGTTTGAGATTCATGAATCAAAACACAACTAAAATTACTTTCTGGAAAACAGTATAGACTAATCGATATAGTTGTTTGTGAATCCTTACCTTCCCTTCTGCGCACCTGGTGCCCTCATTAACCATAGCTGGATCTGGAACATCAGAACCAAGTTGGAAATCCACTCCCCAGCATATTATATCCTGGACCGGGGTCGTAATGATTGAGGGCGCAATGCCAAAGATTGGCATGGAGTTCACATTTTCACATTGTAACTTTCCACACATTGCATTCCTGGGGAGAACCATAGAATAAAGCAAAGAACCAGAGGAGAGAAGCACAAAATAAAATAAAGAACCAGAGGGGAGAAGCACAAAATAAAATAAAGAACCAGAGTGGAGAAGCACAAAATAAAATAAAGAACCAGAGGGAGAAGTACAAAATAAAGCAAAGAACCAGAGGGAGAAGTACAAAATAAAGCAAAGAACCAGAGGGAGAAGCACAAAATAAAGCAAAGAACCAGAGGGAGAAGCACAAAATAAAGCAAAGAACCAGAGAGGAGAAGCACAAAATAAAGCAAAGAACCAGAGAGGAGAAGCACAAAATAAAGCAAAGAACCAGAGCGGATGAGCACAAAATAAAGCAAAGAACCAGAGGGGAGAAGCACAAAATAAAATAAAGAACCAGAGGGGAGAAGCACAAAATAAAATAAAGAACCAGAGGGGAGAAGTACAAAATAAAGCAAAGAACCAGAGGGGGAAGCACAAAATAAAGCAAAGAACCAGAGAGGAGAAGTACAAAATAAAATAAAGAACCAGAGGGAGAAGTACAAAATAAAGCAAAGAACCAGAGTGGAGAAGCACAAAATAAAATAAAGAACCAGAGGGAGAAGTACAAAATAAAGCAAAGAACCAGAGGGAGAAGTACAAAATAAAGCAAAGAACCAGAGGGAGAAGTACAAAATAAAGCAAAGAACCAGAGGGAGAAGCACAAAATAAAATAAAGAACCAGAGGGAGAAGTACAAAATAAAGCAAAGAACCAGAGGGAGAAGTACAAAATAAAGCAAAGAACCAGAGGGAGAAGTACAAAATAAAGCAAAGAACCAGAGGGAGAAGCACAAAATAAAGCAAAGAACCAGAGAGGAGAAGCACAAAATAAAGCAAAGAACCAGAGGGGAGAAGCACAAAATAAAATAAAGAACCAGAGGGGAGAAGCACAAAATAAAATAAAGAACCAGAGGGAGAAGTACAAAATAAAGCAAAGAACCAGAGGGGAGAAGCACAAAATAATGCAAAGAACCAGAGGGAGAAGCACAAAATAAAACAAAGAACCAGAGGGGAGAAGCACAAAATAATGCAAAGAACCAGAGGGGGAAGCACAAAATAAAGCAAAGAACCAGAGGGGAGAAGCACAAAATAAAGCAAAGAACCAGAGGGGAGAAGCACAAAATAAAGCAAAGAACCAGAGGGGGAAGCACAAAATAAAGCAAAGAACCAGAGGGGAGAAGCACAAAATAAAGCAAAGAACCAGAGGGGAGAAGCACAAAATAAAGCAAAGAACCAGAGGGGAGAAGTACAAAATAAAGCAAAGAACCAGAGATCTTACAGGCCACATGACAATAAAACCAACTACAGGGTTTTTGATTAATACATGGATGGGCTGAGTCAGAGCCCCGTATAATGCCCATGTATCCTAAATAGTATATTATAAAAGGATGCAGCAATGTAAGAAATAATATAGAAACTGTGAAGAGATTACTATAGATTACACAGAGAAGAAAAAAAGAGTCACATGTGAAGTGTTCTCTGGCACAGGCTTTGTGACTTACTTTGATTCACATGACTTGTATGCGGTGCCTTGATACCCACAGTTCCCAAATCGATCGCCTTTGGAGTTTACATTTTGGAAACAACTAGGAGCCGCTGACTTTGCATCTAAACAGAAAATCATATTCACATATCAGAAAGATACAATAACCCATATACGGCCTCAGTATGAATGTCAAAAATTAAAGGGGTTGACTGGGTTTTTTGTATAATTTACGTGTGTATCTAGGCTGAAAAATGCTGACCGTTTGTAATTTACACCCTGTCAGAATTATGCAAGGTTACCTAGATATCAGCATTCTGCGTGTGGAGGAGCAGCCTCTGCCACCAGAGGCATGTTTGTTTTGGAGCCTGGCCGTAAACTTGTCGATTACGCCCAGTCTCCTAGAAGCCAGACTCTTGCAGCATGTAAAGCGCCATGGAATATAATGGCACTATATAAATAAATAATGATAATAATAATAAATACAGCATGCCTTGCTACTCCCAGACTCCTACAGGTCTGCCCCTCCCCCCCCACTCTCCAGCATGCTCGGCCACCCAAGGTCTCCGCCCAGACTCCAGCCTGCTGCCCTTCCCCAGACTCCTACAGGCCTGTCTCCCCCGCACTCCTACAGGTCCACCCCCTTCCCCCAAGACTCCAGCATGCTACCCCCCCAGGCTACTACAGGCCCGCCTTCCCCCGGACTCCAGCATGCCTGGCCACCCCCGGACTCTTACAGACCCACCCCCTGCCCAGACTCCAGCATGCCACCCCTCAGGCTACTACAGGCCCGCCCATTCTCCCCCCCGGATTCCAGAATGCCTGGTCACCCCTAGATTTCAGCATGCCCAGTTACCCCCAGACTCCTACAGGTTCTCCCTCCCCCTACAGACCCATCATGCCCAGGCTACAGCATGCCATTCTCCCAGGTTACTACAGACCTATTTCCCCTTCAGTTTTAAGCATGCCCGGCCACCCCCAGACTCCAGCATGCCCGGCCACCCCCAGACTCCAGCATGTCCGGCCACCCCCAGACTCCAGCATGCCCGGCCACCTCCGCACTCTTACGTACCCACGCCCTGCCCAGACTCCAGCATGCCACTCCCCAAGGCTACTACAGGCCCACCCCCCCAGATTCCAGCATGCCTGGTCACCCCCAGACTCCAGCATGACTATTGCTTTCTTGCAGAATGTGCCTGCTATCAGAGCATTGTACTGCACCAAATCAGATATTCCTGGATGTAAAACTTTACATGTGAATCTTACTGGGTCCGAAGATTCTTTGGCACTGGGCATCGTAGTATTGGCAAACGCCGTTGTAGCAGTAGGCTTTGCTATTTTGGCAGGGGTTTCCATTCTGGATGAAAACATCTGGTTGGCAGAAAGGAGAAGAGCCATTGCAATACTCGGGGAGGTCACATTCATTGGTCACAGCCCGGCACACGGTACCACCAGGCGAAAACTGGAGAGAAATCAGGATAATGTTACAAAGAAGTACAGACGTTGGTATAAGCGACTTCCCGTCCACAGCACTGGGCAGGTATTACACCATCAGCCCTAGACTTACATAGGACTGCCTAATTCTACTTTATTTTCATTGGACGATTACCGAGAGAGCCTCTTTCTATGGAATTTGTCTTCTATTGATGGACAACCCCTATAAGAGCCGACAGGCAGGGGTAATAGAAGCTGGATCTGGAGTGGTCATGTATCTAACTAGATCATGTAATAATGCCCCCCTCTTACTCGGCAGTTTTGACCTCCTGACAAAGACCAAAGTGCCGAAACGTACACGTGGGTGGACGTCATTCCTTAGGGAGGACACTAAACTCCATCATAGGTAATATACAATTATAGTACTTTGTGGCTTGGTATAGGACTTATAGGCATAATGATATACATGGTGTTACACACCATTCGTTAGGGTCCTTTTTATTTGAGACTAATTTAATACAATTTGTGACTATGCGTTTCTGCTTTCTCTGCATATTTGTAAATATACATTACATGGAATGTGCCTTCCCTTTCTGTTGTATGTACCCCCCTACTTCCCCAATCATTTAGTCCCCAATAAAGAAATGCTTTTTATATCACCTATAATGACTTTGGTCGTTTTCTTTCTTTCTATCTATATCAGATAATAATGCCCCCTCTTACCCAGCAGTTTTGACCTCCCTGACAAAGACCATGCGCCGAAACGCGCGTCGGGTGGACACCATTCTTTAGGGAGCACACTAGACATCATCATAAGTAATATACAATTTTAGTACTCTGTGGATTCATATAGGACTTATAGGCATAATGATATACATGGTCTTATATGCCATTGGTTAGGGTCTTCTCCATTTGAGACTAATGGCTACATCTTAATGAATTTAAAATCATTTGTGACTATGCGGTTCGGCTTTTTGATCCCTATCTGCATAAATGGGAATATACATTATATGGGACGTGCGTTCCCTTTCTGTTGTATGTACCCCCCTTCTTCCCCAAAGATTTGGTACCCAATAAAGTTATCCTTTTTGAAAAATCTATCTGGATTTTGCTCATTTTCATTTAATGATTTTTCTTTACTAGATAATAACGCCCCCCTCTTACCCGGCAGTTTTGGCAGCAGGCTCCGTTTGCACAATCAGCTCCTGAACGCAGCTTGCACTTCCCAGGCTGGCAGCAGGGATCCTTCTCACATTCCTAGAAATCCCCCAAGATACAGAAAAGTAAGGATTCATCCACAGCAGACACAAGCGGAGAAATCACAACTTTACATTAAAGGCAATCTGTCACCAGGGTTTTAGCTATCCCATCTGAGAGCAACATAATGTAGAGACCCTGATTCCAGCGATGTGTTCCTTACTCAGCTGCTTGCTGTCATTTTGATAACATTACTGTTTCTTCTGCTGCAGATTCAGCAGCTCATGAATTTGCCAGACTAGTTGCAGCCGGCCAAGTAGTCCTGTAATGATACTGATAATTTTATGAAAACTACACTGAGCAGCTCAGTAAGTGACACATTGTTGGAATCAGGATCTCTTGCCCTATTCTCAGATTAGGTGGAAACAAACCTGGTGACAGATTCCCTTTAAAAGGTCACACTCACTCAAGCCCACCAGGGTTAAATCCAATTATGCCACATCAAGGTGGATTATTCATAGAGTTTTTGATGCGGTAAAAAAAAACACTACATCAAGATGTCATCAAAATGATATAAAAAAAGACCGTCACATCCAATAAGCTCAGTTCTGTCATATAGTGGTTTTTCTAATTAGAAGCAATTTTTTGTATTAATTTATTGTGATGATATTCTCTACTCTATTAAATAAATTGGGAAAATAGTTGTCCTGATACTTGACCACAAGGGGGCAGTGTTTTATGGAACGTCAGGTTGATGTATATACTTATGCCACTGTAATACTGTATAGAAAATAACATAAAATCAAGCTAGAAAATAAAAAATAATATATATTAATTAAAATATTCATTAAATATTAATATTAATTAACAACAGACTCAAAAGAAATAAAAAATCTCTTTCAAATGGCGTCACCTTATCGTTTCCACAGTCACACTCCTCCCCTGGGTCCACCAGTTTGTTCCCACAGAAGGGGGCGGTGTAGGACTCTTCCGGCCGGGGCACGTTCAGGAGGCAATTTCCACCCTTGTTCAGTATTAACTTCTCGAAGTCATCCTCACTGCAACTGCTGAAGTTTTTGGAGTCTCTGCAGAGAGGAAAAGGAGCAGATGTAATAATGATATAAAGATGGTCCATCACCATTAGGACCCCCCAATACAAGCCCGGGACCCCCTCTTATTGTGCCAATTTTAATAAACACCATCCAGTGAGGAGCGACCGGCCTGATGGCTAAATTCTGCAAGAGAACAGGGGGGAAACGCTTTAATTCCCCTGCAGCGGACGGGTACTACAGATCCCCCTTATTCATTTAATGATCCTAAGGATCAGCCATCAATTAAATGGTAGATCCGATTAGAAAAATGTCCTTCTTTGAAAGCCGTATACCATGAACGACTTTTAGGATGGGACCCCACTGATCACATGTCCACGGGTCTCGTGGTTCATGTGTAAATGGGAGTGGTGGGCATACATACGCACACCCGCTCCATGATCCCCCAGAAGTGTCATGGCTCCAGTCGCACAGGAAACACAAGGCGCCGATATGAAGACCACCTTGATCACAATCCCACTGATCATACATTTACTCCCTATCCTCTGGATTGCCACTTTAAATGAAGACCCATTGTGATGAATTGTCATGGGCACTTAGACGCCTGGCAATGACAGCCGACAGCACATATCTCCAACAGTGGCTGCCACAGAAGAATTATTGCAGGACATGGCACCCAGTGTAATCCCTGATGCAAGAAAGATGGGGTCCTGAGCATGAGAGTTCATAGGCTGTGACAGGAGCGTAAGATCCAGGGTCATCTTAGGGGAATATGTAAAGTATTTCAACCTCTCCCAAACTCTGACATGGAGCCTGACCCTGTGCTCCGGGTGCGGGAGACTTACGAGGCTCCGGAGTTCATGATGCAGAATGTAGAGGGGCAGGTACATCCTCGATCGTTGTCGTGATTCATTCCCAAATTATGGCCCAGTTCATGAGCCACGATGGAAGAGAAAGACTGCAAGCTCTGAGAAGAGAACTAGAGAAAGGACAGAATGGATTATACGTTACAGAAGAAATCAGTCGGATTGTAAATCACTACAATAGTTGCACTCTTCCAAAGAAACGGTGCTCATAGTAACCTCCACCCTAATATTTACTCAGGGAATGTGTGGGTATTTGTGCACTGCCTGGTATTGTGCCCACATAGTGGCTGCCATATTCACTATGAGCTCAATGTATGAGCAGTAGGCAGGTTTACTCTGAGCTCCTTCTAGTGGTGACTGTATGAACAGCACAGTTTCTCTCTCAGCTCCATTTAGTGGAGACTAGATGAACAGTAGGCTGCTTGCCTTAGCTTCCTCTAGTGGAGACTGGATGAACTGTAGGTGGTTTCCCACTGAGCTCCCTCTAGTGGAGACTAGATGGAACAGTAGGCTGTTTCCATCTGAGCTCCCTCTAGCGGAGACTAGACGAACAACAGGCTATTTCCCACTGTGCTCCCTCTAGTAGTGACTGGATTAACAGTAGTCTGTTTCCCTCTGAGCTCCCTCCAGTAGTGACTGGATGAACAGTAGGCTGTTTCCCTCTGAGCTCCCTCTAGTGGTGACTGGATGAACAGTAGGCAGTTTCCCTCTGAGCTCCCTATTGGCGACTGGATGAACAGTAGGCAGTTTCCCTATGTGCTCCCTCTAGTGGAGACTAGATGAACAGTAGACAGTTTCACTCTGTGCTCCCTCTAGTGGTGACTGGATGAACAGTAGGCTGTGTCCCCCTGAGCTCCCTCTAGTGTTGACTGGCTGAACAATAGACAATTTCCCTCGGAGCTCCCTCTAGTGGAGACTAGATCAATAGTAGGCTGTTTCCCTCTGTGCTCCCTCTAGTGGTGACTGGATGAACAGTAGACAGTTTCCCTCTGAGCTTCCTCTGCAGGAAGCCAGAATTTTATCATTTAGGGGGTTGTCTGTCAAAAACAAGTTATTACCAAATAAGCTGGGGATCGATTGAGATCGGCACCAAATGGCAGATCAGGTAACTTGTATCCCATTTAAAATAAACAGCTACAATGCACATACTGAACCTGCGATCCTTTCATTTCCTATGAGGCAACAGAGCGCTGTCCTCAAATTTTTCTAGCAGCTCGATAGCAGGATGGCCTGCGGGGAAAAAAAGTGCCCTGTCGGGGGTAATAATTTCCTGATCTTTCAATCGATGCAGGTTTCCAGTTATTTCCTTGGGGTCAGAGATGACTTGTTTTCACTGGATATCCCCTTTAAAGGGTTAGTATTAAGACTGGAGGCTACGGAGAAGGGATAACGTCCCGGTCATTTGGGGTCCGCCCAAGAAAGGGAGAGCCCCCTCTGAATGGAGCAGGGTTTGAGCATGTCTACCTATGCCCCAATCATTCTCTATATGACTATAGGGATAGCGGAGAACAGTGCTAACCTGTTTTCGGCAGACAATCAACGGAGAAGCCATGTAGATGCTCAACCCCTACTCCATCCAGAGAGCGTATAGAGTGTTCTAACCCCTAGCAACTGGAAAGTTATCTCTTAGTCTATGGAAAAGTGATAACTAGTGATGGGCGAACCCATCGATGCTCAGGATTGGCGGACTCGCCCGGACATTTTGTAAAGTCTAAGGTCGGGGGTCAACGTGACTCCAACTTGAGTCCGATCCCCAATCTTGGACTTTACAGATATAGGATGGGGCAGTGGGGGCTGTAAAATAAAGCACAGAATTAACAAACATGATCATTATACTTACCGTATCCCTCATCCTGCCGTGTCTACTTCCGGGCTGTTCTCTTCCAGGACATTGACTGCACTGGCTACATCAGTCAATCACAAACGATGTCACACAGAATGGGTGTCTGTGATTGGCTGTTCGAGTAATCTGCAATCAGCTTATTCTAGTGTGGTACAATGTATGGGCTGGATTCAGCTTACTCCACACACGCCACTCGGCTGTCATTCTGTGCCTGCTCTTTCTGCTAGCAGACCGAGGAACAGATTAGAAGCATGAGTCAAGAATAAAAGATTGCAACCACTACTAATTATTATCACTAATAATAACCCTGTGCCTCACAGGAGGCAGATCAGCCGGCCTTAACCCCCGATGGCCAGCATGCCCCCGACGTACGTTTCGTCGCTTGTTCTTAATGCTTATTCATGGGGAATTGCCCATATTTGTGACTACAGAACCTTTGTGATGGAGTCACATGTTGCTGAATGGCCAATGGTGGAGCACGGGATGGCGCATGCGCATATGTCTCAGTCGACAACTCCGCCCCGCCTGCGTCACGAGGGCCCGCCCGGATGTCCGGTATCCTAACCAGGCAACCGGCACAGACGCTGGGATCTGCGTTGCTGCGGGTATGGAGAAGGAGACAGTGGAAGCGCACACATGCGCACATTCTACAGCAGTCATCATTCAGCCCATCATAATAGAGAATACAAATGCAGAAGAAGTCATATAATCAGTATATAAATATACCAGCATACATAACACAATTATGATTGGTACATCTTCTTCTTCGGCATAGGTGACAATATCCAATTACAATGATCCATATCGGAATGTTTATTCCTTATTCACTTGAATGGATAAACATAGGGACACTGCTTAATCACAAAACAAAAAGGGCAAAATTACTAATAAAGTGATTAAAAGCAATAAAAAATACATAGCGACAATGAATAAACTGTATATAGATCAAGGAGGGATAGACACAGCCGATAAAATAATGGAAGAACATGTGATTGATAAGCAAATGATATACAAGCAAAAACGGAACAAAGCTTAGAGACTCATTTAACCCCTTAGGTGACATGGTATCAAGTGTCAATATCCATCTCTGTGTCCTCTGTTCTCTTTAAGGTCCCACCCCTTATTCCACCACTTATTTAATCTGTCCCACAAATTCTCAAAGATTTCGGGTTACAATCGTGGTAAGATCTAATGTGGCATGGTACCGTTTTTAATGTGGTAACATCTTCAACTGCGCTGGCCGTGCCAATCTCCCTCACATGCTCCCTTACTGTAATCCCGAGCTGTCGTGACGTCAGTCCAACATAGATTTTATTGCAGTCGCATGTGGCATAACATACCACATTGTACTGCTGCATGTGATGTATTTATTAATGCAGAGGCGTGACACTGCCATGGGCACGGCATGTGTACCTTACGCAAATCTCTTCCTGGGTCATTGGGAATGGAAGATTTTTGCGGACGGGGACAAGCAGGATGTTGACGATGTGGATGCGCTATATCGATGATCTATTGATTACACACACTGGGCACAGTGGAGCAGTTGGAGTGCTTTATGGCGTCGCTTAATAATAATTCATTAAACATACAATTAATATTCAAGTATGATGCAAACCATGCTGGCCATTGGAGGTTAAGTCCTGGCTGATCTGCCTCCTGTGAGGCACAGGGCAATAATTAGTAGTGGTTGCAATCTTTTATCCTTGTCTCATGCTTCTAATCTGTTCCCCCAGTCTCCTGGAGTGCTGACTCTTATGTTGTTAAACTGCATTTGACTTGGATATACCATGGTTAACCCCCCATTTCATTGATTTGATCTAAATGACACATTTATTACCATACTCATTGTTATACTGCACTAGATGGAGGCCTGATGCTATCGCTATATGTGCATGGCTGGTCCTTGTAGGTAAGCAGTATTGGTTCTCATTTCCCTTACCATTTTATTATACTGTATATATGTTTATTATACTGTATATACATGCTATGGAGGATTCACAGTGGACCACCATCCACTAATTATTACATGTGTTATTTATGTGTGGAATCTTTGTGAGGTTATTAAGCCAGATAGATATATGTACCACTGTGCTTTCACATGTAATTTGTATGTGATGTAAAGTTTGGACACACCTTCTCATTCAAAGAGTTTTCTTTATTTTCATGACTATAAAAATTGTAGATTCACACTGAAGGCATCAAAACTATGAATTAACACATGTGGAGTTATATACTTAACAAAACAGTGTAAAACAACTGAAAATATATCTTATATTCTAGGTGCTTCAAAGTAGCCACCTTTTGCTATGATTACTGCTTTGCACACTCTTGGCATTCTCTTGATGAGCTTCAAGAGGTAGTCACCGGAAATGGTCTTCCAACAGTCTTGAAGGAGTTCCCAGAGATGCTTAGCACTTGATGGCCCTTCTGCCTTCACTCTGTAGACCGGCTCACCCCAAACCATCTCGATTGGGTTCAGGTCTGGTGACTGTGGAGGCCAGGTCATCTGGCGTAGCACCCGATCATCTCCTTCTTGGTCAAATAGCCCTTACACAGCCTGGAGGTGTGTTTGGGGTCTTTGTCCTGTTGAAGAATAAATGATGGTCCAACTAATTGCAATCCGGATGGAATAGCATGCCGCTGCAAGATGCTGTGGTAGCCATGCTGGTTCAGTATGCCTTCTATTTTGAATAAATCCCCAACAGTGTCACCAGCAAAGCACCCCCACACCATCACACCTCCTCCTCCATGCTTCACGGTGGGAACCAGGCATGTAGAGTCCATCCGTTCACCTCATCTGCGTCGCACAAAGACACTGTGGTTGGAACCAAAGATCTCAAGTTTGGAGTCATCAGACCAAAAGCACAGATTTCCACTGGTCTAATGTTCATTCCTGGTGTTCTTTAGCCCAAACAAGTCTCTTCTGCTTGTTGCCTGTCCTTAGCAGTGGTTTCCTAGCAGGTATTTTTCCATAAAGGCTGCTGCACAAAGTCTCCTCTTAACAGTTGTTGTAGAGATGTGTCTGCTGTTAGAACTCTGTGTGGCATTGACCTGGTCTCTAATCTGAGCTGCTGTTAACCTGCGATTTCTGAGGCTGGTGACTCGGATGAACTTATCCTCCGCAGCAGAGGTGACTCTTGGTCTTCCTTTCTTGGGGCGGTCCTCATGTGAGCCAGTTTCTTTGTAGCGCTTGATGGTTTTGCAACTGCACTTGGGGACACTTTCAAAGTTTTCCCCATTTTTCAGACTGACTGACCTCCATTTCTTAAAGTAAAGGTGGCCACTCATATTTCTTTACTTTTTGCTTTTTTCTTGCCAGAATACAAATTCTAACAGTTTATTCAGTAGGACTATCAGCTGTGTATCCACCAGACTTCTGAACAACACAACTGATGGTCCCAACCCCATTTATAGGGCAAGAAATTCCACTTATTAAACCTGACAGGGCACACCTGTGAAGTGAAAACCATTTCCGGTGACTACCTCTTGAAGCTCATCAAGAGAATGCCAAGAGTGTGCAAAGCAGTAATCAAAGCAAAAGGAGGCTACTTTGAAGAACCTACAATATAAGACATATTTTCAGTTGTCTCACACTTTATTGTTAAGTATATAATTCCACATGTGTTAATTCATAGTTTTGATGCCTTCAGTGTGAATCTACAATTTTCATAGTCATGAAAATACAGAAAACTCTTTGAATGAGAAGGTGTGTCCAAACATTTGGTCTGTACTGTGTATGGTATTAATTAAAAGTATATAAGACTGTGACATTTTTTGATATTTACTCTGTTTCACATGTAATATCTGCAGTTAAAGATAATGGTTTGTACACTGGAGTCAGCCGTAGTTGAGTAGCAGCTAAAGATCTGAGAAGACTTTCCGTGTGTGTATAATCTTCAAAAGTTAATACTTAGTATGTAAAATGGGAGATCTAGCGCTTACTGTAATGTTATGACCCACTGGGATTTAAAAACCAAACAATTAATTAAAACATTTACATTTTATTTTGATCAATTCTAAAATCAATTTTTTATATAGAATTTTCTTATACAATTTTTTGTATACTTTTTGGTATAAAAAACTTCAACTTGTTAAAATTCAATAACTGTTTATAAATAAAATTCTGCGGTGTTTCCCTTGATGGTTTCAATGGTTTACTGGGTCTTTGCTTGTGGGTACTGTGTTAGGCTGGTTTCACATAACGTTTTTGTGCCTGTCCGTGGGATCCGACTTTGAAGGGGGATCCCACGGACAGGCACGGATCCATACGGATCCCTGCAATCGGATGGCAAATAGCCATCCGATCTGCAGGATCCGTGTGGATCCTGCGGTCCCCTGTCTCTCCCTGCTTCTGCTCCTCCATCTTCTGCCCTCTCCTATTCTATATGCTGTGCCCCCGCTATTCTTTGCTGTGCCCCCTCTTCTCTATCCTCATCTATCCCTATCCTGCCCCCTGTCCTCTCCCTGTGTGTAAAAAAATAAAAAACCTCCTCCGGGAGCATACATCACCTGTCACAGGCTCCCACGCTGCACACGATCAGGACTGAAGAGCCTGTGATGATGTAAGAGACTCGGTCAGCTGACGAGTCATGTGACTCTGACATCACCACAGGTCCTTCAGTCCTGATGGTGTGCAGCGTTGGAGCCGGTGACAGGTAATGTATCCTCCCGGAGGAGGTTTTTTTATTTTTTACACACATGGAGAGGACAGGGAAGAGGACAAGGGACAGGGTAGGGATAGAGGTGGATAGAATAGCGGGGGCACAGCATATAGAATAGGAGAGGGCAGAAGATGGAGGAGGCAGCAGCAGGGAAAGACAGGGGATACGGAGCCGACATCGGATCCGAGGTGAGCTCGGATCCGATGTCCATAGGCTCCCATGTTGTGGGCACTAGGATCAGCCTCGGATCAGCAGTGATCCGAGGCTGTCCGATGTGAGTCACGGACACAAAATGGTAGCAGGCTACGATTTTGTGCCCGTGATTACATCGGATGGGATCGGATGGTGCCAAAATCGGATGCCAATAGTGGCACATCCGATCCCATCCAATTCCCATAGGGGAACATGGGGTCCGATTTCGGATCCGATTGTATCCGTTTTGAAACGGATACAATCGGATGACCGAAAATCGTGATGTGAAAGCAGCCTTATTCTTTCATTTTGGTGCCTTTATCTGTAGGAGATAACGTATAATACATTTGATTTGGCTGCATTCTTTGTATGGATTTGCTTGATTAGTGGAACTCCAGGACTCACCTGGTGTTTGCTATTGTTGCTCTGAAAAAATGTTTCCTATCGGGGTCATCAATGAATAAACCTATGGATACACCTTTTAATTAGTTTGCTTAAACAGCTGTGCACTAATTAGTTATAGACACTTCATGGAGTGGTTTTTTATATTTTGTACACACCTTGTATGTTTCCTGTGTATCTTTGGTTCTGTTGTGTGTGGGTGAGCTTCTTTCTCTGTTTAGAAAAACACGGTATGATTACAATTTGTTTGCTGTAGTTATTCCAGCTTTAATTGTTAATGTGATTACCTCTGTTTGTCTTGTCAAGACTCTGGTGTTGTATTTGATGAGGTTACACTTTTTTCAGTTGTAGTCTGCAATTATAATGTAATATATTAAGGATTCAACGCTGCAAACTTGTTGATGTCTTATGCTTTCAACTAGTTACCATGGGCTAGTGCTATAGTGCGCATAATGACCACTCGCTACTGCAAACCTACTTTGTGGCTCCTGATGCAGTAGGGCGACGCCTATGAAACGCGTAGACCCCGCCCACCCTATGCAAACAACACCCACTGTCAGCCCTGACCGATGGACGCAGAGACAGTTCCCAGCAAAAGCTGGAATCATACGCACGCAACTAGTACCGTGACCGCGGACGCACGCTGACGTCAGCGAACCCGGAAGCCCGGCGTGTCACTGTCGGGCGCCGTGAGCGCGAAACTCGCCTGCCCGCACCGCAGGGAGACTTGAAAGTTACTCCAAAGGATACGATTATATACAAGCCCACCAAAGAGTGAGTACAAATATATATGATTTACAAACCACAGGATTAGCCTTTGTGTTAAATCAGCTGCAGACATAAGCCACAAAGTAGGTTTGCAGTAGTGAATGGTCATTATGCGCACTATAGCACTAGCCCATGGTAACTAGTTGGAAGCATAAGACATCAACAAGTTTGCAGCATTGAATCCTTAATATATTACATTATAATTGCAGACTACAACTGAAAAAAGTGTAACCTCAACAAATACAACACCAGGGTCTTGACAAGACAAACAGAGGTAATCACATTAACAATTGAAGCTGGAATAACTACAACAAATTGTAATCATACTGTGTTTTTCTAAACAGAGAAAGAAGCAAAACCCACACACACAACAGAACCAAAGATACACAGGAAACATACAAGGTGTGTTACAAAATATAAAAAACCACTCCATGAAGTGTCTATAACTAATTAGTGCATAGCTGTTTAAGCAAACTAATTAAAAGGTGTATCCATAGGTTTATTCTTTGATGACCACGATAGGAAACATTTTTTCAGAGAAACAATAGCAAACACCAGGTGAGTTCTGGAGTTCCACTAATCAAGCAAATCCATACAAAGAGTGCAGCCAAATCAAATGTATTATACGTTATCTCCTACAGATAAAGGCACCAAAATGAAAGAATAACACAGAACCCACAAGCAAAGACCTAGTAAACCATTGAAACCATCAAGGGAAACACCGCAGAATTTATTTATAAACAGTTATTGAATTTTAACAAATTGAAGTTTTTATACCAAAAAGTATATAAAAAATTGTATAAGAAAATTATATATAAAAAATTGATTTTAGGCTGCTGTTCACCATTTTAATCTTGCTCTAATCACCATATGTGTTACAAATTGTATCTGTCCTTTGTAATAAATAAACTTTATATACATTTTTGTAAGCAGTTTAACTCCACAGCTTTTTGGTGCTCTTATTTATACCTGTATAATGTGTTGAGCTGCTAAAGCCATATTTATTCCCTAACCCGGACTTTGACCATTTGCCTGTGACCTGACTACTCTTTTGCCTGCTCCCTGTAAACTGTCTTGTCTTTTTGGCTTTCCTGACCGCGGCTCGTGAATTGGATCTCGTCTCTCACTACCCCTTGTTGTACTGCGCCATTTCTTGGACCTGACCTCGGATCGTTTGCCCTCCTTTTACTTATCCTGTAAGTAGTAACTTATAATAACAATTAACTATTGGTAATTGTAGTCATATCTCTCCACTCCTGGGATCAGTTATTACTGTAGTGACTCGCATCACACACATATTATTTATTGCCTTATTATTTATATTCTACCATACTAGAATGTATGGGCTGATTGCAGATTACTTGAACAGCCAATAACAGACGCCCATTCTGTGTGACAGCATCTGTGATTGGCTGTTGGAGCCAGTGAAGTGAGTATCCCCGGAAGTTAAAGAGTGGCCCGGAAGTAGACGCGGCAGGATGGCGGGACATGGGACCTGGTAAGTATAATGATGATGTTTATTAAGTAGGTTCTTTATTTTATGGCCCCGCCGCCCCAGACCCGAACTGCAACACGGATTTGCGGATCTGTGCATGAACACTAGGTGTTCACCCATCACTAGAGATAACTTTTATTCTTGGTACAAAATGATTAATTTTATATCTACGTAGGATATTTTGAGCTTTATGCCTAAAATCTATATCCTGTGTAATCAGATGCTGAGCAGGATGCCATGACTATACCCATGCTTTACACTGTAGCTCTGCTTATTCACCAGCTCCAAATATGGAAAAATAAGAAAATTATCAACTAACAACCACATATTAAGACAAATTGGTCTTGTCAAGGGTGGATTTGTCCAAATAGATATAGTACAATCTCCTCACCACATTTATTCCTCCTGCATGACTCCTGGAGCACACGGTGCCCACAAAGGCCATCCCGGCAGTGCCGCCAAACCTTTTCTTCCTGCAAACAATCGATAAAACAGGAAGAAGAAATATTAGTTATGATGGCGATGATAAAGTAATGAAAGGACCAGATGGGTTACACATCAATGGCACAGATCGCATTATAAATGCCTGTGAGAATATGATTTGGCTTATATCCTAAGTCATGTGACAAGACTTGTTAAAGGGTCAATATTGACTTTTAGGCCTGCTACGTCCAATAGGTGGTGCCAGAGTTCAAGCCCTCTTCGAAGAGGGAATTTGCATGATACAATTGTGCATTTTTTCCAATAATGCCACCGTGACAGACCCTATTATTGTTGGTCGGAAGCGTTGGCTTCTGTTGAGAGTCTGTCAAGTCTCTGAACCATTAATGCCGTCATTTTTGTTTTCCTGCACCTATGACGGTTCAGAAATAGAAACAAGTCTGCAAAATCCAAGGAATCGTTGAAGCTCCATGAACTTTATCAATCGCTGTATTGCTGTGATCAGCGAGGGGATCCCCGCTGTCAGACCTGGACCAATCGAATACTGATCAAATGTGACAACATTTAATAGAATCCTTTATTTATTTTAACACATATTTCTGAGACAATTCCAGGCATTATTTCGATCTTTCAAGTGGGCAATGTGTAATGCTTCATTTTCCCTCTGGGAGTGCTGTGGGGACACTGAACCCCTGCTGCCTGGTTTCGCCTTAGAGCAGATCTCTGGTGATCTCAGCAGGACTTTTCTGATAAATAAGAATTTCCAAAGTGAACAATTCCTATATTTGTGGACGTTTTATTTTATTTAATGATATTTATAAGAAAGGAACCTTTATTGTCACATCAATCATTTAAAAAACAAAAAAAAAACACCAAGGTTTTCATAAAAAAAAAAAAAAAAAAAAAAAAAAAAAAAAAAAAGATAAACACTGTAAAAACATTGAATGTTTTGATAGGGATTAGAATTTCCGTTCTGTGCTCCCCACATTACATATTTAGGTGACATTCCCGCTATCTTTTCTTTATCACTTAAAGGGATATCATATGGTGGGTTAGGTATCATTTTGTCTATATTCATATTTTTACTAATTTTAGGAGTGATGTATTGTTGCTCTGTATCATCCTGTGTATTCCCCGTCTTGTCTAGAGTCTTAATCACATCACAGAAGGTCTGAAACCTGAATCAGCTCAGTTATCTGCAGCCTGGATGGGTTCATCACTCATGATGAGAACTGCTGACGTTTCCTGACTGTCCATTCATGACCCCTCAGCTCTCCAAATGCTGCAAATCAGCTGTGTGTGATCGGTCTCCTCACTGCTTCCGCTCACAGACAGGGAGTGGGCCCTCTCACTTCTTTAGGGCCCCGACACCTGCCTAGGTATGCTGGGTGCTGGCGTCGGGCCTGACTGGGATGTATTTATGTTCCTGGACTATTTTACCCTCTCTGTGGTGGATTGTTTTATGGATGTTTTGATTTGCATGTAATAAAAGGTTCTTGGGCTGTTAACTGTTGATTTTGTTCCGGAGCACGATCCAGCCCAGATTGCTACTGTCAACCCTTTTGATGTCATTAGAAATCTGTGGCCTCTGAATTTAAGTGTAAAAAGAAAATTAAATAAAAAAATTATAAAAGTATAGTTTTTTTTTAGTGATAGCTTAAGGGTGAACAGTAGCTATCTGAGCTGGATAACTGATTATGCCCTTTTATTACATCTCCATCTGATTATGCCCTTTTATTACATCTCCATCTGATTATGCCCTTTTATTATATCTCCATTAGGATCTGGGCTGCCGCCAGTTAGCACCGCCATGCTTTGTGAATGATGCAGCACGACCTGCACTGTCAGGAAGGTTTTAGTCCGCAGTTGTGGAGACATTTGATACGGTCTCTGATGTTTCCTTCCCACCAGTAATTATCTGGTACAATCGTATACAACTGAATAATTCTGCTTTATGAGAAGAGGTAAAATCGTGATCAATTGTGCCAAAGACAAACTCAGCTCAGCCACATCACAGTAGAGCATTTACTTACAGAACTAACTGTGCGCTGTCGTGTCTGCGTCGCGGCAGAAGTTGCGTCTCGCGCCATTGTACAAAACGCCCGAGCACTTCTCCAGCAGAGCCGTCGATGTTGATGTAATTCATTGTGGTCCAGATCTCCAGCCCCACCAGGACAACTCTTATGTTCAGCATGGAGTACATCTAGAGAACAAAGACAAGTCATCTCCAAAGAAGGTTTAAATGGAGCATAGAAGTATAGAATTGTTGGGGTCCGACTGCAAAGAGCTCTACTGATCCTGAAAACATGGCTGCCATAATCCCTTTTGTGGAAGGAACTTAGATTAGAGTGTTCTATACCGCTGCTTTATTCCCCTGTCTATAGGAGCGGTGGTCACACATGCTCATTACTGCTCCATTCCTGTCTATAGGAGCGGTGGTCACACATGCTCATTACTGCTCCATTACCCTGTGTATAGGAGCGGTGTTCGCACATGCTCATTACTGCTCCATTCAATGTCTATAGGAGCGGTGTTCGCACATGCTCATTACTGCTCCATTCCTATGTCTATAGGAGCGGTGGTCACACATGCTCATTACTGCTCCATTCCCTGTCTATAGGAGCGGTGGTCGCACATGCTCATTACTGTTCCATTCCTTGTCTATAGGAGCGGTGGTCACACATGCTCATTACTGCTCCATTCCCTGTCTAAAGGAGCGGTGGTCGCACATACTCATTACTGCTCCATTCCCTGTCTATAGGAGCGGTGGTCGCACATGCTCATTACTGCTCCATTCCCTGTCTATAGGAGCGGTGGTCACACATGCTCATTACTGTTCCATTCCCTATGTCTATAGGAGCGGTGGTCACACATGCTCATTACTGCTCCATTCCCTGTCTATAGGAGCGGTGGTCACACATGCTCATTACTGCTCCATTCCCTGTCTATAGGAGTGGTGGTCAAACATGCTCATTACTGCTCCATTCCTGTCTATAGGAGCGGTGGTCACACATGCTCATTACTGCTCCAATCCCTGTCTATAGGAGCGGTGTGTTCGCACATGCTCATTACTGCTCCATTCCCATGTCTATAGGAGCGGTGTTCGCACATGCTCATTACTGCTCCATTCCCTATGTCTATAGGGCGGTGGTCACACATGCTCATTACTGCTCCATTCCCTGTCTATAGGAGTGGTGGTCACACATGCTCATTACTGCTCCATTCCCTGTCTATAGGAGCGGTGGTCACACATGCTCATTACTGCTCCATTCCTGTCTATAGGAGCGGTGGTCACACATGCTCATTACTGTTCCATTCCCTATGTCTATAGGAGCGTGGTCACACATGCTCATTACTGCTCCATTCCTTGTCTATAGGAGCGGTGGTCACACATGCTCATTACTGTTCCATTCCTTGTGTATAGGAGCGGTGGTCACACATGCTCATTACTGCTCCATTCCCTATGTCTATAGGAGCGGTGGTCACACATGCTCATTACTGCTCCATTCCCTGTCTATAGGAGCAGTGGTCACACATGCTCATTACTGCTCTATTCCCTGTCTATAGGAGCGGTGGTCACACATGCTCATTACTGCTCCATTCCCTGTCTATAGGAGTGGTGGTCACACATGCTCATTACTGTTCCATTCCTTGTCTATAGGAGCGGCGGTCGCACATGCTCATTACTGCTCCATTCTCTGTCTATAGGAGCGGTGGTCACACATGCTCATTACTGTTCCATTCCTTGTCTATAGGAGCGGCGGTCGCACATGCTCATTACTGCTTTATTCACACAGGACACTTTGGGTCTCACATTCACAGGATCGGTCGGAGGGGTGGGGATCACTGAGATGAGGGGTAAGTCTGTGCTGCTATTAGAAATCAGGATAAATCCTGGAAAATGATCTAATGTCGACGTGTTTCAGAGTGGAAACTCCTTCCTCAGGACGATCGGGGATTTACCCCTTATCTTCCACTGACCGCAAATATCACAACCTGTAAACGTCACGTGGTGCCTGCAGCCAAGCGCTGGCCTTAGTGGTATATACTGAGAGGGCACGTGGCATATACGGATTGTGCCATCAGTAGGCAATGTAAACCGAGAACTAGTGGGGTGTGTCAGGGATGTGGGAACAGCCAGGACTGAGAGGATGGGAGTCCGCGATCTCATTACTTTACATATATGGCTGCCTGGGATCAGCTTTTGCGTTATCTAAGACAAACTCCTTTAAATTGGACGGTAACATACTAATTTGGTACTCACATTATCGAGGTAATTAGACAGCTCCACCATTTCCGCTCGCACAGCGGCGCTGTTACCCAGCACATCGTACTGCAAGAGAGAACGAGAAATAGGGTAAATGTTACAAAAATACCCAGAAACACATTCTTCAGCGGTTTGTAGAGTGGAAATAAAAAGTCTCCACACCCCTGGTAACATACAAGGTTCAAGTCATATCAAGAAGTACTTTTCTCATCTTCATGAGCCATAAACACGAACCCAACATATCATGTACCTGTGCACAAAGTCATGAAGGGGTTAAATGGACCTGATGAGACTAGTGCATTTACTGTGAAAGTCCATGTCAGTCTGGCTGTATAATACTGATATTAATATGAGAGAACTCGAGAGTCCAGGTGACTGAAGTATTCCACCTCCAAGCCCAAATAACAGCTGCAGCTTGTACTGAGCAGTCTGAGATCTCAGCAGAGAGAGAATGAGGAGCTGGTCAATCAGGCTAAATGAGCAGAGACTCAGCAGCAGCAGGGAGGAGGAACACTGAGATGCTGACAATCAGGCTAAACGGGCAGAGTTTAAGTTTACTTTTCATAAAGGACTATTCAGCCATTTTGATATGGACTTTCAAAGCAAATACACCAGTCTCATCAGGTGTCAGACCTATATAATTATGCATGCAGTTTATTTTGTGAAATATGGTTTTAAAGCTTTTTATACCTAACATTGTTTCTCCACCGGTGTTTGAATGTCTCCAGCAATAACCCTGCTAATGAAATGTTGGCAAGTAGATAAACAAACCGGATGAACAGTCTGTCTATGTGTAAGGTTGGAAAGCTGCCCGAGAGGAGATCCTATTAAAAAAGATTTTTCCATCTTAAAGGGGATCCAAAATTTTTACCAACCTACAGAATAAATGAGAAGTTACTGATTATTGGGGGGTTCAACTGATGGGATTCTAGCGATCAAAAGATCAGAGATCACCATGTGTGAATGGAGCATAGATCACACATGTAGGTCGCTGCTACAGTCATTCTCTAGGGGACGGATGGAGTTGGCGAAACGCTGGACTTGTCCACTATATCCATGAGTCCAGTAGAGAATGAATGAAGCAGCGGCAGCATACATGCATGACCTGCAAACTATTAGGGGATACACTGTGGCTGGCACTGTATGTGGGGGATACACTGTGGCTGGCACTGTATGTGGGGGATACACTGTGGCTGGCACTGTATGTGGAGGATACACTGTGGCTGGCACTGTATGTGGGGGATACACTGTGGCAGCTGGCACTGTATGAGGGGGATACACTGTGGCGGCTGGCACTGTATGTGGGGGATACACTGTGGAGGGCACCGTATGTGCGGGATACACTGTGGAGGGCACCGTATGTGGGGGATACACTGTGGCTGGCACTGTATGTGGGGGATACACTGTGGCTGGCACTGTATGTGGGGGATACACTGTGGCTGGCACTGTATGTGAGGGATACACTTTGGCTGGCACTGTATGTGGGGGATACACTGTGGTTGGCACTGTATGTGGGGGATACACTGTGGCTGGCACTGTATGTGGGGGATACACTGTGGCTGGCACTGTATGTGGGGGATACACTGTGAATGGCACTGTGTGTGGGGTATACACTGTGGCTGGCACTGTGTGTGGGGGATACACTGTGGCTGGCACTGTGTGTGGGCGATACACTGTGGCTGGCACTGTATGTGGGGGATACACTGTGAATGGCACTGTGTGTGGGGTATACACTGTGGCTGGCACTGTGTGTGGGGGATACACTGTGGCTGGCACTGTGTGTGGGCGATACACTGTGGCTGGCACTGTGTGTGGGGGATACACTGTGGCTGCAGTATATGTGGGGGATACACTGTGGCTGGCACTGTATGTGGGGGATACACTGTGGCTGGCACTGTATGTGGGGGATACACTGTGAATGGCACTGTGTGTGGGGTATACACTGTGGCTGGCACTGTGTGTGGGGGATACACTGTGGCTGGCACTGTGTGTGGGCGATACACTGTGGCTGGCACTGTGTGTGGGGGATACACTGTGGCTGCAGTATATGTGGGGGATACACTGTGGCTGGCACTGTATGTGGGGGATACACTGTGAATGGCACTGTGTGTGGGGTATACACTGTGGCTGGCACTGTATGTTACAATACAGAGGTTCTGTACTTCCTTGCCATAATTAGTAATATTTAATATTACGTCTCCATGACCTGTATTGCCCTGGATATGATCCCAGCCCCCTTGTAATAGTTTCTGATGGGGGCACATGTGATATTAAGTATCAGTATTAGCGGTCTACAGGCTCGGTGCAGAGATGAGGCCTAGAGAGGGGGAATACTGTGGGAGGATACACAACAACAGGGAGGAAATATCTGCTGACGCTTCCAATTAGATATCTGGACGTGGAGGCAAAATGACGGCAGCAGGATTGGAGTTATTAGGATCCTTGGTGTCAGCGTACGGACAGTGTGTGCACAGATTTAGGTGGGGACGCTGACACAGGGTGGGAGAGCCCGGGGAATTCTGAAAAGTGAT
>JARQOC010000004.1:48550649-48872518 GCA_033576535.1 Allobates femoralis
AAATAATTTTATTCATCTAAAAAAATAAAACATTTTAGATACTTGCATACTTTCATTAGCTAGCTGGGCAAACAGTCAAGCAGTCATCTGGCTGGTTAATCATTAATAGTTCAGCTACCTAAACTTGTAGAAATGCTGAAAGGACCTGTGTGATGTCACGACCATGTGACTATAACAGGCGGAGCTAAGTCTATATAGACTAACAATTTAGCTCACTTAGCTCCAGCAATTACGGTCACATGGTTGTGACATCACACAGGTCCTTTACACAGAGTTCAGTGACATATCTGTTAACCAGCCGGATGACTGTATGACTGTTTGCCCAGCTAGATAATGAAAATATGTAAGTATACAAAATGCTATTTTGGGATGAATACAAAGATAAAAAAAAAAGGTTATTAATGAACACTACATGATCTAAATAACATTAGGGGTGGTTTAATAACAAATAAGGACATGACAGGTTCACTTTAACACTATTAACCTACAGATTAACCCCATGTCTGCAGGTTTATAGTGTTATCTGATCTGACAGGTTCTCCCCAATATATCAAACTTTATCAAGCACTAGCCGACAATACTCATTTGTAAAGTCGGGAGTAACCCTTTAATATCCGCATTCGTGATGCACCGACAAAGCAGAACCCTTTCATTTCGGTCACAGACGGTTATAATTCTGTAGGAACGTCCTACGGTTTCCTGCTCCGCTGCCTACAGACCCCTCAGTCCGCTCTGTAACGAGCACATCCCGGGAAATGAAGACCAGGAAGATTTGGCAAAGGCCAGCACTGATCAAAGTTATCTTGAGGAAACATGCTGAATATAGACTTGTGACGAAAGTAGACTGGAATTCAGTCTGAAATTAGGAATAATAATCCGCAGAGAAGCATTCAGCAGTCAGAAGGAAACATTAACCTCTCTGTATAACGCCAGACATTGTAGTGGTTTTACTAGATCCAATAGAAAAAACAACAACATTTCTGTTCTGTTATGGTGGAGACGTGCCGTCTGATTGAGGTAATGGGCGTCATCTCGGCACAACCCGACGTGGTCAACCATCAATCCTGACAAGGTGCGGGTGCATCAATGGCACCTCAACCCGCCACCTTGTACCCGCTCAATATTGATAAGGAGCAAGCACTCGAAACAGCTGTCTACAGATGGGCAGCTCTGCTTCAGCTAAAACCCATTGTCATATTTCAAAGCTCTTTAAAGAGGGAAAATGTCAGCAGGTTTTCCTGAGAGCTGCATGATGTAGGGGCTAAGGGTGTGTGCCCACATACCGGCTTTGTGCCGGTGGGCGGCTGGGCGGACCCGCCAGGAAGCTCTGCAGGCGTCCGTTGGCTTCCTGGCGGGTATGTGAGGCGGGTGCGGGCGGGTGCTGCGGGCGGGTGCACAGCGGGTTAGCGCCGGCGGTTCTGCAGCGGCTGGAAGCAGCACATGATTCTGCTTGCAGCCGCTGCAGAACCGGCCGGATTATATAACATGCTCATTCTTTGCTAACCCGCTGGGAACCCAGCGGGTTAGCAACAGATGAGCATGTGTAAACCGCCGCTGTGTGCACAGCAGGTGTCAGTTTACATAGGTTTTAATGTTAATCCAAACGCCGGTTTGGATTAACATAAATTTACATAAAACTTATGTAAACCGACCGGCGGTTTACACATCTAAACCGGCCCTAACCCGGCATGTGGGCACACAGCCTAAGGCCCCGAATCCAACCATTAAATACTTACTGGGCTGCATGCTGTCATTTTGATACAATCACTGTTTTGGCTGCTGCAGTTCATTGAACGCTGAGCTCTTTATAACCATGCCCAGAACACTGATTGGCAGCTGTGTACAGGGCTGTGGAGTCGGTAAATCAAACCACCGACTCCAACTCCGACTCCGACTCCTGAATTTCCCTGGCTCCGACTCAGACTCCTTCATTCATGGCTCGTTTTTAACCCCTTCAGGACCCAGCCTTTTTTGCAATTCTGACCAGTGTCCCTTTATGAGGTTATAACTCGGGAACGCTTCAACCGATCCTAGCGATTCTGAGATTGTTTTTTCGTGACATATTGGGCTTCATGCTAGTATTAAATTTAAGTCGATAATTTTTGCGTTTATTTGTGAAAAAATCAAAACTATGGCAAAAATTTTGAAAATTTCACAATTTTCACATTTTTTATTTTTTTTTCTGATAAACAAGAGAGATATGTGACAGAAAAAAGTTATTAAATAATATTTCCCACATGTCTACTTCACATCAGCACAATTTTGGAAAAAAAAAAATGTTTTGTTAGGACGTTATAAGGGTTCAAAGTTCATGAGCAATTTTTCATTTTTCAACAAAAATTTACAAAACCATTTTTTTTAGTGACCACATCACATTTGAAGTCCATTTGAGGGGTGTACATTACAGAAGACACCCAAAAGTGACACCATTCCAAAAACTGCACCCCTCAAGCTACTCAAAACTACATTCAAGAAGATTATTAACCCTTCAGGTGCTTCACAGGAACTCAAGCAAAGTGGAAACAAAAAATGGATATTTTAATTTTTTTATCAAAAATGTTCTTTTAGCCTCAATTCTTTCATTTTCACATGGGCAACAGGATAAAATGGATCTTAAAATGTGTTGTGCAAATTCTCCCGAGTACATCGGTACCTCATATGTGGTCATAAACCACTGTTTGGGCGCACGGCAGGGCTCAGAAGTGAAGAAGCGCAATTTGAATTTTGGAGCTAATTTTACATTCAAAAAATGAAATTGCGCTCCTTCCCTTCTGAGCCCTGCCGTGCGCCCAAACAGTGGTTTATGACCACATATGAGGTATCGGTGTACTCAGGAGAAATTGCCCAACAAATTTTAGAATGAAATTTATGCTGTTTCCATGTGAAAACGAAAAAATTTAGGCTAAAAGAAAATTTTTGTGAAAAAAAAAGTACTATTTCATTTTCACAGATCAATTTGTAAAGCACCTGGGGGTTCAATATGCTCACTACCCATCTAGATATGTTCCCTGGGGGGTCTAGTTTCCAAAATGAGGGTCACTTGGGGGGAGCTCCAATGTTTAGGCACACAGGGGCTCTCCAAACGCGACATGGTGTCCGCTAACAATTTGAATAAAAATCAGCTCAAATTGTTAGCTGTAACCATGTTGTGTTTAGTGAGCCCCTGTGTGCCTAAACATTGGGGCTCCCCCACAAGTGACCCCATTTTGGAAACTAGACCCCCCAAGGAACGTATCTAGATGCATAGTGAGCACTTTGAACCCCCAGGTGCTTCACAAATTCATCCATAAAATTGAAAAAGCACTTTTTTTTCCACAAAAATTTTCTTTTTTCATTATTATGGATCAATTTGTGAAGCACCTGGGGGTTGAAAGTGCTCACTATGCATCTAGATACGTTCCTTTGGGGGTCTAGTTTCCAAAATGGGGTCACTTGTGGGGGAGCTCTAATGTGGAGATGCACAGGGGCTCTCCAAACGTGACATGGTGTCGGCTAACAATTTGAATGCAAAATGAGCTCAAATTGTTAGCGGACACCATGTTGCGTTTGGAGAGCCCCTGTGCGTCTCCACATAGGAGCTCCTCCACAAGTGACCCCATTTTGGAAACTAGACCCCCAAAGGAACGTATCTAGATGCATAGTGAGCACTTTCAACCCCCAGGTGCTTCACATATTAATCTGTAAAAATGAAAAAGTACTTTTTTTTTCCACAAAAATCTTTTTTTTTCATTAATTTGTGAAGCACCTGGGGGTTCAATATGCTCACTACCCATCTAGATATGTTCCCTGGGGGGTCTAGTTTCCAAAATAGGGTCACTTGTGGGGGAGCTCCAATGTGGAGACGCACAGTGGCTCTCCAAACGCGACATGGTGTCCGCTAACAATTTGAGCTGATTTCCATTCAAATTGTTAACGGACACCATGTCACGTTTGGAGAGCCCCTGTGTGCCTAAACATTGAAGCTCCCCCACAAGTGACCCCATTTTGGAAACTAGACCCCCAGGGAACGTATCTAGATGTATAGTGAGTAATTTGATCCCCAGGTGCTTCACAAATTGATCCGTAAAAATGAAAAAGTACTTTTTTTCCACAAAAATCTTTTTTTTTCATTAATTTGTGAAGCACCTGGGGGTTCAATATGCTCACTACCCATCTAGATATGTTCCCTGGGGGGTCTAGTTTCCAAAATAGGGTCACTTGTGGGGGAGCTCCAATGTGGAGACGCACAGTGGCTCTCCAAACGCGACATGGTGTCCGCTAACAATATGAGCTGATTTTCCATTCAAATTGTTAGCGGACACCATGTCACGTTTAGAGAGCCCCTGTGTGCCTAAACATTGGAGCTCCCCCACAAGTGACCACATTTTGGAAACTAGACCCCCAAGGAACTTATTTAGATGCATAGTGAGCACTTAGAACCCCAAGTGCTTCACAAATTGATCCGTAAAAATGAAAAAGTACTTTGTTTCCACAAAAAAATTATTTTTTCATTTTTACGGATCAATTTGTGAAGCACCTGGGGGTTCAAAGTGCTCACTATGCATCTAGATATGTTCCTTGGGGGTGTAGTTTCCAAAATGGGGTCATTTTGGGGGAGCTCCAATGTTTAGGCACACAGGGGCTCTCCATACGCGACATGGTGTCCGCTAACAATTGGAATGGTTAGCGGACACCATGTTGCATATGGAGAGCCGCTGTGTGACTAAACATTAGAGCTCCCCCACAAATGACCCCATTTTGGAAACTACACCCCCCAAGGAACATATCTAGATGCATAGTGAGCACTTTGAACCCCCAGGTGCTTCACAAATTGATCCGTAAAAATGAAAAAATAATTTTTTTGTGGAAACAAAGTACTTTTTCATTTTTACGGATCAATTTGTGAAGCACTTGGGGGTTCTAAGTGCTCACTATGCATCTAAATAAGTTCCTTGGGGGGTCTAGTTTCCAAAATGTGGTCACTTGTGGGGGAGCTCCAATGTTTAGGCACACAGGGGCTCTCTAAACGTGACATGGTGTCCGCTAACAATTTGAATGGAAAATCAGCTCATATTGTTAGCGGACACCATGTCGCGTTTGGAGAGCCACTGTGCGTCTCCACATTGGAGCTCCCCCACAAGTGACCCTATTTTGGAAACTAGACCCCCCAGGGAACATATCTAGATGGGTAGTGAGCATATTGAACCCCAGGTGCTTCACAAATTAATGAAAAAAAAAGATTTTTGTGGAAAAAAAGTACTTTTTCATTTTTACGGATCAATTTGTGAAGCACCTGGGGGATCAAATTACTCACTATGCATCTAGATACGTTCCTTGGGGGGTGTAGTTTCCAAAATGGGGTCACTTGTGGGGGAGCTCCAATGTTTAGGCACACAGGGGCTCTCCATACGCGACATGGTGTCCGCTAACAATTGGAATTGTTAGCTGACTCCATGTCGCGTACGGAGAACCCCTGTGTGCCACTAGCATTGCCACCAGCACAAGGGCAACTGGAAGAGTTGGGGTACAGCACCAGAAAATGGCACCTCTAATTTGCTATTTTCTGGGGTGGCTGTGGGTTGCAATTTGCAGCGTGGGGGGGCCACAACATTTGGGTCTCTCCACGATGAGGATTGCAGCCCCCAACTGCCAAGTTGTACCTGGCTGGCATCCAAAAATAAGGCAAAGCTCCTTGTCATTTTATTGGTAGAAGTAAAAAAAAATGGCATGGGGCTCCGCCATATTTTTGGTCCAGTCAGGTACAACTTGGCAGCTACGGACTGCCAGCAACCCCCAGCTGCCTCGTTGTACCTGGCTGGTAACCAAAAATACAGTGAAGCCCATTTTTTTTTTTTTCTAGGACTAATTCTAGAAAAAAAAATGGCATGGGGCTCCGCCATATTTTTGGTCCAGCCAGGTACAACTTGGCAGCTACGGACTGCTACCAGCCTCCAGCTGCCTCGTCATACCTGGCTGGAACAAAAAATACAGCGAAGCCTATTTTTTTTTTCATTTCTAGAATTATTTCTAGAAAAAAAATGACATAGGGCTCCGCCATATTTTTGGTCCAGCCAGGTACAACTTGGCAGCTACGGACTGCCACCCACCCCCAGCTGCCTCGTCATACCTGGCTGGAACCAAAAATACAGCGAAGCCCATTTTTTTTTTAATTTCTAGAACTAATTCTAGAAAAAAATTACGTGGGGCTCCGCCATATTTTTGGTCCAGCCAGGTACAACTAGGCAGCTGGGGACTGGAATCCTCAGCATAGAGAGGCCCAAGCGTTCTGGGCCCCCCATGCTGCGAATTGCAGCCCGCAGCCGCCCCAGAAAATGGCGCATTCATTGAAGCGCCATTTTCTGGCGCTGTACCCACGCTCTTCCAGTTGCCCTGGTGGCGGTGGCTAACTGGGTAATAAAGGGGTTAATGCCAGCTTTTTATTGGCAGCTGGCACTAAGCCCGAGATTCATAATATAGGGCCAATGTTAGACCCGCCATTAGGAATCTCTAGTATGGTAAATAGTCAATAAATACACACAGAAAAAATCTTTTTATTTAAAAAAAAAAAAAGACACAATTCGGACTCCATCTTTATTATAAAAAGATCCGACGTAGTCCACAACGAAGGTCCCACAACGCTCGATCGCTCCGACGTAGTCCATAACGAAGGTCCCACGACATTCAATTGTCTCCGACGTAGTCCACAACAAAGGTCCCACGACGTTCGATCGCCACTCTGGAGCCCGATCCGCCAGCAGGGTGATTGAGCTGCAGAAAGTGATCTGAGACCCCAGGCGCAGTGACCCACTATGTGCATCACTGCGCCTGGGCTGCCAGATCGCTTTCCGCAGCTCGATCCCCATGCATGGGGATCGAGCTGCGGAAAGCGATCTGGCAGCCCAGGCGCATTGACCCACTATGTGCATCACTGCGCCTGGTCTGTCAGATCGCTTTCTGCAGCTTGATGCCCATGCAGGGAGATCGGGCTGTAGAGCAGCGATCTAAGAGCCCGGGCGCAGAGACCCACTATGTGCATCACTGCGCCTGGTCTGTCAGATCGCTTTCTGCAGCTCGATGCCCATGCAGGGAGATCGGGCTGCAGAGCAGCGATCTAAGAGCCTGGGCGTAGTGACCCACTATGTGCATCACTGCGCCCAGGCTGTCAGATTGCTTTCTGCAGCTCGATCCCCCTGCATGGGGATCGAGTTGCGGAAAGCGATCTGGCAGCCCAGGCGCAGTGATGCACATAGTGGGTCACTGCGCCCGGGGTGTCAGATCACTTTCTGCAGCTCGATGCCCATGCAGGGAGATCGGGCTGCAGAGCAGCGATCTAAGAGCCCGGGCGCAGAGACCCACTATGTGCATCACTGCGCCAGGCTGTCAGATTGCTTTCTGCAGCTGGATCCCCAGGATCCAGCTGCAGAAAGTGATCAGACAGCTGCAGCACAGTGATCCACAGTGATCACATAATGGTCACTGTGGATCACTGTGCTGGATCTGTCAGATCACTTCCTACAGCTGGATCCTCAGGATCTAGCTGTAGAAGTGATCTGACAGCTCCAGCACAGAGCTGTCAGATTCCGGAGGCGGCGCAGAAGAGGAGGAGGAGCGGGACGCAGCGCTGACAGCCGGGCCGCCGGAGGGGTGAGTAGGAGAGGCGATCGCCGCTCCGGTGATCGGGGGGGGGGGAAGAAGGGGGAAGAGGGGGCCTGACAGGGGATGGGGGGCTGACAGGGGCACCTAGGAGGAAGAGGGGGCAGTCAGGAGCCGGGCGGCAGGAAGAGGAAGCGGGCGCAGGGACAGGAAGCGGGCGGCAGGGACAGGAAGCCGGGGGGGGGGGGGGGGGGGGTAAGAGAGATGAAGAGGGGGCAGGAAAGAGAGGTGGGGGACAGGGGGGCAGTTAGAGGACAGGGGAGCAGATCGGAGGGTAGAGAGAGCAGCGGCAGGCAGGGAAGCATTACAGACGCGGTGATTTTCACTTTCACTTTTGAGCGCCAATCACCGCGCCTGCAGCCGGGGGGGTGGGGGTGGGGGCAAATCGACCCCCCCTGGGGTGTTGTACAACTCCCCATGTACCTGCAGGCCGAGTGACAGGTCAGTGAGACCCTCACTCGGCCTGCAGGAGCCCGATCATTCCATGGCCCACCCCTAGGGCCAAGGGTCGGGAATGACTTTGTTTTCATGGCCCAAACGTAGGGCCAAGGGTCGGGAAGGGGTTAAGTGATAAAATTATTGTAGGTCAATGGTAACATTAGGCTTTAATCATTACAATGACATAATAATAAAGATATTTAGCTAGAACATAACAATAATTCATAATAATAATATTCAGCACATTCTGCATTGAACTACTAGACCCATTTCATTATATATTTTAGGAGTTGGAGTCGGAACATTTTCTACCGACTCCAACTCTGACTCCACCAAAATGGGCAGCGACTCCGACTCCACGACTCCGACTCCACAGCCCTGGCTGTGTACACTGTACATAAGCAGAAAAACTACAAATCAGGACTGGGGGGGAGGGAGGGGTGGTACACAGCAGAAGGACTACTAGGACAACTAGTCCTCTAGTTATAAAATCAGTGTTTTATCAGCAGGAGATTATTGAGACAGCATGCAATCCAGTGTCACATAGCTGGAATCAGGGACTCTGCCCCTACATCATGCTGCTCTCAAATTAAATGGCTACTATCAGTTTCCCTTTAATCAGTCGAATATTGACTTATAGGGTACAAGCATTAACGTCTTCTCTAGCCCGGAGAGTAAGTTGCATACTTTATCCCAGGGATCATTGCTTGTTAGAATCCGTGCAACAGCTGATTCTCCATGACAAGGACCAGCCATCCACCCCAATCCAAGGTTTATTCAATGTGATGACATAAATCAATCCTGGCACGGTTCCTGTCCATCAATGTCACCTCATCCAGCCAATCCATCAGGAACTTGAAACAGCCGTCTACAGATGGGCGTCTCTGATTTGGCTTATGTTTCAAAGCTCCTTTATAAATCAGACATGTGACTTACATGTAAACTGGAGGAAGATGGTGCAAAACAGGGTCATATCCAAATAAAACCAACTAATAGAGTACTGGTCCGAATCACCTGTTGCAGTTGTGCGAGTCATAACCACTAAGGCTGCTGTAGACCCGCATGTGCGTAGAATACAATGAGAGAGGATAAATAGTTATATTCTGCCCTTACCGTAATCATTAGAAGGTCCAAAAGTATAAGTACCAAAGGATTTTATTCTACGTGTTTGGAAGCTATCTCGCTTCGTCTTCAGAAATGAGATTTATTCCTGAAGAAAAAGTGGTATAGCTTCCAAGTCCGTCGAATGAAACCCTTTCACTATGTACGGTACTCATTATATATTTATGTATGGATACACCACTGTTATTAGAAACCCTGCAACAGCTGATTCTCCATGAGAATGACCCCAATCCAATGTTTCTTCAATACCAATGTGGACATCCATCAATCCTGTTAAGGTTCCTGTTCATCAATGACACCTCATCCAGCAAGAACTAGAAACAGCCGTCTACAGATGGGCGTCTCGGATGTTTCAAAGCGCTTTAATAAGTTAAGACATTTGACTTACAGGGTAATGGACCTATACGAAGAATCAGATCCCCATGAGAAAAACAAGGAGCAATACCTGTTAGAATCCCTGCCACAGCTGAATATCCATGAGAAGAACCAGTACCCCCCCCCCCAATGTTCCTCGAATGCCAGTGACAACAACCCTTAATCCTGGCAAGGTTATTGTGCTTTATTGGCACATCAACCCGTAACCTCCTCTGCATCAATGAGTAGCAAGAAAATCGAAACAGCCGTCTACAGATGGCAACTTAGGTTTGCTTAAGTCCCTTGTCATGTTCCAAATAACTGTTAGGTCGACAGTGACTTACATGGTAACAATTTATTGGTGGCATTAGACAATCTTATTCAGCCACAAGGAGAACTAATTTGCATACCTATGTTTTTTCTCCCATGGAGCTTTGCCTGTTGGAATACCAACCACATCTGGATCTCCACAAGAAGAACCAGAACCCTTGAGAACTGCAATCAGACGTTTCGTCACTGTCAGTGGTGAAAGTCATCCATCCGGACAAGGTTCTGATGCATCAATGGAATATCGATTAGTCTACCGGTAATATGCTCTGCGTCCATGAGAAGTAAGAAATCAAAACTGCTACCTATAGGTGGTTCAGAGAAAATCCTCCAAAGCTCTTTAATGTATTAAAAACTGACTTACAGTGTAGAGACCTATTATCACGCTGAGGACTAGGAAGCGTGCAGTGGGGAATAGACAACGGTGTCTGGCGCACTACACACAACAACAGAGGAAACACCGGCAGAAACAAATACAGTGGGGGGCCCTGCTTGTAGGGAATAGGGGAAAGATCACCTCCTGCACTCAACTCCGACAGTGCCCTGATCCCCCTACCGTCCCTATAATGGTTTTATCACCCAGTCGCCGAGCAGGATACCTAGCCCCTTGCTGGACCTGATGTTAACCCTCAATAGGCAGATATCCAGCAGGAGCACTAGTCCCAACCACTGCAATAAAGTCAACAAAAGGAAAAGGAAAGACACACAGGGAATGACAAGACAACTTCACACTTGCTGCCACACTCCAAGGCGGCAGACACTTGACAATGGTCAGCTTCTCCAGGGAAAATTTTTCACCTCAGGTAGCTTAGCCAGGAATGAAGTTCAATCACCAACAAGGAATGCTGGATCATGTAACCATATAAAAGGAGATGGGAGTGATCAAAATGTAGTCACACCTGGAAAGAAACCTAAGGAGCTTGCCAGCAACAGAAACTGACATTAACTCCAACACTGCCAAAGGAAACAAACACATTTAATGTGAAGTCTCAAAACAGAAATGAGACAGAGATCTCAAACCTGTCACAAGTCTCGAAAGTAAGCGATCATCGTGACACCTATAAGTAGCATCAGAGTTTTCTGCATACTCTGTCCCAGAGAACATTCGTCTTTTAGTATCTTGAGGATCTCTATAGAAGGAAATGTCTGGGGCACAGTGAATTGTCCGTCATCACAAATCACTCAGAAGGGAAATATTTCCTTTAGCCACAAGGATGACACAATTGTTTGCCTTCCTCCTCATAGAAGTCAATGATCTCTTCAATCAGAACATTAACCAATATCACACACATCTCTCCTGAGAGCAAATATATCTGCCTCGTCTGTGTTAGGCTGGGGTCACACACACAGATATCTGGGCAGATATTGTTCACAGATCTCTGGCTGCAGTGAAATCATGGATGCATTATTCCATTTTGTGGCTGTATATAAATGGATTAATGTGTCCATGATTTCACTGCAACCAGAGATCTGTGAACAATATCTGCCCAGATATCTGTGTGTGTGACCCCAGCCTTAAATAGATCTGTCAGCAGGATTTTACACTCCAAACTATTTATATGTGCAAGTAGCTGTTAAGCCCCAGTCACACATAATGAGTTTGTTAGCGAGATCGTTGTAACTGTGACGTTACAACGGTCTCTCCAGCGATGTCACTATGTGTGACACTTAGCAGCGATCAGGCCCCTGCTGTGAAGTCGCTGATCGCTGCAAAGGGCTCAGGACCATTTTTAGGTCTCCCGCTGGTCAGCACGCATCACTGCGTGTGACAGCGAGAGACCAGCGATGAGTGACCTCACACGCTGGTAACCATAGTAAACACTGGGTATCTAGGCAGTGTGCACTGCCTAGATACCCGGTGTTTATCATAGTTACCAGCGTCCTCCCTGCTTACAGGCTGAGGTAAGCAGGGAGGACGCTGACATCGCCTTCAGCGATGTGGGAGGTGGCTCCCAGGTCCCTGATCGCTGAGGAGATCTGCCTGTTTGACAGCTCCCCAGCGACCAGATAACGACGATCCAGCGAATCTGTCAGGTCGTTATCGCTGTTGGGATCGCTGGAGCGTCGTTGAGTGTGACAGGACCTTACAAACACAAGTCCAGCAACACCATTACATGGCCAGTCTGTCCCTCCATTACTGAGAAATCAAAATTTGTATTGACATAAGAGCTATTTGTAGATCTGAAGCCTCTGTCACTCCAGCTCTATTTCTCGCCCAGTACAACCTCCTTCTGCTTGACTGACGGTTCCTTTTCCTTAAATAGGATGTCTACTACTTTAATATTGATGACCTATCCTAAGGATAAGTGATCAATGTTTGAGCGGTCGGGTACCACACTGCTGATCAGATGATCTTGGTGACAGTGGCGGCAGCAGGTGGCTGGGAATGCTCAGTTCCGACATTGCCCGTCTTCTGATAGTGGCCGGGTATTGCATATCTGCCTCCTATTGATTTGATTAGGAGGTGGAAGTACAGTACCCAGCCGCAGCCACTACCAGAAGACGGGCGATGTCTGAACTGAGCACTCCTGGCCACAGGATGCCACTGCCGGCACCATGAACGGCTGATTGGCGGGGTGGTGGATGTCAGACCTAGGATGATTAAACATTAGTATGTTAATCTTAAAGTAGTGGACATCCTCTTTAAGTATCACAGCATACAGGCTGTAAGTCAAGCAGAGACGGTAATGGTAAAGGAATAGAGCTGGAGTGACAGAGGCTTCAGATCTAGTCTCATTGGCATAATAATTCAACAGGTTCCTATGGAAGGGTACCCTATAAAGAAAAGTTACAATACCAAAGTGTTAAAACGTGCAAATGTGGTTCATAAAAAAAGAACAAGAATCAAAAGTCCATGTTACACGGCACCATATACAAGAAGTCTCTATAATGGATGGATATGTAGTCGGCTCTACAGAAGGACGAGGATAGGAGAAAACAGATTTTTACCCCTTTCCACTGGAAATCAGAAATGTCTTATGTGTCAGGAGGAAGATCATTTCTCTTCACAGACAAATAAAACATTCATTCACATAAAACAGACTGTGAAATAAAGTAAAGGGGTCACCTTCCTTATGGGGAGGAAAAAAATGACACATCCAATTATAACACAACGTTAATCAATGAGATCTGATAAAACGCGGGTCCAGAAAAGACTTTCCCATGTTTTAACAGATCTCATTGATTAACATCATCAGCCCGACAGTGTCTGATACATTGACAGACGGACAGACAGACTCTGCCCGGACCCCAGTCCTGATATCAATCATGGAGTTACACCTGTACAGGTCATTCATACACACACAGGAGCCAATGTAAATAACACGCAAAACTTTATATTGACTTTTACTAGATTGCAACCGAAATAAAAAGGAGAATTATCAGCCGAACCCGAATGAAGAAAAGAATATTTCCATGGACTGAATGTGAGGAATGAATCAGCCGGAGCCCGGAGACAGGATCTGAGCCCTCGTCCGACCGGTCCAGCAGAGATTTCTATTTTAAAACAGCAATTTCACTTTCATGTCTTGTAAGAGATCAAAATCGGGTTATCCGTCAATCACCCGGGGTGCAGTGCAGGGTGGATATACCGCATACATAGAGAGAGAATATAGATATATATATATATATATATATATATACACATATATATACACACACGATAGATATATATATATCTTGTTGGCCAAAAGTATTGACCCCCCTGCAATTCTGTCAGATAATACTCAGTTTCTTCCTGAAAATAATTGCAATCACAAATTCTTTGGTATTATTATCTTCATTTAATTTGTCTTCGATAGAAAAGCACAAAACAGAATGAAGCAAAAAACGCCAAAGAGAATGACGCAAAAAAACAAAACATTGATCATTTCACACAAAACTCCAAAAATGGGCCAGACAAAAGTATTGGCACCCTCAGCCTAATACTTGGTTGCACAACCTTTAGCCAAAATAACTGCGATCAACCACTTCCGGTAACCATCAATGAGTTTCTTACAATGCTCTGCTGGAATTTTAGACCGTTCTTCTTTGGCAAACTGCTCCATGTCCCTGATATTTGAAGGTTGCCTTCTCCAAACTGCCATTTTTAGATCTCTCCACAGGTGTTCTATGGGATTCAGGTCTGGACTCATTGCTGGCCACCTTAGAAGTCTACAGTGCTTTCTCTCAAACCATTTTCTAGTGCTTTTTGAAGTGTGTTTTGGATCATTGTCCTGCTGGAAGACCCATGACCTCTGAGGGAGACCCAGCTTTCTCACACTGGGCCCTACATTATGCTGCAAAATTTGTTGGTAGTCTTCAGACTTCATAATGCCATGCACACGGTCAAGCAGTCCAGTGCCAGAGGCAGCAAAGCAAACCCAAAACATCAGGGAACCTCCGCCATGTTTGACTGTAGGGACCGTGTTCTTTTCTTTGAATGCCTCTTTTTTTCTCCTGTAAACTCTATGTTGATGCCTTTGCCCAAAAAGAGAGAACATTCTTCCAAAACGTTTTAGGCTTTCTCAGGTAAGTTTTGGCAAACTCCAGCCAGGCTTTTTTATTTCTCGGGGTAAGAAGTGGGGTCTTCCTGGTCTCCTACCATACAGTCCCTTTTCATTCAGACGCCGACGGATAGTAAGGGTTGACACACTGTTGTACCCTCGGACTGCAGGGCAGCTTGAACTTGTTTGGATGTTAGTCGAGGTTCTTTATCCACCATCCGCACAATCTTGCGTTGAAATCTCTTGTCGATTTTTCTTTTACGTCCACATCTAGCGAGGTTAGCCACAGTGCCATGGGCTTTAAACTTCTTGATGACACTGTGCACGGTAGACACAGGAACATTCAGGTCTTTGGAGATGGACTTGTAGCCTTGAGATTGCTCATACTTCCTTACAATTTGGTTTCTCAAGTCCTCAGACAGTTCTTTGGTCTTCTTTCTTTTCTCCATGCTCAATGTGGTACACACAAGGACACAGGACAGAGGTTGAGTCAACTTTAATCCATGTCAAGTGGCTGCAAGTGTGATTTAGTTATTGCCAACACCTGTTAGGTGCCACAGGTAAGTTACAGGTGCTGTTAATTAGACAAATTAGAGAAGCATCACATGATTTTTCTAAGGGTGCCAATACTTTTGTCCACCCCCATTTTTATGTTTGGTGTGGAATTATATCCAATTTGGCTTTAGGACAATTCTTTTTGTGTTTTTTCATTGAAGACAAATTAAATGAAGATAATAATACCAAAGAATTTGTGATTGCAATCATTTTCAGGAAGAAACTGAGTATTATCTGACAGAATGGCAGGGGTGTCAATACTTTTGGCCAACACTGTATATATATATATATATATATATATACATACATACATACACACCCTATACATATGTAGTATTTGATACACTGCTGACTTTGCAGGTTTTCCCACCTACAAAGAATGGAGAGGTCTGTAATTTTTGTCGTAAGTACAATTCAGCTGTAAGAGACAATCTAAAATAATATCCAGAAAATCACATTGTCTGATTTTTACATACGGTAATTAAATTCCATTTTATTGCTTGATATACCGTAAGCATTTGATCACCGACTAACCAGCAAGAATTCTGGCTCTCATAGACCTGTTAGTTTTTCATTATGAAGCTTTCCTACTCTACACTCATTACCTGTATTAATTGCTCCTAGTAGAACTTGCTACCCGTATAAAAGACACCTGTCCTCACACTCCGACCTCTCCACCATGGCCAAGACCAAAGAGCTGTCTAAGGCTGGTTTCACGCTACGGTCAGGTCAGGTCAGGTTTTGTGTTTCAAAACCAGGAGAGGAACTTGCAGAGAAAAACTATAATTGAAAGTTTGACACCTGTTCTAGGTTTTGGAGTCACTCCTGGTTTTGAAACACAAAACCTGACCTGACCTGATCTGACCGCAGTGTGAAACCAGCCTAAGGATGCCAGGGACACAATTGTAGACCTGCACAAGGCTGGGATGGGCCACAAGACAATAGGAAATGAGCTTGGTGAGAAGGCAACAACTGTGGGCGCAATTCTTAGAAAATGCAAGAAACACAAGATGACTGTCAATCTTTGTCCAGCTACGGTTCCTTGAAAGATCTTGCGTCAAGGGGTGAGGATGATTCTGAGAAAGGTCAGGAATCATCCCAGAACTACACTGGAGGACCTGCTCAATGACCTGAAGAGAGCTGGGACCATACTCTCAAAGATTACCATTAGTAACACACTACACAGTCATCAACTAAACTCCTGTAGGGCACACAAGGTCCCCCTGTGCACACACACATGTCCAGATCCGTCTGAAGATCGCCAGTGACCATCTGGATAATCAAGAGGAGGCATGGGAGAAGATAATGCAGTCAGATGAGACCAAATAGAATGTGTTGGTATAAACTCCACTCGCCGTGTTTGGAGAAAGAAGAAGGACGGGTATAACTCCAAGAACACTGCTCCAACCTCGAAGCATCGGAGTGGAAATATCATACTCTTGGGCTGCTTTACTGCAAAGGGGACAGGATGCCTTCACTATATTGAAGGGAGGATGGATGGTGTCATGTATCATGACATTTAGGCCAACAACCTTCTTGCCTCAGTAAGAGCATTGAAGTTAGGTTGTGACTGGGTCTGCCAGCACAACAATGACCCAAAAACACAACCAGGGCAACTAAGGAGTGGCTTCATAAGAAGCATTTCAAGGTCCTGGAATGTCCTAGTCAATCTCCATACCTGAACCTAATCAAAAATCTTTGGAGGGAGGTGAAACTCAATGATGCCTAGCAACAGCCCCGAATCCTGAAAGATCTGTATGGAGGAGGGGGCCAAAATCCCTGCTGAATTGTGTGAAAACCTGGTCAAGAACTTCAGGAAACGTCTGACCTCTGTAATTGCAAACAAAGGTTTTTGTGCCAAATATTAAGTTCTGGAAATTCAGGGAAGGAAGGTGTACTGCGGTCCGCGCTGCCAGAAATATCAAGGAAGACCCAAGACGAAGTTTTGATCCAAGCCTTCTTTATTCTCCTCCTACGCGTTTCAGTGCCCACCTGGCACCTTCATCAGGGATCCCTGATGAAGGTGCCAGGTGGGCACTGAAACGCGTAGGAGGAGAATAAAGAAGGCTTGGATCAAAACTTCGTCTTGGGTCTTCCTTGATGTTTCTGGTAGCGCGGACCGCAGTACACCTTCCTTCCCTGAATTTCCTGGTCTAACCCCACGTGCGTGGAGTCGGTGGAGGTCCAGCAGCAGCCATCAGGATACTATCCTACATGCTCATAAGCCAGTTGTGGGTCACACAACTGGAGTAGGTGAGTGAATTGCGTTTTTTCACCGCTGATACCCAGTGTCTAGTGATAAGGGCACTATTGCGCCTCTTGTCCCCCTCCCTCTCTCTTTTAAATATTAAGTTCTGTTTTTCTATTGTATCAAAGACTTATTTAAGGCAATAAAATGCAAATTAAATATGTAAAAATCATACGTGATTTTCTGTGTTTGTTTACTTAGATTCTCTCTCTCACAGTTGAGGTGTACCCATGATAAAAATTACAGACCTTCCCATTGTTTGAATGTGGGAAAACTTGCAAAATCTGCATGCAGTGTATCAAATACTTATTTTTTCCACTGTGTATGGGGAGGTGGAGGACGCTATGGACTATGTGGCCATATTTAGCTATTTTTTCTCCACTGCAGATAGAGTAGTGAGGAGAGGATTGTGCACAGCGAGCCATGGCACAATGACCGTGGCCCCTTCCCTCTACTTCCAACCTACTGTTATTCCTGCTCTAGTTCTGGAGGTATGGAGAACACTATTGGTAAAATTATTGGAAAGCTAGTCTCACAAAAGTCTCGGGACCAAAACATTTGTGTAACATGTCATTGTTCGTAGGCATTCATAAGGCAAAAAATATTTACCAGGCAGCACGGCGCCCCCGAGTGATGAGGATGATAATGGTTAATACATTCCAAGAAAATGTATTTGGTAAATACAATGTGTTTAGAGTCAGCGAGTATTCCTCAGGTACAGTGTAATATATGCATGTATATATACATGTTGAAACACATTGTATGTACCAAATATATTTTCTTGGAATGTATTACCCATTATTATCCTCATCACTCGGGGGCGCCGTGCTGCCTGGTAAATATTCTTTGCCTTGTGAATGCCTATGAAAGCCCCTTACGATGCCTTCACAAGTATCCAAGAACATGCTGCAGACCACGGGAGGAAGAGAGCACAAAAGTGACCCACAGCGTGGATCTATAAGCAATTGTTCAAGACAACGAATAGGCGAGTGCCTTAACACGTTCTGTGCACCCGACACTATTGTTCTTTTGCTACACTTAGGTCCTGCACTCTCTGCTTTCTCCCTGTGCTTTATTCATATACTTTCAATATTTGATTGATTTGCAGGACAGAGGTCTAGAGGCCATATCTGTAGTCCATGGCTGTCGGACGCAGCATCCCAGGCACCTCTTCTGATCTGGAGGCCCTATGACATTACATTGGGTCCAGTAGGAGGCGCCGAGATCCCGCTGGTAATGGAGGTTTACAAGGCTCTGGGTGTCACACTGGAGCATACCATCTCCCAGTGTGCAGGGCAACAGAAGGGTGACAAAGGGGATAGTATGGAAGGAAGGCCCTGGAGATAGGGAGCGAAGGGGACTCAGGTGAGTGTCAGGAGGTGACGCCTCTCCCTAACATCCCTATACAGCTACTAGCCCCATCTCAGTCACATGCCTAGGCCCTCCCTTGTTCTGGACTCACCTTTCTTACTGTGTAGGCCGTGTAGACCGGCGAGGACACTAGCCTCAGCACTGCAAGAATACAACACAAGGGAAGGGAAAAAGACAGAGCTAAAACAGACACAAAAAGGATAAACTCCAAAACTCTACAATTGCAGTTAAACACTGGAGCTGCAACTGTCACGACTCCAGCTTCTTCCAGGGTGGTCGGCATAGAAAGAGATTCTATCACCGGAATCATCTGATAAGACATGTGACTTTTTATAGTGGAGGGGAGTGGTCACCAAAATCAGCACCAGAGATTAATGGCCACTTTACACACACCAACTTATCTGTCCAACTTCTGACCAACTTAGCGGTTGCAGTGAAATCATGGACACATTGCTCCATTTTGTGGCTGTGTACAAATGTAACAATGTGTCCATGATTTCACTGCAACCAGTAAGTTGGTCAGAAGTTGGACAGATAAGTTGGTGTGTGTAAAGTGGCCCTAAGGCTTATAAAGAACAACCAGGTAAGAAAGAGTTCTTAACCCCCGTAGCACCAAAAGAAGTGTATACATTAAAATACAAGTTATAGACCTGCAATTAACAAGGTGTTGCAACCTTCAGGTCTCAGACTCGTCAATGATCTCCCTAAAGTGGGACACACTTGTGACACTTTTTTTTTTTTTTTTTTTAATCCTTTATTAATCAACTTTCCATTTTTTTGTCTTGGGGGTATTCGTCAGCATTTTTGCGCCAGCTAATATGTAATTTTTAAATACTCTAAGTTCATGAATTTTGTGCAAAGTGATAAAAATATTCTGTTTTTTTGTGCTAAAAAGTAGCATAGTTCACAAGACTACACACACACACACACACACAATGCTGTCCTCAAAAACAGCAAAGGGGGAGTAGGGTGGAGCAGCGCCATTGTAAGAAGTCGCACATAAGGAATCAGCAGAAGACATCTGGAATCACTAAACTCCCCACAAAGAGGAGAACAATAAGGTGAGCGCATAAAAGGCTGCAAGAAACACAAAGTAGTAAACAAGTAACAAGCGCAAAGACTTGATGAACTGGGCTATGTACAGGTACACTGTCTGCTGGACTCTGAGGCTCAGCTGATGGGCTATGTACAGGTACACTGTCCTGCTGGACTCTGAGGCTCAGCTGATGGGCTATGTACAGGTACACTGTCCTGCTGGACTCTGAGGCTCAGCTGATGGGCTATGTAAGGTACACTGTCTGCTGGACTCTGAGGCTCAGCTGATGGCTATGTACAGGACTGTCCTGCTGGACTCTGAGGCTCAGCTGATGGGCTATGTACAGGTACACTGTCCTGCTGGACTCTGAGGCTCAGCTGATGGGCTATGTACAGGTACACTGTCCTGCTGGACTCTGAGGCTCAGCTGATGGGCTATGTACAGGTACACTGTCCTGCTGGACTCTGAGGCTCAGCTGATGGCTATGTACAGGTACACTGTCCTGCTGGACTCTGAGGCTCAGCTGATGGGCTATGTACAGGTACACTGTCCTGCTGGACTCTGAGGCTCAGCTGATGGGCTATGTACAGGTACACTGTCCTGCTGGACTCTGAGGCTCAGCTGATGGGCTATGTACAGGTACACTGTCCTGCTGGACTCTGAGGCTCAGCGGAGGTCTTCTGCTCTTTCCTCCAGTGGGACTGGCGGTGGTCCAGAGTCCTCGGTGATCATATACAATAACACTATGAGGGGTAATGACGATCTGGCTTAGGATTCAGCTCTCGCTTGTAAAAATATGAAAATCTTTCATCAAAGTTCCAAACAAAACAGCAATAGCGCGTTTCGGGTCATTTCGTTCCATGACAGGGTTGCACTGAGTACGAAGCTGGAGCGACGATCTATCAAAATATGGTCAAGTTTAGTTACCCTTTAAATTCATGATCTCACCCTACGTCAATGGTGAAGTGACCTACATTCCATCAGAAAACTGGACGAGTAAAAGTTTACCTCCTGAACGTATGCCAACCCCAGCAGGGCATGGGTCCAGGGCATTGTGTGGTCATGGCACCTCCGGTGGTAACCTTGGCACGGCTCAGGCCTACACTGTTTACTCTGCTGTAATTGCCCTACCAAAAGTAAACATTAAATAACGAAATCAAACTGAACAGCGAGTAAAATGTCTGATTGTGTTATCGTAACACAAATGTTTCCTTCTGGAATGAAGTCAGAGCTCACGACGCAGAACTGGGCACCGGCCAAAGTCAGCGGCGGCTGCGAGGAGCAGGACGTAACCAGGCCGGGCGGAGGAGCACACCACAATCTATAATAACAGGGCACAGGCCCCAGGGTGGGACCATATACCACAGTGTGTAATAGAGGTCAGAACGTGGCCAGGGGACACACAGCAATGTGTAACACAGGCCACAACATGGAAAGCGTTCACCACAGTGTGGGCTGGTGGTTAACACATCCGAGACAGGAGAAAGAACAATGGAGACATTTCCGGAGCTTGAGGCGACACATGGGATTGTTCTTCACAAAGTCACTTAAAGGGATTTTCCACTTGAAGGAATTAAAGGAAAGTGGACCCCAAAACCTCTTAATACAAACAGAGTGGGTACTCACCCTCCCCAGGTCCAGCGCTGACATCTCATATCACCTGCTGCAGCCAATCACTCAGCTCGGCAGCTCTATACATCAGCATTGGCACTGAGATCAGTGATTGGCTGCAGTAGTGATATGTGATGTTCATGTGACCTCACCACTGCAGCCAATCACTCAGCTCGCAGCTCTATACATCAGCATAGGCACTGAGGTCAGTGATTGGCTGCAGTGGTGATATGTAATGTTGATGTAACCTCACCACTGCAGCCAATCACTCAGCTCGGCAGCTCTATACATCAGCATAGGCACTGAGATCAGTGATTGGCTGCAGTAGTGATATGTGATGTTCATGTGACCTCACCACTGCAGCCAATCACTCAGCTCGCAGCTCTATACATCAGCATAGGCACTGAGGTCAGTGATTGGCTGCAGTGGTGATATGTAATGTTGATGTAACCTCACCACTGCAGCCAATCACTCAGCTCGGCAGCTCTATACATCAGCATAGGCACTGAGATCAGTGATTGGCTGCAGTAGTGATATGTGATGTTCATGTGACCTCACCACTGCAGCCAATCACTCAGCTCGCAGCTCTATACATCAGCATAGGCACTGAGGTCAGTGATTGGCTGCAGTGGTGATATGTAATGTTGATGTAACCTCACCACTGCAGCCAATCACTTAGCTCGGCAGCTCTATACATCAGCATAGGCACTGAGGTCAGTGATTGGCTGCAGTGGTGATATGTAATGTTGATGTAACCTCACCACTGCAGCCAATCACTCAGCTCGGCAGCTCTATCCATCAGCATAGGCACGGAGGTCAGTGAATGACTACAGTGGTGATGTGTAATGTTCATGTGACATCACCACGGCAGCGAATCACTCAGCCCGGCAGCTCTATCCATCAGCATAGGCACTGAGGTCAGTGATTGGCTGCAGTGGTGATATGTAATGTTCATGTGACCTCACCACTGCAGCCAATCACTCAGCTCGCAGCTCTATCCATCAGAATAGACACTGAGGTCAGTGATTGGCTGCAGTGGTGATATGTGATGTTCATGTGATCTCACCACTGCAGCGAATCACTCAGCCCGGCAGCTCTATCCATCAGCATAGGCACTGAGGTCAGTGATTGGCTGCAGTGGTGATATGTGATGTTCATGTAACCTCACCACTGCAGCCAATCACTTAGCTTGGCAGCTCTATACATCAGCATAGGCATTGAGGTCAGTGATTGGCTGCAGTGGTGATATGTAATGTTCATGTGAACTCACCATGGCAGCGAATCACTCAGCCCGGCAGCTCTATCCATCAGCATAGGCACTCAGGTCAGTGATTGGCTGCAGTGGTGATTTGTGATGTTCATGTGACCTCACCACTGCAGCCAATCACTCAGCTCAGCAGCTCTATCCATCAGCATAGACACTGAGGTCAGTAATTGGCTGCAGTGGTGATATGTAATGTTCATGTGACCTCACCACTGCAGCCAATCACTCAGCCCGGCAGCTCAATACACATTAGAGTTAATTGAGAATCCGTCAGCGAGCTAATCCTAACAGGTAAGTGAACATAGCTTCTATTTTCTGCCTGTCTCTCTGGCTTATTTATTTATTGTTTACCACATGGCAGTTGCACTGAAATTAGCTTGGAAGATCACAAATGACAGTCCTAAACGCTCGCTGATGGAGTTTCAGTTGACTCATTCTGGAAATCGCAATAGACAATTCAAGAAAATGTTATAGAGTCAAATGGTACAAAATGTTGAATGAATATAATGATTTATAGCCAAAAACAACGCTCTGAAAAGGCGTCCATATCCGGTAAATGTAGACATAAGACCATGATAACGCCACCACAGAGCTGATATTATAGGAGTGGAGCCGCCCCGGTGCCCATAGAGTAATATATAAATGACCAAACACATGAGTGTTCACACTAGTGATATGAGGAGTCCACCCCTGGATGTGCGGCTCGGGTCGTGGCGCTGTTCTATCTGTTCTTTGCCTCTGACAATCCTCTGACATTTGAATAGATTTCCATCATCAGTAAATACGGCTCCGGCTTCTGCCTTCTGTGCAGTTTTCTCCATCTATTCCTGAAGAGTTTATGAAAAGCATTCAAATGATGGAGACGTGCGGTGCCTGTGCACACAGTGTCTGCACGCCGCCTGCTCACACACCGAGTGTGGGGTAACCCAAACAGCGTCAGGAGGGGATCGAGAATAGAGGAACCACACAGATCCCACAACAGCTTATTTTTACAGAGTAACCGAGCAGTGGACAAACCCTTTAACTGGTAAATAAGCCCCTCTCAATCAGCAGGTTTCCCCCTTGTTAGACATTACCTGCAGCTTCTACAGGGGAGGGGGGGGGCCCTGCAGTGTCTGCCGGGGCAAGTGGCCCCAGAAGTGTCTGCGAGGGGGCGGCCCCAGAAGTGTCTGCGAGGGGGCGGCCCCAGAAGTGTCTGCGAGGGGGCGGCCCCAGAAGTGTCTGCGAGGGGGCGGCCCCAGAAGTGTCTGCGAGGGGGCGGCCCCAGAAGTGTCTGCGAGGGGGCGGCCCCAGAAGTGTCTGCGAGGGGGCGGCCCCAGAAGTGTCTGCGAGGGGGGGCCCAGAAGTGTCTGCGAGGGGGCGGCCCCAGAAGTGTCTGCGAGGGGGCGGCCCCAGAAGTGTCTGCGAGGGGGCGGCCCCAGAAGTGTCTGCGAGGGGGCGGCCCCAGAAGTGTCTGCGAGGGGGCGGCCCCAGAAGTGTCTGCGAGGGGGCGGCCCCAGAAGTGTCTGCGAGGGGCGGCCCCAGAAGGTCTGCGAGGGGAGCGCCCAGAAGTCTGCGGGGAAGCGCCGCTGAAGTGTCTGCAGGGGGGGGGGGGTTGTGGCCCCTGAAGTGTCTGCGGGGGGGTGGGGCCCCCTGAAATGTCTGCAAGGATGCTCTTGCAGCTCGCATAAAATTGTTCTGCTATATGATCCAAGAGGCCACTTCACTGTCCCCTCTTTTGGACATACTGACATCCAGAGGCAGCGAGAGCTGTGGCTGCCCCCTCACTTTCTCAAGATGTCTGATTATTCCCAAGGAGAGAATGAAGCCAGGGCTGATGGTTTTGTCAGCTAATATCATGTGAGCCTCCAATACCACACGCTGCATCATCACAACAGTGCGGCTTCCCAGACGAAGAGTTCAGGGGATGAACCGGCCATCTGCAATCCAGGCAATGTTTTCAATAGCAGAAAACATTTATTGCTGTACAAAGTGACCCCAAACTATAGAGCCTTAGGGGGCAGCAAGAATCCTACAACTGACCAGAACGGGGCGAAGTTCCTCTCCCAAAACTCTAGCAAAGGTCTCCCTACTTACCAGACATCTACATACTGGGAATGCTATACATTGGTGGACACGGCCCGGGAAGAACTTTTTTACATGTTTTGCTGCCATCAATTTCTAAATGAGTTAATTTTTGTAAACAAAATGGATAAAATGTCCAACGCGAAACATCTCATCTGTTCCATGTTCGCCGTTAATAACATACGGTGATAGAGACTATCCACATCATCGCAGTCTTGTTTTCTTTACATTTAACACAACGTTCCATTTTTTGGGAATTGGGGTTGTATTACACAGATTCTTATATTCATGCGTACGATTGGTTTATGAAATAAAAATGATGCTCCTCTCTCAAGCTGCCCATGTACGAGAGAAAACTGACCCGGATCAGTCAATGATCTCAGGATTACCGGGAAAAGAGGCATCAGGCAGACTGGATATCAATATGTCTGATCCTTTATTTGCAGCTTTACCAACTGCACACCGGGGCTGTGGAGTCATGGGGTCTATTTTGGTGTTTTCAGAGTTGGAGCCGAATTCATGAAAGTTGAGGAGTTGGAGTATGAGCCGGAGGTTTAGCTTCCTGACTCCAAGGCCTTGAAGGGGACTCCACCACTCTTTACTCGAGGTCTGTTCTATGCATCTATGATGGCCGGTCTGCCTGTAGAGGCGGAAATAATAACGGTCAAGGTCCCGATTCCCATCAGGGGGCGGTAGGTAAAAATATTTTAAAGAAAGTGACACCAGCTCACCCATTCAAGTCTCATAGAAGGAGCAAGAAAATCCTCCGGCTTTTAAGTCTGGATGCAGCATAATGATTTTATCTGTTTGTTCCACTCACTTTTATTAATCTGAATAAAAATGTGAACATTTTTATGCTGGAAAATTGTTTTTTGTTGTTTTTTTTGGATTACTTGGTAAAAATATTACTTTGTATAGTCTAGGTTCTCAGCAAATTTTAGGAGACTGGTCTGGGGTCTCAATAGATTTTATGGAAGTGATTAGAGGCCTGGATAAGGTATTCATTTGGGGATCTTGATCTTGGGGGGTCTGGGTTGAAATGATCTTGACGTCTTGTCAGAAGAAAAAATATGAGGGTCTGGTTTAGTTTCCTGCTAACAAATCATAAAACATCTTGATGTAGACAGAGCTACAAAATTTTACGAGACTGGTCTGCGGAATCAAACTTAGGGAAGTAATTACTGGGCGTGTGTCATGACACTGGGGATTCAATCTAGTGACCCCTGGTTGTGTGGACTCTTTCCCTCTCTGTTGGACCACGGTCTGTTTTGTCTCAGGTCCAGCTGCTGAAAGTTCTCTTGTATTTCCTTTGCTTTCACTTCTTTGTTATGTTGGCCCTATCACATCTTGGGAGGGACTATTTAAACTCACCATAGACAAGACATGCCTTCAGCGCTGGCTCGATTCTCAGATAGATAGATAGATGTATGATGAAGTCTCAGCTTCGCAGATAAGGATTTTCTTGCTGATTTATCTCTATTGCTTTTTCCTTGTTCACTTCCCATTCTGTTACATTTAGATTCTGTGAAGTTTCCCCATATCCCATTGGTCTTTTGGTGTCTTTTGGTGCCTTCTGTTTTTCCTCCATTTTTCCTTTATGACTGTGTGAACACGTTCCTAGCCCTGTGTCTCACCCTCTTGCCTGTGTGCATTTGCATTATGGTTTTTGGTGTATTTTTTTACACTTGGTTTACAGTTGAGGGTCCGGTTAGGGACATTCAGGATCAGTAGGGGATAAGTGTGGGCGCCATTGCATAATCTGAGGGTGCCAACCTCCGCGGTCAGGCACGGACAAATCAGGGTCAGACTTAGGGTACCGTCACACCTGGTGACTTCGCCGGCGATTTCACAGGTGACGCAGGAGCGTGGCCTATCGCCGGCGACAGTGCCGATGCGTCGCCTAGTGTAAAGGGCCGATAATGAGGCTAAAAATTGCCTTAGAGTGGTCGCCTGGTTTCCCAGCACTGCTCTGAAACCAGGCGAGAACCCTGGGGCGATGTGTACACATCACAAGGCTGAGATAATTTTGAGGTCTGGCTTAGTTTCCCACTATCAAATCAACATAAACAGTTTGACAAAGTTTGGAAATCTCAACAAATTTTAGGGGTCTGGTCTGGGGTCTGTAATTTTGGGTACTGGATGGATTGGCACCTAAATGAGGTATGGGGTCTGGTATAATATTTACTAAGAAATCATAATAAATCTTGATGTAAACAGTTGCACAAAAGTTTTGGGGTTGCAAGAAAGTTTAGGGGACTGGTCTATAAAAGTAAACTTATTGGACTGGTTTGGGTCTTGAATGAGACATGGGTCTAGTTTAGTTTCCCACTAACAAATCATAATAAATATTGATTTCAGCACTCAGACAGAATTTGGGAAACACCATGAGGGCGACAGCTCTACTGCTGGTGTTCAGATCAGATCATAACACGACTGTAAACCTGGAGAAGTTTCCTACAACCGGGAAAAATTCCCAATTACTATAAAAATGAAAATACACTATTTTTCACATATGAAGTTAAGGTGGTCAATTGGGTTGATATGGCCAACAATTAGTACACGGGCAGACGACCAGATGACTGGTTTTCACCCAAATCTTTATATTTACAAATTTTAATGATAAGCCGACCACCAGGTACTGCCCTGATCCATCTGGCTTTGATGTGCGATGTGATCCGCTGATTATCCTGAGTCCAATCAGAGACCCTCGTCACATTACCGCCAGAGGAGATCACAGATGTTACAAGAAATAAAGAAGCTTCACATAAAACCAGAAAGCTGAACATAAGAGACTTGATTAAGATGCTGATATTTCACTTGTATCGGCCCCATCGGGAGTGATAAAACGACTCTCTACCAAGTATGACCATCCAGCGCTGCCCTCCAGGACATGATGACAGCGCACTATGGACGGTTCCCCAAAGACAATCTGCTATTAGAGAATGAAGCAGGAATATATGTTAAGTGTATTATTCTTTAGAACAATGATTTCTTCCAACTTTCGTTAACAAACACACACATATACATACATTTTATATATATACATATACACACACAAACTGTTATCTAGGCCTTATACTAGACTCATACTTTCTCTGTACAGAAGAGTTTTCAGCAGTCTCATTACCATCACAGACAAGATTACAATAACAAGTGAGACTTCTATACCCCGTTCAAATCAGCTGCTATCACAGCTCACCTCCTGTGCCGCCCTATACAATCCTCAGATTATGACCAGATAACTCTCCCGTACAAGACAATGACTCATAGCCAGGTTACTGATCATCACAGACAGGATCTATATACAGTAGATTGCACAAGATCCATCATTCAGGACAGGTGATATCACAGCTCACCTCCTGGTATAATCACCTCCGGCCAAGACAATGATTGACAGCCAGACTATAAATCATCACACACAGGATTACAATGAATGGTAATACCTCTATATACATTACATAGGATACACCACTCATAATAAATATTTAGGTGCACCTCCTCTACCTCCCTATTAATGACCTTTGCCCAGATCACAAAATTGTCCTATGTCAGAGCCGGTCTACAGCGACCTATGTCCATATAGCCATCTGTACAGACATATGAGCCTAGTATTGAGCTTACCAGCCAATGATCAATGCTAGACTTTAAATAGAATGTGATATCAAAATTAATTTGATTTATACAATTTACATAAAAACATGATTGAAAACAATAGATTATTTTGTGATGACACTAACTTTAGAGGAAGAAATGTAACCATTAGGGAGGCCGTATAGGGCTTATCAGTCGGAGGACTTAACATTAAAGGGAATCTGTCAGCAGATTTTTACTATGTAATCTGAGAGTAGCACAATTTGGTGGCAGAGACCCCGATTCCAGGGATGTCAGTTAGACGTCTGTGTGCAATGGTATCAATACAATCAGTATTTTATTAGCAGGAAATTATCACTGAAGGACTATATCCTTCCAGCCTTGCAGTCCAGCTAATTTGTGAATCCTCACCCCCCACAAGTGATTGGCATCTTGCTGACAATGTCCAATATACACAGAAATCTAGCAATGGGCGTCCTATGCACAGCTCCGCATTCAGAGCACTGCTACATCTACAGCAGAGAAATCAGGAATTCTATGAAAACTGCACCGAGCAGCCCAGTAAGTGATACATTAGTGGAATCAGGGTTTGTGCCTCCACTTTCAGATTACATTACAAAAACCTGATCTGATTTCTAAATAGCATTCATGAAAATGATTTTTCTAATGCAGATTTACAGTTGCTCAGCATTGACTGTTACAAAAGAAACTTGTAGTCGCCTGCACTCACCACTAGGAGGAGAGTAGTGCACAATGTTTCATTATGAGCCTCTATATACAGAGGCTCCCTCTAGTGGTGGCAGAAGGTAGGCAGAATGTTACAATTGAACTCTGGCTATATGGTGAATGTTGAGATTTAGATCGGACTATATTAAAAAAAAATGAAGTGCTCATCCCTAGAAATAAGAACTTTTGGATCCATTTAGCTCATAATATAGGTAGAATCATGTTTGGGTCAGGAGTTTGTCTTCAAGGTTCGTACGTGAAAAGATTATATGCATTTTAGTTTACTTCCTAACATCCTAAGAGAAATAATTAGAGAAATAATCAGCTTTTTATGCTGCAAATAACAGACAGATAGGATTAGATGGAGAGGGGACAAGTGATTTTAGAGGGATAAACTGCTGGGCGAAATCAGATTTCATTTGGCAGAAGACGTGATGGCAGATGGTGCAGAACCCACTGTGCAACCCACGGTCTGAAGAGCAGAATCACAGGGCAAAAGCTCCAGAGAAAGGACTGATCCAAGAGGGAAAATAATGGCATTCTAATTATATAACCTGATCCCCTCTGTACATTTGGATTTTATCTGCACATAAAGAGGACATAAGCGGATATGTTACCAACCCTCTCCCTGATGGCAGACTATACAGCCATGTTCACATATGGTGCATATGAGATATGTCGTCATCCAGCACTCACTTCAGCATGAAAAGCAACGATTAAAGGGGTTGTGCTGTGAACAATAGTAAAGTTTAATTCATAGATCTTAGAATAAAAATAATTTCCACATTTGAATGTGTTAAAAAAAAAAGTGTTCCTGTCCCGAGGTATTCTTACAAATTGTTTAATGTATGGGTCATGCAGGAACAGGTCGGATATATCACAGCCCCTGGGTATACAGGGAGTATACAGACATTACAGCCAGGGATCACAGAATATAAAAGAGAATACAGACATTACAGCCGGGGATCACAGGATATAAGAGTATACAGACATTACAGCTGGGGATGACAGAATATAAGAGTATACAGAAATTACAGCCGGGGATCACAGAATATAGCAGTATACAGAAATTACAGCCGGGGATCACAGAATATAAGAGTATACAGTCATTACAGCTGGGGATCACAGAATATAAGAGTATACAGACATTACAGCCAGAAATCACAGAATATAAGAGTATACAGACATTACAGCTGGGGATCACAGAATATAAGAGTATACAGACATTACAGCCTGAAATCACAGAATATAAGAGTATACAGACATTACAGCTGGGGATCACAGAATATAAGAGTATACAGACATTACAGCCGGGGATCACAGAATATAAGAGTATACAGACATTACAGCTGGGGATCACAGAATATAAGAGTATACAGACATTACAGCCGGGGATCACAGAATATAAGAGTATACAGACATTACAGCCGGGGATCACAGAATATAAGAGTATACAGACATTACAGCCGGGGATCACAGAATATAAGAGTATACAGACATTACAGCTGGATCACAGATATAAGAGTATACAGACATACAGCTGGGGATCACAGAATATAAGAGTATACAGAAATTACAGCCAGGGATCACAGAATATAAGAGTATATAAACATTACAGCCGGGGATCACAGAATATAAGAGTATACAATCATTACAGCTGGGGATCACAGACTATAAGAGTATACAAACATTACAACATTATGGGCTACAAAACCATAGGTAAGATGCTGGGTGAGAAGGAGACAACTGTTGGTACAATAGTAAGAAAACTGAAGAAATACAAAATGAGTGTTAATCCACATCGATCTGGGGCTCCATGCAATATTTCACCTTGTGGGGTATCCAGGATCATGAGAAAGGTGAAAGATCGGCCTACAATTACACAGGGGAACTTGTTAATGAGCTCGAGGCAGCTGGGACCACTGTCACCAGGAGAACCATTGGTAACACATTACGCCGTAATGGATTAAAATCCTGCAATGCCCGCAAAGTCCCACTGCTCAAGAAGGCACATGTGCCCCCCCGTCTGAAGTTTGCCAATGAAGAACCTGGTGATTCTGAGAGTGATTGGGAGAAGGTGCTGTGATCAGATGAGACAAAAATTGATCTCTTTGGCATTAACTCAACTTGCCGACTATGGAGGAAGAGATATTCTGCCTACGACCCAAAGAACACCATCCCCACAGTCAAGCATGGCGGTGGAAATAATATGTTTTGGCAGCGTTTCTCTGCTAAGGGCACAGGATTACTTCATTGCATCAATGGGACAATGGGTGGAGCCATGCACCGTAAAATCTTGAGTGACAACCTCCTGCTCTCCGCCAGGACATTACGAATGATTCGTGGTTGGATCTTCCAGCATGACGATGACCGAAAACATACAGGCAAGACAACAAAGGAGTAGCTCAAAAAGAAACACATTAAGGTCATGAAGTGGCCTAGCCAGTCTCCAGACCTTGATCCCATAGAAACCTATGGAGGGAGCTGAGGCTCTGAGTTGGCAAGTGAAAGCCTCAAAATCTTAAGGATTTACAGATGATCTGCAAAGAGGAGTGGACCAAAATTCCACCAGACAGGTGCGCAAACCTCATCATCAACTACAAGCAACATCTGACTGCTGTGCTGCCAACAAGGGTTTTGCCACCAAGTATTAAGTGTTGTTTGCCAGAGGGATCAAATACTTATTTCGTTCAAAATGTAAATACATTGATATAATTTAGACAATGTGATTTTCTGGATTTTATTTTTGATATTACCGTATATCTCTCACTGTTAAAATTAACCTACCCTTAAAATTATACACTGTTCATGTCTTTGTCAGTGGGCAAACTTACAACATCAGCAAGCGATCACATACTTCTTTCCTTCACTGTATACATTACACAGGGACACATTTATAATAATATCTCGGGACAGGAAGATTTTTTCTTATAAACATCCAATTGTGGAAATTATTTTTATTCTAAAACCCATTAATTAAAATGTACAATTGTTCCTGGCACAACCACTTTAATGATTTTAATTAGGTCAAAAGAAATTATTGAATATAATAAAAAAAAAATTGTATTAGATACAAATCAATTATGAAGTGAAAATATGATCCTAAAACCAACGAGACAAATAATAAGACTGCTGTAATTTCATGTGCTGCCGACATCAAAGGGAAACCACTCGCTATTCATAAGGGATGTTTATTTTAACTTGAAAGGGCAGCGTGACAAATTAGCATAACCCTAATGTGTTTATATGAAAAGCATTTACGTAACTTCACCGCTACATCTACATCAATCTAAGGAAGGAGAACTGCCGTCTGTCATAGGGAGAATGGGTGAAATGGCCGACCCCGGCAACTCAGAGCATACAGGGAATACCCCAGAATCAAGGGGGCTCCCTATATAAAGGGGGACGAACACCGAGCATACAGAGAATACCCCAGAGTCAGGGGGGCTCCCTATATAAAGGGGGACGAACACCGAGCATACAGGGAATACCCCAGAGTCAGGGGGCTTCCTATATAAAGGGGGACGGGACGAACACCAAGCATACAGGGAATACCCCAGAGTCAGGGAGGCTCCCTACATAAAGGAGGGACAAACACCGAGCATACAGGGAATACCCCAGAGTCATGAGGGCTCCCTATATAAAGGGGGGACAAACACCGAGCATACAGGGAATACCCCAGATTCAGGGGGGCTCCCTATATAAAGGGGGACAAACACTGAGCATACAGGGAGTACCCCAGAGTCAGGGGGCTCCCTATGTAAAGGGGGGATGGACACCGAGCATACAGGGAATACCGCAGAGTCAGGGGGGCTTCCTAAATAAAGGGGGACAGGACAAACACCGAGCATACAGGGAATACTCCAGAGTCAGGGGGGCTCCCTATATAAAGGGGGGACGAACACCGAGCATACAGGGAATACCCCAGAGTCAGGGGGGCTCCCTATATAAAAGGGGGGACGAACAACGAGCATACAGGTAATACCCCAGAGTTAGGGGGGCTCCCAATATAAAGGAGGGGACGAACAACGAGCATACAGGGAATACCCCAGAGTCAGGGGGGCTTCCTACATAAAGGGGGACAAACACCAAGCATACAGGGAATACCCCAGAGTCAGGGGGGCTCTCTATATAAAAGAGGGACGAACACCCAGCATACAGGGAATACCGCAGAGTCAGGGGATTCACTACATAAAGAAGGGACAAACACTGAGCATACAGGGAATACCCCAGAGTCAGGGAGGCTCCCTACAAAGGGGGGACAAACACCAAGCATACAGGGAATACCCCAGAGTCAGGGGAGCTCCCTATATATAGGGAGGATGAATACAAAGCATACAGGGAATACCCCAGAATCAGGGGGGCTCTCTATATAAAAGGGGGACGAACACCGAGCATACAGGGAATACCCCAGAGTCAGGGGGGCTCCCTACATAAAGGAGGGACGAACACCGAGCATACAGAGAATACCCCAGAGTCAGGGGAGCTCCCTATATAAAGGGAGGATGAATACAAAGCATACAGGGAATACCCCAGAATCAGGGGGCTCTCTATATAAAAGGGGGACGAACACCGAGCATACAGGGAATACCCCAGAGTCAGGGGGGCTCCCTACATAAAGGAGGGCCGAACACCGAGCATACAGAGAATACCCCAGAGGCAGGGGGCTTCCTACATAAAGGGGGAACGAACACCGAGCATACAGGGAATACCCCAGAGTCAGGTGGCTCCCTATATAAAGGGGAGATGAACACCGAGCATACAGGGAAAACCCCAGAATCAGGGGCTCCCCATATAAAGGGGGGACAAACACCGAGCATACAGGGAATACCCCAGAGTCAGGGGGGCTCCCTATATAAAGGAGGGACGAACACCGAGCATATAGGGAATACCCCAGAGTCAGGGGGGATTTCCCTATATAAAAGAGGGAAACACCTGATAATACAGCACGGCAACAGCCAGGAAAAGGAGCTCGGCAGACAGGGGATTGCTTTATGGCCACCACATGTGCAGAATACAGACCATCGTAGGCAGCACTAGCTTCTCTGGACTGGCATTGCCAACGCTAAAAAGAATAAAATAAAAGCACCTTAAAAGGGAATCTGTAATCAGGTTTTTGCTAGGTAATCGGAGAGTAGCGTAATGTAGAGGTAGAGCCCTGATCTCAGAGATTTATCACATACAAGACTGTTGGTACAGTTTTGAGGAAATCCCTGTTTTTTCTGCTGCAGATCTAGCAGAACTCTGAATGCTGGGCTGTGTATAACCTCCCCCACACCACTGATTTTTCTGTGTTTGTGAATTTTCTGACAGTGTACACAGGAAGCAGCCAATCAGTGGTGGGATTGGGATTGCACAGATTAGCTGGACTGTCTGGCACACAACCTAGTCCTGCAGTGATAATCTTATGATGAGAAAACACTGATTGTATTGAAATTACAGCAAATTACTGAGTAGTGACACATTGCTGAAATCTGTCTCTCTGCCCCTATATTGTGCTGCTCTCAGATTAAATAGATTCATTTTATCCTTTATGACCTCATTCAAACGATAATGATCTTTCTAAAAAGCCCAAAAAAAAATGTCATCACTTCCCCCACCCTCCTCCCCCAAGACTTTCATGAAGTGTCAGTTTTTACCAAAGTTTGGATAACACATAGGTGACATCCAACTTTTTTATGGTCTCAGTCTTGCGTTGTCAAGTTCGATTCTAGAACTGGATCAATATCAGACATGTCTCTATGGTTTTGTAGGCCAAATTCAGCCCATAAATGAGCACCGAAGGACTATATACAAAATGATTGCTACCCTGTTCAAGCACTAACCATAGGGGCCAGAACAATCATCAATACCATTATTCCATCCCCATACAGAAAGCATGTAGTCAGGAGCACATATCGTTCACATGTGCTGATGTGCTGCCGACAGCGATGATTTTTAGGTTGGCAGAATCCATCCCATCAGGGACAGGCGCTCCTTAGTAGCCCAAAAGAATAGGAACTGATATGCAGTACCCACTACACCAGGGGTCCCCAACTCCAGGCCTCGAGGGCCGCCAACAGTGCAGGTTTTCAGGATTCCCTTAGTATTGCACAGGGCTTGGAATCATTACCTGTGCAGATGATCACATTAGCACCTGTGCAAGACTAAGGAAATCCTGAAAACATGCACTGTTGGCGGCCCTTGAGGCCTGGAGTTGGGGACCTCTGCACTACACTGAACAGAGCTGTACTATGCTGCTAAATTCAATGTGTACATCCAATCATTGGCAGTGATGGAAATAACTGATTATTGGGCGAGGAGGGTGATGGGTGTCGGGCCCCTACCGATCTGTTGTTGATGACCTATCCAGAAGACTAATCAATATATCATATGTGGAACTGCCCCTAAAGGGTTTCTAAAGTGGAGCCACCATCGAAAATCAGAGCAGATCAAACGATTGATCACCATGAGACCCCTCTATGTTTACCAAAAATCAATAGAGAAGATATGAAGGGAATTTAATAGCTACAGGACCCCCTTACAGCACCCCTACCAAATTAGACTAAAGGCAACCAACCCTGCTGATACTACAGCACTCTAATGTGTATACTGTACTGATGCGTCGGGGACATAAGGATACAGCATGTCCGATTTTGGACTGTCAATTCTTTTTTTTCTCCACAGAAATAAGCTGGCGCCAAGGCTGTCTGCAAGCGGCTCTTTCATAGTGACCACAAGGAGTGTCCGGCAGGGCAAGTGCTCCTAAGTATGTGACAGTCGGGCGAGACCCCTGCTGACCAAGCGATCAACCCGCAGCTATCTAAAGTTTGCTTTAGCTCAGAACACAGACTCCATTAGCGGCTAGCCTTTAATTCATTTCCTATGGGATTTGTGGTCATGTGCGGCAAGTAGCGTTTTTTTTAGTCCTGCCGCAAGTGCTGGATTTGCTGGATTGCGGCAAAACTGCACATGACCACAAGTCCAATAGGGAATGAATGGGGCTTGCCGCAAGTGAGCCGTTACGTGGCAGATGCTGCAAAACACGCGAATCTGCTGCGATTGGAAAAAAAATAAAAAATAAAACACTGATGTGAAAGCAGCCTTATCTGATTTCTTTATGAAGAAGTTTCTCTTACTAATGAGTTCAGATCCAGACCCCCTTCCACATACACAATGACATCAGATACTTTCGGGAAGGTAGTCGCTGACTTTGGATGACTATTTATTTTTCCAGAATCTACGTCTGAACTATGGAGTTTCTTTACCATATTTAACTGAAGTTATTCTAGAATCCAAACACTTCAGACATGGAGTCTAAACTTAATTTCGTTGTCCTTTTTTTTTGTGTATTCTAACTATGGAGACCAAGTTTAAGAGGACTCCATGCACATTAAAGTCAGCCAAACCACGGATTGTGGCAGAGCCAGATGAACATCTGATTTGTTGGGGGTCCCTGACTATCTGTCAACAGATGATATTGGGTGAGATAGGGATTGGGCAGCTTGATACCAGTGTATGAACCTTTATGGGGAGATATGTCTCCATCATACGCTTATTCCCCTGTACCCATTAAAAGAACATGAACACTAGGCGCTGACAAGCCTTCACTGTAATGGCAGGGAAGTGAGGTTAGGAAAGAGAGCAGACAGTCTAATGGAAGCTTGACTAAAAACTATCTTAGGCCCCATTCACACACTAATTTTTTTGCTGCGTATTTTTACGCACAAGCTCAAAAAAAGCCAGGAGCGGAACAATCAAAACCGGGAGTGGCACACTCAGAGGAAAGGTCTAATGGTGGGTTTACCTGTCCCAACGTCGGTCCGATATTGGATCCGACGGCGTAGGAGCGCGCTTTTTCTGGCCAGATTTCCAATATCTCATCGGAGATTTACACAGTGCGATATCGGCATACAAAGTCTCTACGATGTCTACGCCCCCCTTCTACGGCCGACCCAGGAACGACCATTTAACATGGGAGAGTATAGGGGACGTTGTACTGCACATCGGAGTTGGCTGTCACACGGCACGATCCGGCTCCAACGTCCATCCAATATCGGGCCGTTGGAGAGCACGCTCATTCGATCCCCGATATCGGTTTGACATTGTTCATGCATCGTATTGGACATTTATACCATACAACGCACGAACGATATCGGTTCCAACGCACGAACCACGTGACTTTTGGTCGGAGTTGGACGCCGATATCGCGACGTGTAAACCCGCCATAAGGGCCGCTTTACACACACCAACTTCTGTGACCAACTTCTGAACAGATCTCTGGTTGCAGTGAAATCATGGACACATTGTTACATTTGTACACAGACACAAAATGGAGCAATGTGTCCATGATTTCACTGCAACCAGAGCTCTGTTCAGAAGTTGGTCACAGAAGTTGGTATGTGTAAAGCGGCCCTAATAGAAACAAGTGCTCCACTTATATGTTTAATCACCCACTCCTGGTTTGTGATGAGCTTGTGCTTAAAGAGGACCTGTCACCAAACCAGGCATGGTGATCTAATTACAGCACTGGATGCAGCATGACTGCTGCATCCAGGCAAGGGGTCCCCCAGCCCTTGAGCACCCCTGTACCCCGAGATAATACACTTAGAAAACTTACATGCTGCAGCCATAAAGGAGGTGGCTAGAGGCTGGAGCCAAGGGCAGATTCACACCCCTGCATGTTTAATCTGCCCACCGCTGCCAATCATTGTCTCCCTCTTCTGCAGCATAACACAGAGGTGTTTTTTTTTTTGTTTTTTTTTTTTTTTTAGAAATGGCTGTTTAGCCCCCGCCCCTGCAGTGATGTCACCGCTTATACCCGCCCTGCTCTGTGGTTAACATAGAGGAAAAGTCTAATAGAAACACCTGCACCACTTTTGTATTTAATTATCCACTCCTGGGTTTGGCTACAAATCCTGAGGTAAAAAACTCAAATACTCAACGTGTGCACGTGGCCCAATAGAAACACATCACCACTTCTGTATTTATCACCCACTCCTGGTTATGGCTACAATCATTGAGGTAAAAAACTCACCAAATACTCAATGTGGGAACATGGCCTTAAGCATCTCCATCTGCCTTATTAGGTCCTGTGCACACATTGAGTATTTGATGAGTTTTTTACCTCAGTATTTGTAGCCAAAACCAGGAGTGGGTGATAAATACAGAAGGGTGACGTGTTTCTATTAGAGTGCTTTCACACTGCGTTCTTCTGGGATCCGTGGCTGTCCGTTGTAAAACGGCCAGCCACAGATCCGATTTGGCCCCCATGTTATCCATCCTAAGGGCACGGTTCAGATTTGCCCTTAATGGCATCCAATTTTTGTCGGATCCGATTCTGTCCGATTTTTTGCTGTGCCCAAAATCGCAGACTGCTGTGATTTTGGGCACAGCGGATCAAATCGGACCAAATTGGATCCAACCTGATCCGCGCCAAATAACATGGAGCACGGGTCCGAGGAAACAGCTGATAGTTCCTCGGACCCGATTTTAGTGTACTGAGCATGCTCAGTACACTAAAATCGCTCTCAGCCATCTAATTTCACTTCTGCAATGTATATTCATACATTGCAGAAGTGACATCTAGTGAAAAGAAAGGGTTAAAAATAATAAATAAAAACCTTATTCTCACCTGTCCCGCGATCCAGCGATGCCTCCAGCAGCTCGATGCTTCTAGGACCTGGCGTGATGTCACAGTCACATGACCGGTTACGCGGTAACGAGTCATGTGACTGTGACATCACGCCAGGTCCTGTGGATCAGAAAACGATAACTGGAAGTACCGGGGGACTCATGGATGGGTGAAAATAATTTTTTTTTTTTTTTTAAGGTCTGGAAAAGGGGGACAAAGAGGGGGACAAAGAGGGGGACAAAGAGGGGGACAAAGAGGGGGACAAAGAGGGGGACAAAGAGGGGGACAAAGAGGGGGACAAAGAGGGGGACAAAGAGGGGGACAAAGAGGGGGACAAAGAGGGGGACAAAGAGGGAGGAGGGGAGAAAGGTGACAAGAGGGAGAGAAGAGGGGGGAGCCAGGTGACAGGAGGAGCGGGGAGAGGATCCAAACTGATCCTGTAAAATATCGGAATCGGATGCCTATTTGGCATCCGATTGCAGGCATCAGTTTGGATCCATTGCTGTCCGAGGGGTCCTGCAAAAAGTCGGATCCCCTCGGACAGCACAAAAACGCTGTGTGAAAGCAGCCTTATACTTTACCTGTGATTGCTCCACTCCTGGTTTTGGCTACAAATACTGAGGTAAAAAACTCACCAAATACTGGATGTGTGCTTGGGTTTCAAAGGTTTGAGTGAATGCTCTGCCACTCCTCTTCCAATGCTGCCTAATCCCCCAGCCAGTCTCAGTATAACTTGCATTGGCTGGAGAGAAATCTCCCAATCCACCATTTAGGGAAAAGTCAGGACACAATGGATTAGATAGTCCTACTAAAGTCATCGAGTTGGGACAGAGGTCATTTGTGTATTTTGGACCCCCTGGAACACTAAGTCGTCAACCCTGTCTTCTCCGCAACAAAGAAACCATATTTCCTCTTGTAAGGTGCTCACGATAAATTTTGCAGAGTGCAGGTCAGGTCCTGGAAAAATGTCCCCTCAGGTTCAGATCACACTTGATCTTGAGTTGGTTTTTGTACCAACTGCACGCTGAAAATTGAATTACAATGGGGATAACCAGAATGCAGATTTTCTGACATGTCCAAAGATAAACATTTTAAATTTCAGGATTACAAAACAAAAACAAAACACAGACTTGAGGTGGTCATAAACCATACAGAGTTGTCGGGTGACACCGAGTGTCTGATCCCCACGATCTAATGACCAATCCTAAGGATAACTCACCAGTACTGTTGTCCTGGAGAACTCCTAAAAACTCTTCAGAGCCCTTTCATGCTTCTGTCACTGCTATCCGAGGTCACAGACTGTATCCATGACATACCCGATGCCCATGTTGGCTGGATTTCCTCTATAAACTAGCCAGAGACGTAAGAGGTCTCTGCGTGACCCTATAAGTTTTGTGTAAAGTTTATCCTAGCAGCTGTGAATAAGCAAATTAATTAAAGAAAGAGGTTCTGCAGCAACTGGGGTCTGCATACTGAGGGCTTTGCTCCATTGGTGCATTGCAGTGCATCCCGGGAACCTGCTAACTGCTAATAACAGAATCCAGACAACCCTCCTAACAAGGCCATAGAATAGAATGGTATGAATGTAGTTCAAGTGAATCCAGTTTGTGTTTTGTTTATTTTCTTAAGTCTGCCTTTTGAACAATTTACAGAGTTTTAGCATGGTCGTCACTCTAAACCGGACCTAATACTACGGTATTTAACAGTGCCCCAAAAGCTAAAAAGAGGGAAATGGTTGAAGAACTCGATGTACGCAAACTAATGCACCTCTGGGACTTTGCACATACTTTATATAAGTGCTCCCTATTATGGCGGGTTTACACGTCGCGATATCGCAGTACAATTTCAATGAAAAGTCACGTGATTCGATCGTTGGACCCGATATCGTTCCTGCGTTGTATGGTGTGAACGTCCAATACGATGCAGGAACGATGTCAATGCGATATCGGGGATCGAATGAGCGTGCTATTCAATGCCCCGATATTGAAGGGAGATTGGAGCAGATCGTGCTGTGTAAACGCCCAATTACGATGCGATTTGAAACGTCACCCATTCACTCCCATGTTAACTATGCGATCCTGGGTTGGGAGGCGGAGACATCGCACGGACGTTGTATTTCGATATCGCAGCATGTAAACATTCAATGCGATGCGGGAGGAACGTGCACTAATTGCGCGCTCCCGCGCCATTGAGTTGCGATATCGAAACGATATCGTGGCGTGTAAACCCACCATTAGAGTTTGGGGTGGGTGAGAGGGCTTCTGTTTCTAAGTCAGTTTTAAATCACACAGGGAATAATAGGTTTGGAAATAGAAACAAGCTGACAGGTTCCCTTTAAAATCTCAGGCAGAGGCAGCAGGCTAGACTTCAATCCCACAGCATTGCAGTACATGGTACACTTTCAAGCCCCCTAGCGAAACTAGACAAAAAAAAAATCTTTAAAAATGTTAAAAAAAAAAAAAAAAATTAAAAAGCAAAAAGGTTCATAAAAGTCTGATCTATGAAAATAACAATTAACCCATAACATAAAGAGGAATAAAAGAACAGAAAAAATAATAATCATTTTTGTCCTGTTTTTTCCAGGACCCAGAATCGGAGACTGCACCGTTTTTGGGAGCACCGGACAGAAATGAATCCGGATCACATATAATGGTAGTCTACGGTGTCGGATCGGGGAAAAAACAGGATTGTTTCCCGAATCCAGTTGTAGTTACTGAGTATGCTCAGAACAAATGTAATGCCCAATTTTCGTTATGGATTTCTTTCTTTCTCGAGCCGACATTACCATTATTTCCTATGGCTGGACCAATTGGCATACACAAAACAGATCCTTCAAAACACAGGATCAAGGAGCATAATTGCCATCCGTTTATTAAAATCCATTCCTGTCCATCCTTCAAAAAACAGATCCACATGGACAGGAACAAAACGGGATGTGAAGGGGCCTTACAGATTTTCCCTGTAAGCTTGATGAAATGCTGAAAATCCAGAGGTGAAAAAAAAAAAAAAAAAAAACACGCATGCATTTCTGGTGAGTTTCCCTGTCAGAAACGCATCAAAAGTACATGTAATCCACACATGACTGTGTCAAAGTTTTGTCAATACCAAATACCAGGAAATATGCAAATACAAACAAAGCAGCTTTATTTAAAACAAGACACACTGAAGAGAGTAAAAAGCAGTCTCAAAAGTGTGATAAAACCTCATTAAATATTGGAGCGGAAATTGTGCAACATCAAAAATTCACTTAAAGGTCATCTTGGAAATGCAAGGCTACATGCACATGTTGAGTATAAGTATAAACTAGAGAAACAGGTGGAGTTGAATTGCTTTTTTTAACAAAATATGCTTATTTTTAGTAATACAAGGAAACACATACACCTTAAAGGCATCACTGATTTGGCGGTTAGGTACATATCTGGCACAACAGGTGGATATACCAGCACCTCAAGCAATAGAGTTACAATTACGTAGTAGGATACTGAAGTTACATATCAACATATACATATTGCACATGAGCCTTAATACGTATTGCACATCACATAGTCAAATCACAACAGTATGCACAGATTATATCATCAGAACATTACCAAAGTGCTGGTGCACATGTCAGACAAACAGAGAAGAGCTTGACCCCCTACGCGCGTTTCGCATCGGCAGTATTGAGATGCTTATTCATGGGGTCAATAGGGTAGTAGCCACTTCCCGGACCCTTGAGTTTAACGGTAATGCCATATGGCGTTTTGTACGAATTTATGTTGAGTATTTGGTTGCACAAATTTCTGCATTTATTGGCAGGAAAAATGCTGGGGCAATAATGTGCGCTTTTGCTGTTTTTCATAATAAAGTCAATGGGTGAAAGGCGCTGCAGAAATGCTGAAAGAATTGACATGCTTCAGATCATTTTCTGCACCAAATCGGCAAGGGAAAAAAAAAGCAACTTGAGAACAAAATGTTATACTTCTCATTGACTGTGCTGGCAGTTTTGTAACAAATCTGCTCTCAAAAACACATAAAAACACAATGAACACTCACTGTGTGCACACAGCCGTACGGGGGAAGAATAACCACAAGCAGAAAAAGGAAGGAAAAGAAATAGGAGGTAAAGGAATCATTAGGCTATGTGTACCCCAAGCGTTTTTAATGCGTTTTATTGCAGGTTTTTTACAATGGCAAATACATGCCAGCAAGGTCCATAGGTTTTCTGAAGTGCTGTGCACACCTTCAGGTCTTTTTTCCTTGGAGATTTTGGTGCAGAAAAAAGAAGCAACATGTTTATTCTGCATTTGGCCTGTTTTTCTCAGACTATATAATAGAAACACACGTCAAAAACGCACCACAATATGCATGAAAAATGTTAAAAACATCTCCTGGCAAGAAAAATGCTGATTTGGTGCAGAAATAATCTACTAGGTGTGAACATAGACTTAAAAGCTTAATATGTACTGTAGCGGCTGCAGAACCTCATTCTGAAAAAAACAACTCTTTAAAGTAATGGCAGAAACACACTTTGTGACCTGTGTGTGAATATCACACATGCATCTCGCATGACTCACCAGCCGGCCAGGCCCCTGCCTCTTTGAACAAGAACGTGGAGCTGATTGTGTTACTATGCAGCTCCATGCTCAGTCCAGAGAGCTGGCGGCCAGGCCAGATAAGTCATGCAAGACGCATGCAAAAATATCGAATGCCACTCACATAAGTGTGTCTCTGCCCTAAGTCAGTTGGTAACACTAGTCCGACCATCACTTTCCCAATCCCGGTCTGGCTCCTCCGTGTCCGCTTTCCCCTTAGGTCTCGTATGCCTCGTTCCTCGCACACGTAACAGAGGATTCACCGTCACATCATTAATAGACTTTAGGCCTCGAGTTCTCTTTGGTCAAGTTCTTGTTTTGAACACATGAAAGAGAAGCCATCTTTGTTGCCCTATCAGAACTCCGCTTTCATTTATAAAACAGCACCGGTAAAAGGAAAGATGAGCTGTGATTGGTTGCTATATGCAACAAAGGACTTTTTAAGAAAACGGGCCTCGACCCCTTGATAATTTCCTCATCATTGGCCTTATGCTTTTCTCTGATACCCTGTAATATTCCACAGGAGACAAATCCTAGTTTTGAAGCCTTTTCCTCAAGCGAATCTTCTACATCCCAAACAGCCATATTATTATAGCTGTGATATACAATTATCCGATCTCCGAGACATAACCTGTCATTTCCACCTGTAAGGAGAATACTACAAGACGTAGGTCTCCTCGTGCCAGCTGAGTCTCATGCCAACACCAACATTACACAAAACTAGGGCAATTCATACAGGAAAAGGTCAATTTATAAATATTTCAAGGGAAAGATCATAAGTAACCACACGATGCATTGCCTCATGGAGACAAACCATAGGTCCTATGTTGGTAGGTTTGGTGCCATGTGCCCTCCTATGAGTCACTCCTGAAAGTCGCTAGGCCCCTGTGCACATTGTCATCTGAGGATTTCTTTGGTAGACACATCAGCTAAATGTCAGACTAGCTTTGGGCACCAAAGTACTAGAATCCGCCCGAAAAAAGCATTGCAACACCGTCTCAAATAATGGAAACAATGCACAGCAATGCCAACCCTGGAGCAGATAAAAGAATCCGTATGTTCCTTCTGCAGGTCACTTCCACTTGACCGGGGGGAAAAGACGCCTGTACTGGAGCAGCCGTGAAAAAAAGTGCAAGGATATCGGTGGAGGAAAAAGCCAGCTTCATTACCGATATTTTGCTGTTTCTTTCCATGGCGGCTCCACCTATTCCTCCCCATCTTCGTTGAGACCCCTTTGTGAGGGAAAACTCTTGAAGCTCAGGCTTATTCACCCGAATAAAAAGTTGTGTGCACAAACCCTTAGAACTAGATCATAATGGCACTTTTTTACATGGATTTTCTTAGTGAAAATAAAATGTTTTTTGGGTTTTTTTTTGGTGGGGTTTATTTTTGCAAAGTTTTGGTATGTGGGTTTTTCTGCTTCAATTGATTCAGAAATCACATTTTAGGCCGGAGATGCAGTATGTAAGATGCATGCGAGATACTTGCATGAGTCCCGCATGACTCACCCGATACATCCCCTGAGAAGTGCGTCAGCTCCATAGAGACACAAGCAGCTGACATGCTCCCGACCAGAGACCATGGCCGATCCAGGTGAATCAGGCAAGACTCATGCGAGTATCTCACATGCATCTCGTTTAGGCTGGAAACACACTGTCTGAATGACATGTGAGTTACTTGCATGAGTCTCAGATCATTCACCTGGCACGACGACCCCTGCCTCTTTGGACGGGATACTGTCAGTGGTATGTTTTTCTATGTAGCTCCACTGCTCCCGTCCAGAGAGGGGGAGGCCATCCTGGGTGAATGATCCAAGACTCATGGGAGTAACTTGCATGTCACTCAGACAGTGTGTTTACAGCTTTATTGTGTCTCCGGCCTTAAGGCGGCGTCACACGCATTAATATCGCGAGCGACATCGCCGAAAAGTGACGCATCAGCGATGTCGCTCGCGATATCGCAAGTGCGTCATGCTGTGTAACAGCGCGACGAAACTGCGATCTATCGCTGGTCACAGGTTGACAGGTTAACAAGCATGATAGCCGGAGTCACACGCAGCAACCAAAGCTGCGATGTCGGAAGCGATGCTTGGGTGCGCGCTCGCTTCCAACATCGCAGCCTTGGTGTCACACGGCAAGATGTTACCGGTGACACCGCGGCGATGCAGGCGGAGCCATCGCTCGCTGGGCTGAGATCAGCCCAGCAAGCGATCCGCAGCAATACTGCGGTATAGGCTGGATCGCCGCCAACATCGCTATTGCGGTGTCAGAAGGTGCAATCCAGCCTAATCGCTGGTTGCAGATTGACAGGTTTACGTTCATCCTCGTAAACCTGTCAACCTGCGACCAGCGATAGAACGCACTTGCGTCGTGCTGTTACACAGCACAACGCACTTGCGATATCGCAAGTGACATCGTTGATGCGTCACTTTTCGGCTATGTCGCTCGCGATATTGACGCGTGTGACGCTGCCTGAACGTAAACCTGTCAATCTGCAACCAGCGATTAGGCTGGATCGCGCCGTCTGACACCGCAATAGTGATGTTGGCGGCGATCAAACCTATACCGCAGTATTGCTGTGGATCGCTTGCTGGGTTGATCCCAGCCCAGCGAGCTGTGGCTCCGCCCGCATCGCTGCGGCGTCACCGGCAACATCCTGCCGTGTGACACCAATACTGCGATGTTCGAAGTGAGGGCGCACCTGCGCATCGCTTCAGACATCGCAGCTTTGGTTGCTGCGTGTGACGCCGGCTTTAGGTTATTTATTCCAAGCAGAGATGCCTCCGTAACTGACATGTTAATTGCTTTTATATGCAAGATAAAAAAAAACATGCATCTTTTGTACTACAGGTTTATTTTTTCTGAAATCATTAGGGATCTTATTCCAATAGTATTTTAAGCGGTTTTCAATGTGGATTTTGAATCAAAATCTGCTCTAAAATTTGTGTCAAAAGTGGTTCGAACAGTGTTTGAATACTCTGGGATAAGGATTTGGAAGCGGATATGTCACATGTTCACATACAGGTGGAAATATCTGAGGTGGGGACTTTCATGAGATTTTTAACAGTTTTGCAGAGTCTTTTTGAAGCTGAGTTGTTTGTTTTGTATTTTATTTTCTTTTTTGCAGCTTTCTAACTTAAACCACGGTCACACATTGAGTTAAAGAATTCAACAAATGCTCAATATTTGTAGCCTAAACCAGCAGTGGGTGATAAATACAGAAGTGGTGACGGGTTTCTATTATACTTTTCCTCTGATTGTAGCCAAAACCAGGAGTGGGTGAAAAATACAGAAGTGGTGATGTGTTACTATTATACTTTTCCTCTATTTGTAGCCAAAACCAGGAGTGGAACAAATACGGAGGTAAAAAAAAAACTCTCCAAATAATCAACGTGTACACGGGGAACAGTTCGGAAATATGAACAATTTTCAGCCATGTGCACACGTTGAGTATTTGAAGAGGTTTTTTTACCTCAGTATTTGTTCCACTCCTGGTTTTGGCTACAATCAAAGGAAAAGTACCCACTCCTGGTTTTGGTTTCCAAATACTGAGGTAGAAAACTCAAATACTCAATGTGTGCATGTGGCCTAATGTGGGATCCAAGTCAGTATACAGTCACGTGCACACGTTCAGTATTTGGTGAGTTTTTTACATCAGTATTTGTAACCAACACTAGCAATGGGTGATAGAAACACGTCAACACTTCTGTATTTATCACCCATTGCTGGTGTTGGTTACAAATACTGATGTAAAAAACTCACCAAATACTGAACATGTGCACGTGACTGTATACTGACTTGGATCCCACATTAGGCCTGTGCACACATTGAGTATTTGGTGAATTTTTTACCTCAGTATTTGTAGCCAAAACCAAGAGTGGAACAATCAGAGGAAAAGTATAATAGAAACACGTCACCACTTCTGTATTTATTATACTTTTCCTCTGATTGTTCCACTCCTGGTTTTGGCTACAATCAAAGGAAAAGTACCCACTCCTGGTTTTGGTTTCCAAATACTGAGGTAAAAATCTCACCAAATACTCATTGTGTGCACAGGGCCTAATGTGGGATCCTAGTCAGTATAAAGCCATGTGCACATATTGAGTATTTGGTGAGTTTTTTACCTCAGTATTTGTTCCACTCCTGGTTTTGGCTACAATCAGAGGAAAAGTATAATAGAAACACGTCACCACTTCTGTATTTATCCTGGTTTAGGCTACAAATACTGAAGTAAAAAACTCACCAAATACTCAACATGTGCACAAGGCCTTGATACCACACTGAAAGACCACGTGCACATATTGAGTATTTGGTGAGTTTTTTACCTCAGTATTTGTAGTTAGAATTTCTGCACCAAAATACTCAAGAGTGCGCACACAGCCTTATGGTCATAGCATATAATGAAAACCGGCCTCACCACAATGAGCCAAGGGATGACCGAGGACTATAGGGGTATTATAGCTGCACCTCAAATGCCCGTAATCCCGAGAAGTCATCATCATCCACTGCAAAACTACAACTCCCAATATATCCTGCTGTAGAGAGTGGAACCAGGGAGGATTTGCCTGGGGGCCAAAAAATATTCATAAATATCAGACAACCTTAAGAATGAAATGCGGTGGAGAAGGAAAGCCAGGGCTGTGGAGTCAGGGTCAGAGTCCATTTTTGTGGAGTCAGATTCAGGGACATTGAGTAGACGGAGGTTTTGATACTGACTCTACAGCCCTGGTACAACCTCCAGGTGGGAACAGAGCACCCACACACTCATATGGGAGATACCTTGTAATGTTCCATCAGGTGCTGGATTCATCATTTCCATTTTTCTTTCAAGTCACGTTTTCCTTTTTTAGTCTTGTATTATTTGTTGATGTTTTTGGCTCCAAATTCCTCACACCTCTGCACCTGCTTTATGGATTTTTTGTACAGTAATCTAAGTAAATGAGCTTTATATTTCGTCTTTGGTGCAAAAAGTAGCAAGTTTTGCTGAAATGTTGCAAAATGTGTACTAGACTTTATAAAATAACCCCAGGAGAGGGTACTGGAGTACTTTAAAAAAAAATAAAAATTCAATTGATGAATGAGCTGAAAACATCTGGAGATCCCAAACCGCATTAAGAAGGACGAACATAAAACTAATAACAAGAAGGTGCAAAAAAAAAAAAAAAAAGAACAAAGCTCAAATAAAAGATAATACAGCAAAAACTAGTTTAAAAAAGGCACAGATACAAAATGAATAGGCGCCGATCTGTCCTAGAAGTGTGTCTGCAAGGAGAGACTCGGGCTGTGTTCACACACATTTGGAAGTGAAAAATCTGCACCTACTGGCAAAAAAATGCACCAAAACCGTCCCTGTCCGCATGGTGCAGATTTCATGTGGACTTTATGTTGCTCTTTGATAAAACTTGGCTACTTTGGCAAAAAAAAAAAAGATGTTGAATCCTGCTTCCCCCTTCTTTCAACACTATCACTTCCTGAGGATGGATTTTAATGTAATTTTGGCACAAAAAAAAGCAACAAATACGTATAGTGTAAACACTGCTGTGTGTTTTGAGCCAACATGAGGGTCTATGGGTGAAAAATGCAGTAAAATCCGCAGCAAGACAAATGCACCATGCGGTTAGGACATTACAAATCCCATAGACTTTCCTAGGATCCGCACTAAATACGTGGCATAATAAGAATCGTGTGAACGGGCCCTAATGATCCCATAGTACATGCGCTCTATGTCTGCATATGTTCAAAAACAGCGCCACGCCTGTCTACAGGTTGCACGTGGCATTACAGCATAGGCTCATTCACTTCAATTGACCTGAGCTGCAATATCAAACACAACCTGTATACAAGGGTGGCGCTGTTTTTGAAACAAATCAGCAATGTTTATAGAATTGTGGAAAACTCTTAAGCTAGGGGTGGGGAATTTCAGTATTCAAGGGCCGCAACCAGGTCATGTTTTTAGAATCCTTAGGTCGGCTTCACACCACGTTTTTTTCGGATCTGAGGCTGTCCACTGTGAACCAGACAGCCCCGAACTTGATTTTGGACTAATGCATACCTATGGTGCCGGATGGGGCTGGATGGCAGTGATTTGCCATCCAGTTTTGTCCCTGTCCGGCAGCATCAGGCTGCATTTGATTTTTGTCACGGACACAAAATTGCAGCTTGCAGAGTTTGTGTGTGACCCGCGGCCAAAATCTGACAAAATCACTCAGATCTGATGCGATCCGGTGCCCCCTAACATGGAAGTCTATGGGCGCCGGATTGCACCAGATTTGATTTTCTGTTGGCTGCCGGACGCCAGGTGCTGAAGTTCAGCGAGGGCTTAGCATTGAACAGGGGTTGGAATCATCCCCAGTGCAGGTGTTTATATTATCACATGTGCAATACTAAGGTACTCCTGAAAACATGACCTGTATGGGGCCTTTGAGGACTGGAGTTCTCCACCTCTGGCTTAAAAGGGTTTTCCAGAATTCTGTAAACATGGCTGATTAGTTTCAAAAACAGCGCCCCCCCTGTCTACAGGTTGCACGTGGCATTACAACATAGGCTCATTCACTTCAATTGACCTGAGCTGCAATATCACACACAACCTGAGGACAGGGGTGATGCCGTTTTTTAAATAAGCCATGTTTCTAAAATTCTGGACAACTCTTAAGTCAACGGACAAAAAGGCTCCAATACTCCATAATACACGAGCTGACCGAGGACCCGAGATCCGTGTGCTCCGGTGACGACTTGTGAACAGGCTGCAGCCAATCACTGCTCTGACAATACAAGAAGATGCTGATTGTGTTCTGAAATGTATTTACAGGCTGTGAACAAAATGCACAAACTGGACGACAACACGTGAACGTATACTGCACCCAATACAACGTAAAACGGGTGAAAATTGCAGGAATTAAGCACCTTTTTCTGCAACAAAATCCACTGAAGAATTTAATGTTGTGGATTTTGCTGCCATGCAGAAATGTACGCTCATATGTCATTCATAAAACGTCCTCCCATAACACAGGATGTAAACATGTTATTACCACTCTAAAATGTAGAGGCAAAAATAAATAATAATACAAATATTATGACGATAACTTTTTTTCCTGGGCTATTGGTGGTGGCATGATATTAGCAGAATTAACAAAAATATTACATTTAGTAATAATAAAAATCATATTGACAACTAATAAAGTAAAAAATTAAATAATTATAATATATCATCCATATTATAAATTGGTTCATAATTTAGTCTTTGTTTCACTGTTTGTGTTCCATGGATTATTGGCGTGTTTATAATTATTAACCTAATTATATAGCAGCTATATTAAATATAAAAGTATTAATGAGAGTGTTTTTTTTGGTTTGTTAGTTTATTCGGAATACTAGTAAATAATAATACATTTAAAATGGTAATTATAAAGTAAAAAAAGGAATTAAATTTTATAATAATAATAATAAAATGTCTCAATATTTCAATTAAAAGATATTTCTTACCTTCTCGGGCTTTCAATAGAACTGTATTCGCCACAATATTTTCCAGTTCCATTATATCCTAGTAGACGGAGGACCGGTCATTAAACGGACGCTGTGATTATCATGGAGGGTAAATCAATGTGGGGGTCCTAAAAATCCACTTTATCCCCCTGTAATAGGGATTTTTTTCTAATACATGTTAAAATAAAAAATATAAACCATCCAATGTGGATGTGCAGGGTCCTGGGTAGCACAATGTACAGAAAACACTACAAGGGGGAGGATTTCCTCTGAAGGGGCAGATCACAGGCAGGATGTGGGTTTCCTCAGATGGGGCAGATCACAGGTGGGGGTGCCTCTGATGGGGCAGATCACAGGTGGGGGTGCTTCTGATGGGGCAGATCACAGACAGGATTTATCAGAGGTTTATCAGATGGGGCAGATCACAGGTGGGGGGTGCCTCTGATGGGGGGTTCCAGTGATGGGGCAGATCGCAGGCAGGTTGGGGGCTACCTTCAATGTGACAGATCTTAGGCAGGGTGGGGGAGTGCCTCTGATGGTGGGGTCCCAGTGATGGAACAGATCACTGGCAGGATGAGTGGGTGCCTCTAATAGGACAGATCACAGGCAGGTTGGGGGGTGTCTGATGAGGTGTTCCTCTGATGGGGGGGTCCTACTGATGGGGCAGATCACAGGCGGGGGGGGTGCCTCTGATGGGGGGTTCCCAGTGATGGGGCAGATCACAGGCGGGGGGGGGGTGCCTCTGATGGGGGGTTCCCAGTGATGGGGCAAATCACAGGCAGGACGTGAGTTCCTCTAATGGGGTGAATCACAGGAAGGGGGGGTTGGGGGTTTGGGGTAGATCAGAGGCAGGATGGGTGCCTCTAATGGGGCAGATCACTAGCAGGATAGTGGGTTACTCTGATGGGGGAGTCCTTGTGATGGGGCAGATCACAGGCGGAGGGGGTGTGCCTCTGATGGTTGGGTCCCAGTGATGGGGCAGATCACAGACGGGGGTGATCCTGATGGGGGGGCTCCCTTTGATGGGGCAGATCACAGGCAGGCTGGTGGTGAGGCCCAGGACTCTGATAATGGGGGTTCCCGGCCTCTGTAGATATTGGGGGCAGGAGGCTCAGATTGGGGGCTCCAGGGGTAATTACTTATTGTGGAGCAGGAGCCCCATGCTCAGCAGCTGTGGGCAGAGGAGGGATCTGCTCCTGGATCTCCGGCCGGTGTCAGCGATCCTCAGGAGGCAGCGGATCCTCCCAGTGCTGCTCCGTGACCGGGGGGTGACGATCCCGGGGAGCAGGAAGTAACAGGGAACGGAGGCGGCGAATGGAGAAGATGCTACATCCTAGTGGCTGAAGGACCTGTGATGATGTCATCACCATGTGACCGGTCACGTGTGGGGGGAGGAGTCTCAGCTGTGTGTAGTGGCCGGGTCCTGGTCCTGACTGCAGCTCGCACACAATACAGTGTACACTGGATCACTGCTGATCACTACAGCACGGGCTCCCTATACACAGTGTACACTGGATCACTGCTGATCACTACAGCACGGGCTCCCTATACACTGTGTACACTGGATCACTGCTGATCACTACAGCACGGGCTCCCTATACACAGTGTACACTGGATCACTGCTGATCTCTACAGCACGGGCTCCCTATACACAGTGTACACTGGATCACTGCTGATCACTACAGCACGGGCTCCCTATACACTGTGTACACTGGATCACTGCTGATCACTACAGCACGGGCTCCCTATACACAGTGTACACTGGATCACTGCTGATCACTACAGCACGGGCTCCCTATACACTGTGTACACTGGATCACTGCTGATCACTACAGCACGGGCTCCCTATACACTGTGTACACTGGATCACCGCTGATCACTACAGCACGGGCTCCCTATACACTGTGTACACTGGATCACCGCTGATCACTACAGCACAGGCTCCCTATACACAGTGTACACTGGATCACTGCTGATCACTACAGCACGGGCTCCCTATACACAGTGTACACTGGATCACTGCTGATCACTACAGCACGGGCTCCCTATACACAGTGTACACTGGGACTACAGCAGCCGTGATCTGCTTTTATAGGTGAAGCCTCTGTGGCGCCCCTGTGATCAGGTACTGCGCCCCATTTAGAGGGGTAGAACCCCATTCTCGGGTAAGGAAAGGAGCACTGACAGGTACCCAAACACCCAGACGCCACACCTTGCTCCAGGTCGGGGTCAGGACGAGATTGCTCCTATAGGATGGCACAGCCCCTGATCCTGTCTGGGGTAGAGGAACCAGGGAAATGTGGCTTGGCGGAGAGCAGCGTTTAGGGGAGCACCCAGGAAGGAGTGAAGCTAGGAAGAACACACGTAGGTGAAGTGGGACACGTGGCAGATCTTATAAAAAGTGGTGACAGAAACATCTAGAGTTAGTTGGAAGTTGGTGGAAAGTCGCTGGCAGGAGCCTGTGTGGGCCGAAGTGTCGGTAGAAGGGTAACATCAGGAAAGAGAGAGAACAAGAGTGCTCCGGTCCCAGGTAGTGAGCGATCCACCCGGGGACGCCTGCATCTACAGCGATTGTAATCGTTTGGAGGGACCAGGCCGCAGAAGGGGAAACGGGCCCCAGACTAGTGGAGAACAACTAGGCTCAGCTAGCAACTCGGAGGCTGCGGTGCTTTCATTGTGCCGCAGCCGACATCGCTCACATCTGCTGAAAAGGTGGCCACATAGGCTTCAGGGACAGACGACGTACAAACCCTAGGAAGGACCCGCGGTCACTGGCTCAGGGCACAGTGTGAGCGAGGTGCAGGGCAGGAGGGCGAAGCAAACGCAGGAGACGAGTCGACCGTGAAAGGACAATAGAAAGGGGTACCAGTTTGGGCCACCACTTTACTCAGGAGTTAGCTGGACCCACCATGTAATCCCCAATGACTCAGCACTCCGCGGGTTGTTACAACGGTGAAGACTGCTGTGACTGCACAATAAAGCTGTGGGTAAACATCTTGAGACTGCACCCTGCTGTGTCTGTGACTTTCTTGCTGCACCCATGTGCTGATACACCAGTACCAACTCACTGATAACATCTACTGCTGTGACACCCCTGCGGGTAAGTTGCCACAGGAACACCTGGTGCAGGAGGGATTTCCACATCAGGTAAACTTACATATTACACCTTACACCCCAGACCTGAAGGGGGAGACTCTACTTGCCGACTTCAGGCAAGGTCCCCTAAAAATTCAGGCATGGGGGAGGAGTTAGGCACTGCAGTTCCAGGGAGGACTGTGAAGACATCCTGGTGAACAGTGCTGCGCTAGGCCTGTGCCAGAGGGAAGCCTAGCCAGTGTAAGGGACCCAAGAGTGAGGGTCGAAGGCAAGGCAAGAAACAGAGACAGAGTGGGGGCAGAGGAACCATACCGCTTCACCCCAGGAAGCAACCAAAGCAACCCGGACACCGAAGTTCGAGTCTGCACGGGTCCAGTCAGCCCAGCAGAGAAGACCGTAGGACAAGGGAGACTTCAGGCTCCTGGCAGCACTTGTGGCACAGCAACTACAAAGAGCCGGGACCGCAGAGGAGTTAGCGTTGCCCAGCAAAAGGTTCATCTTACCTGCCATACAAGTGAGGAACACAGGAGAGGTCAGGACCAGGATTCAGTCAGGCCAGAACTTAAACGCACACACAGTACAGAGGAGGCCTCACAACTCATCGGGTGTGGAAATCCTCAACTGCCACCTGACCACCAGGACTGTACCCTGGATATTACCTTGAACCAGCAATATCAGTAAAGGTAAAGAGAAACAACTCCAGTGTGTGTGTGTGTCCTTCATTGCAACCCCTGATCCTGCCCTGCACATAGACTGTACCAGCGTCTGCACCTGCAGAGCCGCCTTCGTATGTAGAAATCCCCTATTCATCATCCATCCCTGGGGACTCCGCTCCACCTACGGGGAGCGTCACCATCTAGCTGCCATCCATTGTCGCCAGAGGTCTGCAGCAGCGCCGGTATCATTACCGGACACCGTGGGTGGCATCACAAAGACTTTTATTTTTCTTTTAACCCCTTTTTCAGCGACCAGCAGGGTAATGGGCCTGGGCACAGGCCGCCGGTGACTACCCCTTTAATTAACGCCCATGACCGGGTACCCCAAGGCCCTGGGGTGGGTCACTACCCTGGGGGGTAGGCCCTAACCTGTGGAGGGCCCACCATCAAGCTGCCTAATTACCAGCCCCCTCAGTGGAACTGTAAGCAGCGGCGACCATCATTAGCTGCAATCTGTGGGTGGCGTCACGGAAACCAGTATCCCCAAGTCTGGTACCCCTAGCCCAGAAGTACTTTCCTTGAGCTCCGATCCCTGAAACAGAGTTCCCCGAATACTTCCCCATCCCTTCTGAATTGTCCGTGTCGCACCACTATGACATCCCCAGTGAACGACATCAAACCAGGGCCTAGTTCCGAGTCCCCCTTGGCCCGCTCACAGGGCGAGTCTCCTCTGATGCCTATTTAGGGAATATTTTATCTCTCAGACCCTTCATCCTCCCTACTTTAATTTCCTGAGATAACGACCTTTGGGTTTTCATTGGCTGTAAGCCATAATCATCAACATTAACATAAATAAACACTTGAAATAGATCCCTCTGCGTGTAATGACTCTATATAATATATGTGTTTCACTTTTTGTATTAAGTTACTGAAATAAATTAACTTTTTGGTGATCTTCTAATTCATTGAGATGCACCTGTATGGTAAGTTTAAATGCTGGGACCATCCTGATATGGGTCACCTTGAGGTGGTGGGATGGCTTTTATTTTTTTTTATTAAAATAATGTTTAATAAACACCCTATTATATTTTCATGCACTATTACTAATTATAACTTATTTTAGGGCATTTGCTTCATTTTTGCTTTTTTCTCAGGTGTGACTTTCGGAACGTGCTTTATTCCACATTCTTGTCAGCTGATAGTTTTTGCCACTTTTTATGTTTTTACAGTGAAGGGATTAACTTGTGTGACAGTGTCGAGCCCCAGGCCCTGGGGTACTCGGGTATCAGGCTCGGTGGGTGTTTTCACGGGGATGTCATGGGTGGCAGCGCCTGAGCCCGTGGCCTGGGTGACACTTCAATAAGGGGTGTATGTACAGGGATTAGAGTTTGTCAGTGTGACGCCACCTGTATTACCTGGTGATGGGTCACCAGCGCCGCCACAGTCCTCCGGAGGTCGATGGTAACGCGGCTAAGATAGCAAAGCTCCCTACAGGTAGAGCTGGTCTTCCGGGGCAGCGTAGTGTAAAGGGGCAGCTTGGAGTGGAGCTGTATGTCGGTGTAGGGGATGATGGAGCAGTCTATGAGGGGCATCGGGAGCGGAGAGGAATGACGCACACACACTGTAAAAAGTCTCTTTCACCTTTTACTGTTCGTATTGCAGGTAAAGTCGTATAGGGCACTGACAGGTGACCAGGTGCACAGTGGGTCCCCACAGCAAGTGGGTCCCACAGCAAGTGGTATAAGGCCACCTCTGCTTCTCCCTACGGTTCCTGAAGCCCAGTCTGCTTGCAGCTGGACCGGCCTCCTCTCTCTTCAGGTCCTTGCTCTCTCCTCCTGCGCGGTCCACAGGTTACCCTCTCTGATCACTGCTGTGCTGATCTACACTGCGGTGTCTGGCTCCCTCTCTCTGGACTCACAGGGGGACCGGGTGACTGAAGTCTCCATGGTGTGACTGGGTTTTCTGTAGTCTTGGAGTATCCTACAGGTGGGGATCCCCAATGTACGGTACGTCTTTGGGCGAACTTCCACTAGTTCCTCACTCCCTTGGCTTTCTGCTCCCTGCCTTCTGTCCCCACTCTCAGGCTTGCGGGACGTCAGAAGGGCCACTACGGGTCACTGGCTCGGGCACTAACCGCGGCACCAACCACCAGGACGTCTTCGCAGCTCTCCTGCACACTCTAACTATCTCCTCCCCCAGCAGCAGTATTTATAGGGGAACTCACCTAAAGTTGGTGACTAGAGCTCCCCCTACTGTGCCGGGGTGGAAGGTGTTGCATGTAGTAGGTACCTGCTGTGGAAACCCAGCTGTGCATTAGGGACGTCTGTGGCTACATGCGTGAGCAGGGCTCCACAACAGTTTAATATATCGGGTTGTTCCAGACGCAACAATACCAATTATGTGTACTTTTTTGTAAATGTTTTACATAAATATATGCATTTATAGTTTTTATTTATTTATTTTTTTTTTTGTTCTTTATTTCCTTAAAATATTTTTACAGTTTTTTTCCACTTTTTTAACTTTTTGACAGTCATAACATGCAACATTAATTTATATAAGGCCAGAGACACACTGAGCCAAATGTAGGAGAGATTCTCGCACAAGTCTCCCATGCCTCACCCGGCCCGGCTGCAGACTGTCTGGGACACACAAGCATGGCAATGCATTACACCTGCTAATGTTAAACACCTTTTAAGACTATGCTTCTGGTATGGTCTAACAGGCCACTGTAGCTGGCTGACCCGGAGGTCATCATTTGACAATGATCGTCAGCCCATGATTACATCACAGGGGTGCCAATCTGGTGGGAGAGGGATCCCCCTCCCTCTCTGAATCTACTGAATGCTGCAGTCAGGGGTGGACCTACCATGGTGCAGCTGGTTCAGCTGCACCAGGGCCCCGACCGGCTAGGGGGCCCCTCAAGCCTGCAGGGGGGCCCCCAGCCGACCCCGTAACCTGATGTCAGAGGAGAGGAGGGTCAGGCAAGGGAAGCAGGAAGCTTCCTGCTTCCCTTGCCTGATCCTGCCCCCCTCTCCTCTGCCCCTCTGCCGCCCTGACTCCCAAGAATGCACTCAGCGCGCCCCCCCCCGCTCCTCACTGACGGACTCCAGCACATCAAGACTGCACCAGGGCCGCCACTGGCTGCAGTCACTATTGTTCGCGGCCTTTAGGGATTCTAACAGCCAGAGAAGATGAGGGCCCCCTCGACTGGCTACGACAGCTGAGGTTCGGCTATATCTTATACCGAGCTCCTGACTCCAATCATACGGCCACAGCTCCTGTACCTGCATGATTGGCATGATGTAAGTTTATGTTGCGGGAACCCCTTCCCGACCATGACATAAACTTATGTCAAATGTCATGACGAGCTTAAACCCTCCCACTACTTATGTATTTTTCATTATTAACCCCTCCACCCCCGGGAGATTTTCTGTTTTTCAATTTTCCCTCCCCTTCTTCCAAGAGCCATAACTTTTTTACTTTTCCATTAATATAGACATATGACGGCTTGTTTTTTATGGAACGAGTTGTACTTTCAGGTGAAATCATTTATTTTAACATATAGTGTACAGAAAAATGGGAAACAAATTCCAGGTGCGGTGAAATTGCAAAAAAAAAATGTGATTTGTCTTTTGTTTTTTTTTATTCACCATGTTCACTGTATGGTAAAACTGACATGTCGGTGTGATGCCTCGGGTCAGTACGAGTTTGTAGATACCAAACATGTATACCTTTACTGTTATCTAAGTGGTGAAAAAGAATTCAGAAGTTTTCAAAGAAAAAGAATTGCGCTTTTGCCGTCATTTTCCGCGCCCCGTCACATTCTCATTTTCGGGATCTGGGGCTGTGTGACGACTTATTTTTTGTGTCTTGAGCTGACGTTTCTAAGGATTCCAATTTTGGGTGGATGCACTGTTTTGATCGCCCGTTATTGAATTTTATTGTAATGTTGCGGTGACCAAAAAAAAGTAATTCTGACGTTTTAACTTTTTTCCTTTACGCAGTTTACAGCTCTGATTAATTTTATATTTTGATACATCGGGCATTTCTGAACTTTGCGATACCAAATACCGTATGTGTAGTGTTTTATATTTTTTTTTAAGTTTTATTTTCAGTGAGGTGATCTAATGTTTTACTTTTTTTTTCATATTTTTACATTTTTTTTTTTCATTACTTTACTTTGCCCACTAGATGGCCTCAGTGCTCCATAGTCTGATCGCTTCTCTTACGTTCAGATGGGCTGCAGCCCATCCAAACATAGGGGAGGTGATCACTCCCTGCCAGTGATGTCACTGGGTCATCATGGCAGGAATGATTCAGGACAGCTGTCCAGGTAATGGCGGAGGTCCCACGATCGCTTCACCGTACCTCTGATGATGGTGGAGAACAGCACGATCCCCTCCGTGGTGCTATGGATTGCGCTGTCAGTGACTGACAGCATGATCCAATAGGTTAACATAATAGCATCGATCGGGTCGCTGATGTGATCGGTGGTGTTAGCTACACATCTCAGTTGATGACACCAGCTGAGATGTGGGGGAAGGATGTGAGCTCAGCGCATGAGCTCGCATCAGGGGACGGGATACTTCCTTAGCTTTTTCCTTAAGGCAGATTTGCCCCATTGTGGTAAAACAAAAGAAACCTTCCTTTACTCTTAGGCCGGTTTCACACCACGGTTTTCTGGTTTCAAGTTCTGTCCGGTTTGAACTGAACAGAACCTGATCCAGTTTTGCCCCCATGTGTCCCTATGGTGCCAGATTGGTCCTATTTGGTCATCTGGTTTTGTGGTTTTTGTCCCTGATCTGGTTTTGTTCATATTTTGCACCGGACACAAAATCGGAGTCTGCATCATTTTTTGTGTCCGTTGCAGAAAACAAACAAAACCAGATCCTCCCTGATCTGGGGAAATCCAGCACCCATAACCTGGGAGTCTATGGGCACCAGATCGCCCCAGATCCAGCAAAAAAAACAGATCGTTTCCCAGATGCCTTTGATAGAACAGCACCGACTCTGAAATGCAGCCGCGCTCATTCAGTACAATGGACAGCAGCAGCATTTCAGAGCCAACGTTCGGCACCATGGAGAGCTCCACTGCTCACACGGGCTGAACGTTCAGCACCACGGACAGCAGCACCGCGGAGAACAGCAGAGACGAGCACAAACGAATCCTGCTAAAAACAGGGTCGGAGGGCATATTTGCCCACAGTTTGTGCTCATCCGATTCTGTCAGGTTCTGTCCGGTGCATCCTGCAAAACACCGAACAGAACCTGACAGCACAAAACCGTGGTGTGAAGCCAGCCTTACTAATCTTTGACCAAATTTCACAACACAGCCCTGTTACTATTAATCAAGGCCAGGATTGTGAAAATACACTGCAATAATTACTAATCTATGAGCCACAAACTGGGCTTCATGGGTGTGTAAACCTGACAGACATAGAAGCCTTCAATAGGCCTCAGGCTGCCTGTCACAGGGTGGTATACCGGATAGGGAATCAGGAGGCAAGATGGTAAGACGGGCAAGGGCTTTCAGGGGAACTAGTCTGGCCCTGGACTTGGGGTCCCTGACTAGCCCTGTTCCCGAAGGTACCTCTGAAGGTGAGGAGATTCGGGACACCGCCCTAGCCCTTCACTCCTGATCAGCCCTAGATTAAGGGCCTCTACCTACACTAACAGACCAGGAAACTCAGCAGCTTCGATTTAAGTCAAAGGCAGCAAGAGCAGAGCAGGTAGAAATGAGCTCTAACTATGACACCTAGTGGAAGGAAGTGGAGCTATTTAAAGGCTGAGGGAGTGGATATCTGAATAGTAAGACACACCTCTCCACCTCCACCTAAATGCAATGACTCACTCCTCCAATTGCAGTTGCAGCACATAGCATAGACCAGGGAAAAAAAAAACAATTTAAATACAGCAGCAACACTAATGGTACCTTTACACGCCGCTACCGAAAGGTAGAAACTGGCAGGTGTCGGAGACAATTGTACCTTTTACCTGCAAAACACCGCAAGGTTGCGGCGTGTAATTCAGGTAGCACCTTCGTGTCTCTTTGGATAACTGTGTGGAGACCCGGGGGTCAGTGGGTGCTCTCGTCCGCAGGCCCAGCTGCCTTTACAAAGACAGCGTGGACCAGGGCTCATCCCCAACTGAACGCCCGAGCTCCTTAACCGTGGGCGTAACACTACTCAGACAACACAGGGTGAGGGAATCACAATATTAAGGCTTTATTGGGTCCCCAAACAGTTAACAGCATATAACGCATAACCAGCAAAACACAACAATGTAACAGGCAACAGAGTCTCACCCTTCCGCTGGCTCACCAGGGTATAGAATGTAGCACAGCAAAGTCTGTAGCCAGGTGACTGTATCGTCCCAACCTGGGTTGCTTCCTTGTCCTTATGCACTCTTTGTCATCACCACCGAATCCAATAATCCGATGCTGAAGTCCTTGTACTTCTATAGTCCGTGTTCTGATCCCCTTGGTGGGCACCGAAATGCCTAGGCCTGGGGTTATGGCTCGCTAATCGGACCCGAAAACCCTAGATTAGCTGCCTGTATCCAATCTTCAAACTCCAATCTTCAATCCAGTGGACCTCTAGCCGGGACCGAAATCCCTAGACTGAGGCCATTAGACAGAATCTAACTCTCCCTGGATAATGAACACATCTCCTTATATACCTTCAGCCCTCATTGCAGGATATTGGGAACGTCACGATTGGTGCAATAACACAGTCTTTTCATTGGCTGAACTCCAATCCTCATTTAACATATTTTAGTACTATTGCAATCCAAATGCTGATTGATATAGCACCTAGCAGTGATACAATGGAATGTTAGTATTAGACATTGAGTCTGCAATCAATGACTCTTAAACAATAGTGGCTGGAGCCATGTACATAGAATCAACATTCACAGGGTAATAGACACTGGACGATTAGCATAATTAAGTTCTCTGGCCTTCAGTGACAAACAAGTTAGATAATTACATTACCATGCTAAACTTACACCACAGTAATCTATGAAAATACTGTAGGAAATTCTCCTTGGCCAATACCAGTTTACAAGCCATTATACAATGTGATATGCCTGGGTTACATAAGAAATCATCATATGTCCTACATTGAAGGGGTCCATTTCGTCACAACCCGTCTTTCAGCCGTGCTGAAAAACAAGCAGGTATAAACCCTATGGTAGCGGCGTGTAATCGGGGCACAGGTACGGTATTTGAGTTACCTGGGGCGTGCTTGAGCATCATACCACGTCCCATCAGCTATCATTGGTGGAGACTACTGTGTACACATTGGCTGTCCCTGCACAGGGCGGCATATTTAACAATCTGACCAGTCACACTACACATTTGCTATAGCGTCATGTATTAACCAGCCTCCCTGCGCTGCCTGGCCAATCATGATGTTATTGCATTGTCCAATCACCGTACGAGTGCCGCATAATACACAACTCAGTCACGCCTATGTAGTTACGACGCACAATATGTACGCCCAGATTCCCTTGTGGTAGCGCCGTGTAAATCAGGGAAGGTGCTCCACAGAAGGTAACCTGCGGCACCCGTCGGCACTTCCAGGGATCGAAAATACATTCTGTGGAGCACCTTGTGGCGGCGTGTATATGCGGCATCAGGTACCGTTAGCAACCGTTGAAAACACGCGCGTGCACGTGCGGTGCCTACCTGTTGCTACCCTCTGTGGCGGCGTGTAAAGGTACCTTAATGGATTGCAAGGCAGTCAACACGAGACACTGCCATGCCATTAGCACCGTGCAATCAGGTTGTGTGGTGGCTGATTGGCATCAGAAGGTCCCCGGTCCCCCAGTTTCCATCCCCTGAACACCATTGTCATGACTGGCAGATATTAAACTTCTCCAATCACACTGGTATTATTACTGATCCGGCTGACAGATCCAGTGTAATATAGATGCTATAGTATCCAGTTATATCAGGTTGTGTACTTTTTTTTGACAGATCCAGTCAAAAATAACATTTTTGCTAAATGCCCCTTAGTGGGTGTGTCATATGAAACTGGCTTCTGGGCATGCTTAGCCAAAAAACCTGGGTCCTGCAACTGGATCCAAAGGGATTTGGCTTCCGGTAGATCCGGGTTCCATAGAGCACCATTTTATCTTAGGTCGCATTGCCCCGAATCCGGTTGTTTATGGGGTTTGTTTTTTTTAAAAAGTCACAAACTATGTTTTTGGTTTCTGCTACAAAACGTTCTCAGCCTGATCCAGCTGCAATCATATGCAACCACATGAGCCTGCGTCTGAATCTGCGTCCCCATTGAAAGTCAATGGAGGAGAAACCACATGTGGTTGCATACGGTTTCAGCCGGATTAAAAAAAACGGTAGTGTGAAACCAGCCTAAAATGTATTTTATTGGGAATTTATGTGATATAGCAACACTATGTAGCAAGTGTTTGTGACGTGTACAGGAAATGATACATGGTTTTCTAAATATAATTTTGAAAATTGTGACGTACATTTGTATTCAGCCTCTTGTAGTCTGATACCTTTAAGTAAAATTCTGAGTGACCAATTGCCTTCAGAAGTCACCCAACTAGTAAATTGAGTCCACCTGTCTGTAATTTATTCTCAGAGGTTTGTCTGAGAGCATTAGGGATCATACAGCATCATGAAAACCAAGGAACACACCAGCCAGGTCAGGGATAAAGATGTTATTAAGATGTTATTAAGAAAAATAGTTCAAGCTCTGAACATCTCATGGAGCATTGTTCAATCTACCATCCAAAAATGGAAGGAGTATGGTAAAACTGCAAACCTACCAAGACATGGCCGTCCACCTAAACTGACATCCCAAGCAAGGAGAGCACTAATTAGAGAAGGAGCCAAGCGGCCTATGGTCACTCTGGAGGATTATTATTATTATTTATTTATATAGCTCCATTAGGTTCCATGGCGCTTTACATGAGGATGAGGGAGACAAGAACAAGTACACTAAATCTAGGCGATCAGGACGTACAGGTACAGGAGGGGCAGGGACCCTGTCCACGAGGGCTCACAGTCTAAGAGGGGCGGGTTAGGATACAGTAGGATGGGGGAATGTCAGGTATGGGGCGGTCGCCTGGGTCTCATGGCAGGTTGTAGGCTTGACGGAACAAGTGAGTCTTCAGGTGACACTTGAAGCTACTCAGGGTAGGAGAGTGTCTGACGTGTTCGGTCAGGGAGTTCCAGAATAAGGCAGATGCCCGGGAGAAGTCCTGGACTCGGTTGTGCGAAGAGGTAATGAGGGGGGAGCAGAGGAGGAGTTCTTGGGAGGAGCGGAGGTTGCGTGAGGGAAGGTATCGGGAGACCAGGTCGGAGATGTATGGTGGGGCCAGGTTGTGTATGGCTTTGTACGCCATGGTTAGTGTTTTGAATTGGGATCTCTTGGAGACGGGGAGCCAGTGAAGGGCTTGGCAGAGGGGGGAGACAGGGGAGTAGCGGGAGGACATGTAGATAAGTCGGGCAGCGGAGTTGAGGATAGACTGGAGAGGTGTGAGGGAGTTAGCCGGGAGGCCATTGAGAAGGAGGTTGCAGTAGTCAAGGCGGGGGATGATAAGAGCATGGATGAGTGTTTTAGCGGTGTCGTGGGTGAGGAAGGAGCGGATCCGTGAGATGTTCTTGAGCTGGAGTCGGAGGGATGTGGTGAGGGCCTCGATGTGGGGCTTGAAGGATAGGGAGGAGTCAAGGATTACCCCGAGGCACTTGGCTTGGGGGACTGGGGAGAGGGCGCAGTCGTTGATGCAGATGGATAGGTTGGGAGGTGGGGTGGAATTTCTTGGGGGGAAGACTATGAATTCAGTTTTGTCCATGTTGAGTTTAAGGAAGCGAGCAGAGAAGAAGGATGAGATGGCGGAAAGGCATTGTGGGATTTTCGAGAGTAGGGAGGCGATGTCAGGGCCGGACAGGTAGATTTGGGTGTCCGGCGTAGAGGTGGTACTGGAGGCCATGGGACTCAATGAGTTGCCCTAGGCCGAGAGTGTAAATGGAGAAAAGTAGGGGTCCCAGGACCGAACCTTGGGGGACTCCGACAGAAAGGGGGTAGGGTGAGGAGGAGGTGTGGGAGTGCGAGACGCTGAAGGTCCGGTGCGCTACGTATGAGGAGATCCAGGAGAGGGCAAGGTGGATGATGCCAAGGGATTCCAGGATCCGGAGAAGAAGGGAGTGGTCAACCGTGTCGAAGGCGGCAGACAGGTCAAGGAGTAGCAGGATGGAGTAGTGGTGTTTCTTCTTGGCGGTCAGTAGGTCATTGGTGACTTTGGTCAGGGCTGTTTCGGTGGAATGGAGGGGTCGGAAGCCGTATTGTAGGTGGTTGAAGTGGGAGCACGAGGAGAGGTGAGAGGACAGTTCGGAGTGGACGTGCTGTTCAAGTAGCTTAGAGGCGAATGGGAGAAGAGATATGGGGCGATAGTTAGAGACAGAGGTAGGGTCAAGTGAGGTTTTTTTTTAGAATGGGCGTGATTAGGGCGTGTTTGAAGGCCGAGGGGAAGGTACCAGTGCTAAGTGAAAGGTTAAAGAGGTGGGTGAGGGCTGGGATGAAAATGGAGGTGTGGCTCGGAATGAGGTGGGATGGGAGCGGGTCGTGGGCGCTGGTGGTGAGGTGTGATTTTGACAGGAGGGAGGAGAGTTGGTCTTCAGTTATGAGGGGGAAGTGGCTGATGGAGGAGGAGGGCAGTGTAGGTGGGAAGGGGAGTTGTGGGGATAGTGGACCGAAGCTGCTTCTGATCTTGTCGATCTTCTCCTTGAAGAAGGTCGCAAAGTCTTCAGCAGAGATGAGGGGAGAAGGGGGAGGAGCAGGCGGGCGAAGTAAGGAGTTGAAAGTTTTGAAGAGCTGTTTGGGGTTGTGGGACAGAGAGGTTATAAGGGATGAGAAGAACACTTGCTTGGCGGTAGCAAGTACTGTCTTGAAGTCAGTGATGGATTGCTTGAACAGAGCAAAGTTCTCGGGGGTGTGAGACTTTTTCCATCTCCTCTCGGTGACTCTGGACGCCCGTCTCAGGTTTTTAGTGAGGGTGGTGTGCCAGGGTTGCCTGTTAATGCGTGGAGCATGGAGAGTGAGGGGGGCGGCTAGGTGAGAGCATTTGTTATGGTGGTGTTGTATAGGGTGGTGGCAATATCAATGTCATGAGCGCTGGGTATGTCGGTGAGAGGGAGGAGTGATTCAGAGAATAAAGGAAGATCAAGGTCTTTTAGGTTTCGGCGAGGGTGATCAAGTTTGCGGAGAGGGGGTAGTGTGGCAGGGGAGGAGAGGGCGGAGAAGGTCAAGAGATGGTGGTCGGACAGTGTGAGTACCGAGGTTGTGAGGTTAGAGAGGGAGCAAAGGCGGGTAAAGATGAGGTCAAGCTGTGGCCTTGTTCGTGGGTGGGAGAGGAGGACCATTGGGAGAGCCCTAGGGAAGTGGTCAAGGAAAGAAGGTTGGAGGTGGCTGAGGAGGGAGTGTCAGGGGATATTGAAGTTGCCCATGATGATGGAGGGGATATCAGTGGAGAGGAAGTGAAGTAGTCAGGTGGTGAAGTGGTCAAGGAAGGAGGCGGTGGGTCCGGGGGGGCGGTAGATGATGGCTATTTGGAAGTTGCAGGGGGAGAAGATTCAGACTGAGTGGGCTTCGAAGGAGGGGACAGTGAGGATGGGGGCTGGGGGATAGGGCTGAAGGTGCAGGAGTTGGACAGCAGTATGCCGACTCCACCGCCGTGTTTGCCAGAGGGACGGGGGGTGTGGGACAAGCTGAGCCCGCCGTAGGATAGTGCAGCAGGGGAGGCCATGTCGGAGGGGGTGAGCCAGGTCTCGGTGAGGCCAAGGAACAACAGTTTCTGGAGATAAAGAGATCATGGATGTCGGGGAGTTTGTTGCACACTGAGCGGGCATTCCAGAGTGCGCCGGGTAGAGCGGTAGGTGAGGCATGGGTTGAGGGAATGGGTCTGATGTTGGTGGGGTTGCGAGGGCTAGTGGTGGTGAGGTTGCGAGGGTCAGCAGTGGGTCGCGGGATGAAGGTTGTTGTGGGGATGTTGCGGGGGGGGCCAGGATTGGGGGAGATGTCACCGGCAAGGAGGAGGAGTAGGCAGAGGGTTAGCAGGTGGGAGCATGAGAGTTTGCGAGGCGGGCGTGCTTGTTTGGTGATTGAGGATTGAAAGTGAATGAAAAGGTTGGTGAAGTGGGTGAGGTGGTTCGGCAGGATGGAGGGTGAGAGCAGTATTTTGTTGCTGGGAGGGGGGATAAATGGGGGTAGTAGGAAGTGGAGAAGGATGGGAGTGAGACTGAGGAGTAGCGGGAACATTGCATACAGAGAACAGGGAGTGAGTGTGGCAGCAGGGGTTAGACGCAGAGTGGGGAGTGGTAGTGGGTGAATGGTCATCAGTGGGGAGTGGTCACGGGATGAGGTGATGACGGGGGATGAGATGCAAGGTGGGGGGTCGGATGGATGGGTCAGATGGGGAAGTTGGGGGATCAGTCGAGGCGGTCGGGGTTAACAGAGGCGATAGCTGGGCTGGCTGATGGAGCAGCCGTGGGACAGGTGAGGCATCCAGGGTTCAGTCCGGAGTGGAATGCCATCAAGGTATGAGCTACAGTCCAGGGGAGATGTGGCTGGGGACGAGATCTAGCAGTCCGGGACAGGATGGTGGAGCCGAGGACAAGGTGATGCAGCCAGTATGGGGAGAAATAGCATTCAAGAGGAGGTAAAATGGCTGGGGAGGAAGGGTGGACTGATGACTAGTTCCTTATTTGTGGAAGGGATTGAAGGAGTTAATATGAAGTGAAGTAGTAAGGGTGGTAGAGATTAGAATGGAAACATTGTGGGGGATTTATATTCCTTTACCTGCCAGTCTTTTCCAGTCCATTTCTAGTCTATTTCTAAGTATTGTACTTAGAAAATGTACTTTGAAAGATGCATGGATCAGACTAAAGTCTGGATCAGACTTGTGGTTCTGAATAAATCTGTAGCTGAAGAGGTTTCAGGTGTTGATTAGTGGCTGGGTGTGGATGAAGTCAGCAGATGATGGGGGGTTAGGCAGAGGTAATAAAAAAGGGGAAGGGGCTGGAGAACTAACTCTAGGTCATGCAACACTGATCATGAGGAATGGTGAAAAGCAGAGACATGAAAGGTAAGAAAATAAAAACATATATAGAAATTATAAGCACAGCATATAAGCAGTGAGTATAGCAAAGCTAGGTGGATAGCTGGAAGTTCACAATGCGTACCTAACACACATTATAAGCACAGCATATAAGCAGTGAGTATAGCAAAGCTGGGTGGATAGCTGGAAGTTCACAATGCGTACCTAACACACATTATAAGCACAGCATATAAGCAGTGAGTATAGCAAAGCTGGGTGGATAGCTGGAAGTTCACAATGCGTACCTAACACACATTATAAGCACAGCATATAAGCAGTGAGTATAGCAAAACTGGGTGGATAGCTGGAAGTTCACAATGCGTACCTAACACACATTATAAGCACAGCATATAAGCAGTGAGTATAGCAAAGCTAGGTGGATAGCTGGAAGTTCACAATGCGTACCTAACACACATTATAAGCACAGCATATAAGCAGTGAGTATAGCAAAGCTGGGTGGATAGCTGGAAGTTCACAATGCGTACCTAACACACATTATAAGCACAGCATATAAGCAGTGAGTATAGCAAAGCTGGGTGGATAGCTGGAAGTTCACAATGCGTACCTAACACACATTATAAGCACAGCATATAAGCAGTGAGTATAGCAAAACTGGGTGGATAGCTGGAAGTTCACAATGCGTACCTAACACACATTATAAGCACAGCATATAAGCAGTGAGTATAGCAAAGCTGGGTGGATAGCTGGAAGTTCACAATGCGTACCTAACACACATTATAAGCACAGCATATAAGCAGTGAGTATAGCAAAGCTGGGTGGATAGCTGGAAGTTCACAATGCGTACCTGTGGGAAGAGGAAACAGCCCGATTAGATGATGATGATGATGATCATCATCATCATAAGGTTGATGATTCAGCAGATACAAATAGTGATGAATGGAATAATATCTCATAGATGTCTAGTCTATTTCTAAGTATTGTACTTAGAAAATGTACTTTGAAAGATGTAGTTTGGAAGATGCATGGATCAGACTAAAGTCTGGATCAGACTTGTGGTTCTGAATAAATCTGTAGCTGAAGAGGTTTCAGGTGTTGATTAGTGGCTGGGTGTGGATGAAGTGAGCAGAGATCACAGCTCAGGTGGGAGAATCTGTCTACAGGACAAACATTAGTTGTAGTCTCCACAAATCTGACCTTTACGAATGAGTAGCAATAAAAAAGTCATTTTTGAAAGCAAGCCATAAGAAGTCCCATTTACAGTTAACAAAAATGCACCTAGAAGAAGGTGCTCTGGTCCAATGACACCAACGTAGAACTTTTGGAGTTAAATGCAATTTGTAATGCGTGGTGGAAAACTAACACTGCACATCACACTGAAAACACCATCCCCACCGTCTCACATGGTGGAGGCAGCATCATGCTGGGGGGAAGGCTTTCTTTTAGCAGGAAAAGGGAAGCTGGTCAGAGTTGATAGGAAGATGGATGGAGCTAAATACAAGGCAATCCAGGAGGAAATCCTGTTAGAGTCTGAAAAAATTGAGACGGAGGCGTAGGTGTACCATACAACAGAACTACAATCCTAAACATGATGCCAGAGCTACAATGGAATCAGAGATGTAAAGGTACCTTCACACACGGCAATATTGCTAGGCAATTTCACTGGCAATTTGCTGGTTACAGTGAAATCATGGAGACATTGTTACATTTTGTTGCTGTGTACAAATGGAACAATGTGTCCATGATTTCACTGCAACCAGCAAATTGCCAGTGAAATTGCCTAGCAATATGGCCGTGTGTGAAGGTACCTTAAGAATCACAGTTTCAGAGGTTGTGACCAGGGGTGGAGGGGGCCTGCCAACCCCAGAGCCTACATCAGCTGGATGTGCATGTAAACAGAGACCGACAGCTGACATCAGCGGTACTGTAACTGGAAGCACATGGCAGTGATGTCATGCTTTGTTATAGTAAGCACGCTGACGTCATCTGCCGGCTACTGCGCCAGTTACAGAGGAGGACGCCATGCGTCGTGAGAGCAGGGGAAGATGAGTAGAATGTTCTTTGGTTTTTTTTTTTATGTGTAAGGCCGGTTTCACATCACGGCAAGATCAGGTCCGGTGCTGTCTAGTGTGAACAGAATCGGAGGGCAAATATTCCCTCCGGTCCGGTTTGCAGCCGGATTCGGAAGATAGCAGCAGCAGCTGCAGAAATTTCAAGGTCCTGAAATCTTTGCAGGGGACAGCTCCTTGAGCTGAAGTTTAGCAGCACTCGCTGCTAAACTCCAGCAGCCGGCGTCCGGCTCCTGGATCCAATTTTTTTTGTCGGATGCGGCGCCATAGACTACCATGTTAGGGGGGATCCGATTCTGTCTGATTTTTGCCCCGGACACAAAAACGCTGCAAGCAACGTTTTTGTGTCCGGGAGAAAAATCTGAATTCTCCTGGATCCTTCCGGACAGATGGAAACCGGATGGTAAATAGCTGCCATCCAGCTCTATCCGGCCTCATAGGGCTGCATTAGTGCAAAATTGGGTCCGGGGCTGTCAGGTTTACACCGGACAGCCCCGTACCTGATCTTGCCGTGATGTGAAACCGGCCTAAGAGGCTAAACAGGTAATATGTATACCAAATGGGGGCCCAAGATAAGGACATATATTTGCCAAGATAAGGACAGATATACCAGGATGGGAAACATTTTTACCAGGAAGGGGCCTAGGATGGGAGATATACAGTGGTTTGTGAAATATTCACCCCTTGGCACTTTTTTTGTTTTGCTACCTCACAACCTGGAATTTCATTTGGTTATTTTGAGGGTTTGCTTCAGATCATGTAAAGAACCTACATCTACAACTGGGAACATTTTGTTTTATTTTTATTGTGAAGCAAACTACAAATAGGACAAAACAAGTGAAAACTTCAGTGTGCATAATTATTCATCCCCGTGAAGTCAGTCCTTTGTAAAGCCTTTTTTTGCAGTAACTACAGCTGCAAGTCACTTTGGATAAGTCTTGCTGAGCGTTCCACATCTTGTCGTTTGGATTTGGGACCATTCCTCAGGACAAAACTGTTGCAGCTCCTTCACGTTACATGGTTTCCTCTGGTTACAGTGTGGCGCTCCTACGGACTGGTCGCCACAGTGATGCTGCAACTATTTCACATGTGAGAGGGGTTGAGATCCCAAGACACAGAGAATTGCACACAACACCATTCCAAATCCAGGCTGAGGGAATTCGGGCGGACCCTTTTGAGGGAAGGCCCCATCTCCTGGCTGGAGGAGGCATTTCAAGAGTTGGCGAGACGGAGTTAGGACGTCGAGCAGGCAGGACGCCTACTGCTGAGTGAGAGAGTCCCAGAGGGCACGCGAGTGAAGGAACCACCTGTAGCACTCCAAATCCACAGCTAGGCGCTAGTGTGTGGAGGGACTGGGTCGCAGAAGGGTACCGGCCCCGAACTGGTGGGAGTGCTGCACGCCTTAGCCAGAAAACCGGAGGCCATTGTGTCTGCAGGAACAGTGGCCAAAGACCGAGGATACTCACCGAGAAGGTGGCCAGACCCAGGGCCAGGGGAATCTGAGCATCGCTTCACAAGGACGTGGCCACCAGATTGGGACACTGCGCACATGTACGCAGGCGGGAGAGGAGGATAGCCAGCGTTGTATGAAGGCCCAGACAGGCCTTAGAGTGGTGTCTTGGAGAAGCAACCCTGATCACCTGGGGACTAACCTGGCTGCGCATTGAAGGAGCACAGTACCCGGCTGGGCAGACTTGAGTGATCACCAAGTAAATGTGGCACCCCAGTGGTCTAGTCACCACATAGGGGTACTGCACTCAATCCACGGGTGTGGTGTCACTGTCCTTAGTAGAAATGGAGAGAGAAGAGTAACGTGTATATATGACCGAGATCTAGAACGTATGAATCCAATAAGAAGGATTTAAATGAAAAATTTCAATTTTATTATACAAATATCAAAACGTGCATCACAAAGACCAAAAAGCACAACATACAATTAAAAACAATTGAAAAGGTGAAACAATCACCATAAATACAATTTTCCAAGCCCAATGGGATACTAATCAAAGTATCACATATAGTTTACACTGGGAACCAGTTGTTAATCAATGAGCCCATCCATGAGCTGCTGAGATGAACTGCATCACTGGCATGAACTAGCAAAATGTATGCAGGGTCCCGGAACAGCAGGCCGAAGAGAGAAAAGAGGGAGCCCTAGGGGAGCGGGAAGTGAGCCATCCACCTGTGTGCATGGATCTGAAGTGACAGCGGAGGGGCAGGTTGCAGACCAGGGGACTGGCCCTGAGGGTGGCGAGAAGAATCCATACTCCAACCACAGAACCGGAGGCCACGAGGTCCAGAGGAGCTGTGGCCTACTCCCGGCACATCCGCTGAGAAGGCAGCCGTCATAGGGTCAGGGGATACAGCCGGTCTCCTGGCTACTGTATCGGGGCACTGTACGGAGGCGCGAGCAGGAGTTAGGCGAGCAGGCAGCGCTGAGGAAGGCAGCAACCAGAGGAAGGAACATAAAAGGGGGTGTCCTGGACGAGCTATCACGGTTGCTGAGGATTATCCGGACCGTGATTGTGCCAGAACTGTATCTTGTGGTTCCCGCAGAGAAAAGCTAAGTAAACCGGGCTTGGAACTCAGAACTGTGTGTGAGACTTTTCATTTCCCGCCTGAAGAGCGGTAGACTGTTGATAACCCGCACAAGGCCCTGTGGGTGAACTGCTTTCATCCTTCCCTGCAGCCAGATCAGCCCCGCTGGCCCTCCACCACCAATATCAATCCCAACACCGGATGCCCTGAAGGACCGCTCCACCCGTGGGGAGCGAAACTATTACAGCTGCCATTCCACCATCCCCAGAGGTACCGGACTGCAGCAGCGGCTACCAAAAGCCGTATACCACAGGTGGCGTCATGACAAACCAATCCCTAAAACCTGGTTTTCCCCTTTTCAACAAGCTCTTCCCCTCCTTTTATTGACCGCTCTGGTGCCACGGATCGGGTCACGCCACCGTGACATCCTGATCCGTCAGACGACATCGCAAGGGAGAGGCCTGGCTCCAAGTTCTGTAAAGCCCCCAAGGGACGAGCCATAAAGGTAATGAGAACTGCAACCTCAATCTTCTCCAGTTATTACGCACGCCCTCCTGCACCACTACACAGATTCCATCACCATCTCAATAGACTCTACTACAATCCCTGGGGCCACATTCTACCTGTGGGGAGCAATACCATCCGGGCTACCATTCTACCGGCCACAGAGGTCCTACAGCAGCGCTGGTCATGCTGACCAGAATAACCACATGTGGAATCATAAACTTATCCCCTGTATATAATTCTCCTTTTTCTGCACGCCCAGGGCCTCGGAGCTGGGTCATCGTAACCTCCCAAGCAACCACCGGTCCAGTTTCCGAGTACCCCATGGCCCTGGTGGGCGTCGAAACAGCACTTTTTTTATGGAGAGTTTCCACATGTCTTTTGCCAAAATCAAAATGAGTCTTCTAATTTTTGGCTGTAATTAAAGGCTCTTTTCTGGCCGCTCTTCCATAAAAGCAAGTTCTATGACAGGGGTGGGGAACTCCAGTCCTCGAGGGCCGCAAACAGTTCAGGTTTTCACGATTTCCTTAGTATTGCACAGGGATTGGAATCATCACCAGTGCAAGTGATTATGTATCACCTGTGCATACTAAGGAAATCCTACAAACATGCACTGTTTGCGGCCCTCGAGGACTGGAGTTCCCACCCCTGTTCTACGGAGTCTACGGCCTATTGTGGTCATATAGACAGATACTCCAGTCTGGTCTGTGCTTGGGAACTCTGCAGCTCCTCGGGGTTACCTTTGATCTCTGTGCTGCCGGTCTGATTAATGCCCTCCTTGCCCGGGCTGAGAGTTTTGGTGGGTGGCCCTCTCCTCGCAGGTTTGTTATAGTACCATGTTCTTTCCATTTGATAATGGATTTGATGTTGCTCCAGGGATTATCAGAGATTGGGCTATTTTTTTAGAACCCAACCCTGACTTTACTTCTTAACAACTTTGTCTCTCTCTGGTTTGGAGAGCTCGTTGGTCTTCATGGTGTGGTTTGGTTAGAGGTGACCTTTGCCTAATAGTGTTGCAGCTGCTGCGGCCTTTCAGAAAAGGTGCGTATATACTGAAAGACCATGGGACACTTATATTGCGCACAGGTGGATGTCCTCTCACTAAATATGTGACTTAGGTTATGTTCACACTGTGCGATTTTGATCCATTTTGTATCAGGTGCGTTTTTCTCTTTCAGATGAAAATCTGGATCAGCTTTTGAAAAAAAATGCATCCGAAACAAATAATCTGTTTTTGATCCGTTTTGGCTGCGTGCACTTTTTTTTAGCCCATAGACAATACTTTCAATGGAAATAGCTGATCAGAAAAGGACAATTAACAGCTCATTCTTGCAGATCACTTTTCAAGGGAAAAAATGCACCAGATCATGAAAACACATTGACTTGTGTTGGCAGCAGATCATTCAGGATACTCTCAAGCGTGTTGACAACAGAACAGAGCTTTAATTAGCTATAATCAGGTACAGATATGATAGGCTTTGTGGAATCAGGAATATACATATCTTAAGTGTCTCTGTGCAGCATCAGCAGGCTGCTTCTCCTCTCATGCACAGACACAGGAAACTGTAGACAGTCACATGGTCTTACCTGTGTGTAAGCCTCTGGGAGTGCTTTTGTTAAATCTAACTTTATAGACAATGCACAAACCTAGTAATAGAACACTTACATATACAGAAATGGAGTTGTTGCACTAAACATATTCCAACAACTTTGCTGGGATTCCATATAGGTGATGTGTTCACTGCATTTACACTGCAAAATCGGATCAAAAGTGCACAGTATGAACATAGCCTATGAAGGGAATTACATATACAGGAATGGAGTTGTTGCACTAAACATATTCCAACACCCCCACTCAACAACTACTTACCCTGTTAGTCCCATTGCAGTTCTGAAGTCCTTCACTTGGCTCTTGGCAATGTTTTTGTCATGCCATCATCTAACATCTTGTCAGACTCGCAATAAACAAGCTCTAGTACACCACGTTTCCCTAAGTCACTTAAGTGGTGATGTTTAACGTCGATGTGCTTAGTCCTAGCACTAATCTTCTCACTTCTGGCAAGTTTAATACATCCTTGGTTGTCCTCATTTACAAAAGTGCCCTCACTGCTTGCCTGTAATTCTCATTGCTGGAGTTTTTATGAACTTTTGGCTTCTGAGAGCTTTTTTTCCTTGTGGTAGCTCCGTAAGTTCCCATGTCTGGAGTTGGTGAAGGGATTCCATCTCTTCATTAGCGGCATTTATCCACTTCTGCTTCTCATGAACAGGCAGTTTTTGCATTTCTTGCCATGACTGTGGCTCTGGTTCAGGAAGTGTTCTGACCATATAAGAAAGGTGTCTAGCTGGGATACCTTTGTTTGGTCTTTCTGATCTCCTGACTGGAGGTTGACCTGGTTCTTCTGTTTCTTCCTTGATGGCTTCAGAGGTTATCCAGACTTCAGTGTTTTCTTCTTTGGTGTCAGGGTTTGGTGATTGAGATTCTTGTTCTTGCCTTGAATGACTGGTGTAACTTTATGAAATTTGAGCGAAATAGAGTTCTCATCAATCACTACATCTCTGCTGATTGTTACTGTGTTGGTCTCTGGGTGCAGGTTTCTGTATCCCTTTTGAGTTTCCCTATAGCCCACCAGGACTCCTTGCTTTGCATGTGATTCCCACTTGGAACATTTTTCTTTGGGAACATACACAAGTGCTTTGCTTCCAAATATCCTGAGGTGCTTCTGGTTAGGCTTCTCACAGTTCTATAGCTCATATGGAGTGTTATTTGTGGCTTTACCTGGCAGTCTGTTTTGAAGATAGCAAGCTGTCATGATGGCTTCTCCCCAATAAGTTGTAGGTAGATTAGCATCAAACAACATACTTCTTTCACTTCCACAGAGAGTGCGGTTCTTTCTCTCTGCAATGCCATTTAGTTCTAGGTTGTATGGAATGGTAGTCTGGAACACGATTCCATTCTTTTTCAAAATGGTTTGCACCTTACCACTTGTATATTCAGTTCCATTATCTGCACACAGGGCTTTTTGGCATTCTTCCAAATTTGTTAAACACTACAGCAAGATATTCTTCAAGTTTCTGTGGAACTTCATCCTTACTGAGAAGCAGGTAGGCGGCTGTATATCTGGAGTAGTCATCAATAAATGTGAGGAAATATCTCTTCTTGCTTGGAGTTTGAACACTCATTGGACCGCAAACATCTGTGTGTATCAAATCCAGTGACTGTGCAGATCTAGTGCGGCTTACTTTAGGAAAGGATTTTCTGGACATTTTCCCTTTAAAACAGCTAGTGCACTTCATCATTTAAATACATTGCTTGATTTCAACACCATTTGCAAGTTGACCTAGCGTCTTTACTGCTTCTGGGTCTCTGTGCCCAAGACGTCTTTGCCATATATGGATACAGTTCTTATGCAGATCTTGTCTAGCACTGTACACTCTTTCTTTGCATTTTAACTGATAAAGTTCATTTTGGATTTTTCCTTCTGCAAGAGTGTGACCTTTCTTTGATATAATGAAGCTGTGGTCTTTAAAAGTAACTACATTCCCTTTTTGTGTAAGCTTCTTTACTGACAGAAGATTGCTTTCAAGACTGGAACATAGAGAACATCCTTTACCGGGATCTTTCTGCTTTGTGCTAAGGAAACTGGACAGTGGAGGTAGCCGTCTCCTACTCCTTCTGAAGTCATATATTGACCATTAGCTAAGATGACCTTTTCTGACTTGCTTTCATCAAGGTCAGTGAAGAAATCCTTGTTATTCGTCACATGGCTGCTGTACTGGTATTAAATGCAGCTTCAGCACATGCAGAGTTTTCTTTTACAGCTGTTTTCACCTTTTGATCACTGTTCTGCTTTTTAAGATGACTCATTCTTGCTTTCCAAATTCTGCAGTTTGATTTAAGGTGGTCGGGCTTTTTACAGACAAAACATTCACGAGTTTCCCTTAGATTGTGCTTATTTTTAGGAAAGTCCTGTGTCTTTGATGCTATTTCTGCTTTGGATTTATTACTGCTGCTTACATGTGCGTTTTTTGCTTGAATACATCTACAAGCTTGCCTTTGACATATTCTAGTGTGAGCCCATCATATGGCCGTGCATCTAGTGGAGTGACAAGTGTGTCATAACTTTCTGGAAGACCACTTGATAGTAGTGCAGCAAGATGCTAGCCTTCAATTTCTTCTCCAATACACCTGAGACACTCCACAATCTCTAAGGTGTTTCTTATATAGTCCTGCATATTCTGTCCATCACTTAGCTTAGACTGGTACAGCTTTCTGTCACATCGCCATTGGACTCGGTGGCTGGTGTTCCTGCCTCGGCCGCTGGGAGGAGCCGGATTCCTTCGGCTGGTGGCGCCGGTGATAGGAGGGCCTTGTCCTCATATGGAACTGCTCCCGTGACGTCTGCCTCTGTCGCTGAGCGCCGCTGTGTTTCCCCTCTGGGTGGTGTTGGTCGCAGAGGAAAGGGCCCTGCAGAGGTGTCCGTTAGGCGCAGCCTGCGTTCTTCTGTCAGAGGTGGCGTGGGTGGAGCCAGTCGTGCATCTCCATCTGGCCTGGATCTAGGGGCGGTCTGGATGAGGTCATCAGGCTGTGAGCTCCAGCCTATGGGAGGTAGCCGTGCCCTTCAACTACATTGGAGCCTGGCTTGCAGGCCGCCAGATATAGTTTTGGTTCCCCAGTGATAGTGTGTGTTTAGTTTCGTGTCTGACCTTGCCTGGATTTCTGACTCTGCCTCTGCCTATTGATTTTGTACCTCAGCTGCCCTCTTGGTTTTTACCCTTGACATTTGCCTGGATTTTTGACTCTGCTACTGCCTGACGATTTTGTACCTTCGCTGCCCTCTCGGTTTTGACTCGGACTTCTGACTTCGTTTTTCGGGTCTTGATTTTCCCCTGGCGACCTCCCCGGCTCTGTTGCTCATATAGGCAGCTACCCCCTGGGCTCCGCTATAATTCCAGATCCCTGTATAGGGGTTAAGGGTCTCGGGGTTTCTCGGGGTGCTGCCTACCAGCAGCTCGGCCTCACGGTGGATGGTCGTCACACTTTCGCATGAGATAAAGCTTATTGCTGAGATTTGATCTTTCATGCACTTTCTATAATTCATCCCACATCTCTTTTGCAGTTACACACTTGCATACAGTTGTGGTCAAAAGTATTAACACCCCTGCAATTCTGTCAGATAATACTCAGTTTCGTCCTGAAAATGATTGCAATCACAAATTCTTTGGTATTATTATCTTCATTTAATTTGTCTTCAATGAAAAAAAACACAAAAAGAATTGTCCTAAAGCCAAATTGGATATAATTCCACACCAAACATAAAAAAGGGGGAGGACAAAAGTATTGGCACTGTTAGAAAAATCATGTGATGCTTCTCTAATTTGTCTAATTAACAGCACCTGTAACTTACCTGTGGCACCTAACAGGTGTTGGCAATAATTAAACTTGCAGCCAGTTGACATGGATTAAAGTTGACTCAACCTCTGTCCTGTGTCCTTGTGTGTACCACATTGAGCATGGAGAAAAGAAAAAAGACCAAAGAACTGTCTGAGGACTTGAGAAACCAAATTGTGAGGAAGCATGAGCAATCTCAAGGCTACAAGTCCATCTCCAAAGACCTGAATGTTCCTGTGTCTACCGTGCGCAGTGTCATCAAGAAGTTTAAGGCCCATGGCACTGTGGCTAACCTCCCTAGATGTGGACGGAAAAGAAAAATTGACAAGAGATTTCAATGCAAATGTGCGGATGGTGGATAAAGAACCTCGACTAACATCAAAACAAGTTCAAGCTGCCCTGCAGTCCGAGGGTGCAGCAGTGTCAACCCGTACTATCCGTTGGCGTCTGAATGAAAAGGGACTGTATGGTAGGATACCCAGGAAGACCCCACTTCTTACCCTGAGACATAAAAAAGCCAGGCTGGAGTTTGCCAAAACTTACCTGAGAAAGCCTAAAACGTTTTGGAAGAATGTTCTCTGGTCAGATGAGACAAGAGTAGAGCTTTTTGGGCAAAGGCATCAACATAGAGTTTACAGGAGAAAAAAAAGAGGCATTCAAAGAAAAGAACATGGTCCCTACAGTCAAACATGGCGGAGGTTCCCTGATGTTTTAGGGTTGCTTTGCTGCCTCTGGCACTGGAGTGCTTGACCGTGTGCATGGCATTATGAAGTCTGAAGACTACTAACAAATTTTGCAGCATAATGTAGGGTCCAGTGTGAGAAAGCTGGGTCTCCCTCATAGGTCATGGGTCTTTCAGCAGGACAATGACCCAAAACACACTTCAAAAAGCACTAGAAAATGGTTTGAGAGAAAGCACTGGAGACTTCTAAGGTGGCCAGCAATGAGTCCAGACCTGAATCCCATAGAACACCTGTGGAGAGATCTAAAAATGGCAGTTTGGAGAAGGCACCCTTCAAATATCAGGGACCTGGAGCAGTTTGCCAAAGTGGACTGGTCTAAAATTCCAGCAGAGCATTGTAAGAAACTCATTGATGGTTACCGGGAAGCGGTTGATCGCAGTTATTTTGGCTAAAAGTTGTTCAACCAAGTATTAGGCTGAGGGTGCCAATACTTTTGTCCGGCCCATTTTTGGAGTTTTGTGTGAAATGATCAATGTTTTGCTTTTTGCTTCATTCTCTTTTGTGTTTTTTCATTGAAGACAAATTAAATGAAGATAATAATACCAAAGAATTTGTGATTGCAATCATTTTCAGTAAGAAACTGAGTATTATCTGACAGAATGGCAGGGGTGTCAATACTTTTGGCCACAACTGTATATGCACAATCTGATCATCATCTACACTGAGAGAGATAGTGCTTTGTGCTTTCCGATCCTTCTCTAGCCAATCAGCTGGTAATGGATGAGGCACTTGTTCCTGTGTATATTTCCACGTACCTTTATGAGCAGCATCTTCACCTTGAATTTCCAGGATTGATCATTCTGATTGATGATACTTTGCACTGAGAATTTGCAGTGATCCCTGCTTATGGACACCTTCTCTGTTGTTCTGTGCTGCTTTTGCTTCTGTTGCTGTATTACTCTTCTGTGTGACTCTGTGTTCTGTGTCACTCCTGGGGTTCTGTGTCTGGGCCCATAACCTATTGGCAGCGGATCATTCAGGATATTCTCAAGCGTGTTGACAACAGAACAGAGCTTTAATTAGCAATAAACAGGTACAGATATGATAGGCTTTGTGGAATCAGGAATATACATATCTTAAGTGTCTCTGTGCAGCATCAGCAGGCTGCTTCTCCTCTCATGCACAGATACAGGAAAGGAAACTGAAGACAATCACATGGTCTTTCCTGTGTGTGAGCCTCTGGGAGCCTTTTTTTTTTATCTAACTTTATAGACAATACACAAACCTAGCAATAGAAGACTTACATATACAGGAATGGAGTTGTTGCACTAAACATATTCCAACAACTTTGCTGGGATTCCATTTAGGTGATGTGTTCACTGCATTTACACTGCAAAACGGATTAAAAGCGCACAGTGTGAACATAGCCTATGAAGGTAATTACTTGCCCTAGAAATATTTAGGGGTTTCATTGTAAAAGGGGTAAATACATATGCACATGGCAATTTTTATAATTTTATCCCATAAATTTTATTTTTGCCTATGTTTTTCTCACTTCCCCAAATTAAACTATTTATTGCTGATGCATCACACACAAATCAGATTGCAAAAATATTTTAAAACAGTTTTGGATCGGTGGCTCAGTGGTTAGCACTGCAGCCTTGAAGCTAGATGGTCACCTATAATTAAGTCACCTGAGTGGCCTGCCTCAGGCGGCCACCTGCTAGTGAAAGAGGGGGCGGCATCTGCAGGTGGTGCTCATGTTCTCCTGCACAGCAATGGAAGAAGTGAGAGGCGGCAAAGATCAGAGAGGAGCCTCCTGTGCTGGAAGATACCGAAGATAAGCAGCTCTGGGTCAAAAGGTGACAGATCTGCTGCTTGGCAGAGAGTGAGGGAGGTGCTGGGACCCAGGGGCTGTGAGTATGGGAAGCTGCACATATACAACCAGCACAGAGGACTGTGTGAGATATCTGTATAATCTGTGTGTGAGCAGTGTGTGAGCAGTGTGTGCATTGTGTGAGCTGTGTGTGAGTTGCGTGTGAGTTGTGTGAGAGTTGCCTGTCTGTGTGTGAGTTGTATGTGTGTGATCTGTGTGTCTGTGTGTGTGAATTGTGTCTGAGCTGTGTGTGAGTTGTGTGTGAGCTGTGTGTGAGCTGTGTGTGTGAGCTGTGTGTGTGAGTTGCGTGTCTGTGTGTTGTATGTGTGTAAGTTGCTTTTCTATGTGTGAGCTGTATGTGAGCTGTGTGTCTGTGTGTGTACTGTGTGTCTGTGTGTGAGCTGTGTGTGAGATGTGCATGTGTGTGAGTTGTGTGTGAGGTGGGTGTCTGTGTGTGAGTTGCGTGTCTGTGTGAGTTACATGTCTGTGTGTGGGAGTTGTGTGTGCAAGAGCTATGTGTCTGTGTGTGTGAGCTGGGTGTATGAGTTGTGTGTGAGTTGCTTGTCTGTGTCAGTTGCATATCTGTGTGTGAATTGCATGTCTGTTTGTGAGTTGTGTGTCTGTGTGTGTGTGGCACCCCACTGGTCAGGCATCACAATTGGGGTACTGCACCCATAAATGAGTGTGCGGTTACCTCTGTCACAGTGGGAATGCCACACACCCACCTAGAAAAATGGTTTGGGCCCATACCCTAGGGGGGAGTTAGGGGAGGAGGGAGGTAGAAAAACAGGGAATTCTAATGTTGCCTCGAAGGACGAAGGATTACGGGAGCCCTGAGAGAGGAAAAGGGACTCCGAGAGAGGGGTCCTGGAGAGAGAGAAAATAGGCAGCCCAGACGGAAGGATGGGACCCCCCAGATCGGAGCGACCATACTCCCGGAGGGAACCCTGGTCCATTTACAGGAGTGCCGGTTCCGAAGACGCGGCACAGGGAGTTCGGCCCCTGAGTCGTAACATCGGTCGTCGTGGGTCCGTTTACCGGCCTCCGACACCCTGTCACAAGGAAACCAGTGATACCAGGATAACCCACCGGGGTCGAGTCCCAGTGCAGGAGAGAGGGAGAGCGGGAAGCCGGGATACTCAGAAAGCACCCCAATCGGTCCTGGTACTAAGCGGGCTGGTCCAGGACTGGCAGCTGCAACGGGACACAGGTTAGAGCAAGGAAGGCATACCAGGGGAGCCTCTGAGAGACTCTGCATCCCACTGTGACTGTTGTCCACTGTGAACTGTACCTCCACCAGCATTGTTCCAGTAAAGTACCCGGGTAAAGTGACAGAGTCTCTGTGTACTTATTTCCCCGCTGCACTGCAACTTGTTTATCACCATCATCAGCACTTCCATCACTACAGGTGCTTCCCTGCCCTGGAGGGCCAGTTTCCACCTGTAGGGAGCTGTACCATCTCGTCTGCTGTACCATCGCCCTCCGGAGGTCTGAAGCGGCGCTGGTGCTTAATCACCAGAATCTTCAGGTGGCATCACGATAAACTTGTAAACTTTTATTCCCATTCCAACTACCCCTTTTAGTTGACTGCCAGGGCCATCTGGGCAGGCCACCAGTGACACCCCTACCGCAGCGGAGGGCCCAGATACCCGAGTCTCCATACCCTGGGCTAGTAATTTCTGGCGTGTCAGGAACAGGATCCCGTGCCTGGTGCAATCAGGTACTGTGTGCCTTTGGACTTTGAACTTTTTGGCCGAAAAGAACTTTCACCGCCGCTGTACGGCACTGAAAACGGGTTCCCGACATTTTACCAGGAACCCCAAAATGGTGGTCTAACCATGTACAGGCCCGGGGGTGTGCCTCAGCCTCTTGCCATGGGAAGGCCTAACCAGAGGCGCGAAACTGTTTGCCCACCCCTATGGCCGCCAATCAACCAAGGGGGGCCAAAGGAAGTGACCGAGGGGAACCACCAAGAAGCCAACAATGGACATACCGGAACAGAAGGACACGAAAAAAAGTGTCTAATACCCGGTGTAATGGCGACCCGTTGGACAGACCTCATGCGCGAGGTAGAGCAGCAGGCCCGCATTGCCCGCGGGGACCTGGACTCGGTCTCCCTCTTGACCAACGAGGGAGATGCGGAGTACTGGAGAGAGGACTTCAAGGATCTGCGGGGCAACCTGGCGCAGACGATGGAGAGGGTGGTCCGCAGCTGGCGTGTCAACCGGGTTGTAGAGCTGATGGCCCGGGCGATGGACCGAGAAACAAGTGAGGCAGCAGCCGTTGCACGAGCTGTGGTGGAGGTCCTGGCAGCAAAACTACCCGTGCAGACCCAGGAGGCAGGGGTCCAGACGGATGACCGCGGGGACCCACCTGCAGGCCCTACCAATGGCATACAAGTCCAGGATGCTACCGAATCTAACCAGAAACCGGACATTGTCGTTGAGGCCGTGGAAGGGGACGACGACTTGACCAGTTCCGAGGAGGAGGATCCTGACGTGGATGACCCGGACTACAGCTCAGGAGCCACAAAAGACGACACCCCAGAGGCAGCGTGGTGGAGTGCCTGTGAGTACCGCAGGGGGGCCCCGCAAGGTCTCCACACCAAATCAGTGGCGTGTAGGATATCCCGGCAACCAGCACTTCACCTCCGGCATACTTTCCCCAGTTCAGTGCTCCCCAGATCAGCGAGGAGAACCAGGCGGCCCGACAACGCCGCCGGGAAGAGTGGTGGCGACTCTAGATGGGGTGCCGCCATGCGAGAGATGAAGCCCGTCGTCAACCCCCGTTATCTGCTGAACTAAGAAAGAAAGGTAATGTTGTGTCGTTCCACTATGGGGACGAGGGGGGTTTATACGCGAAGCAGGAATAAAAGACGACATTTTTGTTGGGCGTCGAGATGTAGAGCCCCATCTACGCCGCGGTCACCCTGATCAAGACCTGTATCGTGGAGAAAAGGTTACCTACGAGCGGTATGCGAGACTTATGGGATTGTTTGCCCGCCTCTAAGTAACTGTTCCCAACACGAGCTTGGACGAACTTGGACTGTATATAGCTTTCATTTTTTTTCTTTTGAAGTGCAAATAATGCATGCTGACTGCCCTTTTTGCCCTTTTGAACTTCATAAACTTTCGTGAGAACTCTAACCCCATTACTTGACAATGTTTCAATCAAAGCGGCCCAGCGGTGACAAGACACACTGGACTGTGCAGGACAATAGTTACCGCTGGGCCTACGCAGTTACCGGTCCCCGTGAAGCCGAAGAATTCAATGTTAATAGTGTTTTTATATATATTTTGCAACGTTCTAAGTTTGGTGCCTCCCATAAAGGGATGAAAAAGAATGCTTGAAAAATGTAAATACGTTACCCGTTATTGTTAAATGAAAAAAAAATTCACAGTTACCACACTCGCGGACGAGTGTATTCCATCAAGGGGGAATGTGGGGCCCCACTGGTCAGGCATCACAATTGGGGTTCTGCACCCATAAATGACTGTGCGGTTACCCCTGTTACAGAGGGAATGCAGGGCTTGAAGGAGGCTCCTATCCCAGCACTCCCACACACCCACCTAGAAAAATGGTTTGGGCCCATACCCTAAGGGGGAGTTAGGGGAGAAGGGAGGTAGAAAAACGGAGGATTCTAGTTTTGCCTCGAGGGACGAAGGAGTACTGGAGCCCTGAGAGAGAGAATGGGACTCCGAGAGAGGGGGCCTGGAGAGAGAGAAAACAGGCAGCCCAGACTGAAGGAGGGGATCCCCCAGATCAGAGCGACCATACTCCGAGAGGGAACCCTGGTCCATTTACCAGAGTGCCTGTTCCGAAGACGCGACAGAGGAGTTCAGCCCCTGAGTCGTAATATCGGTCGTCGTGGGTCCGTCTACTGGCCGACACCTTGTCTCAAGGAAACCAGTGACACCAGGATAACCCACCGGGGTATCGAGTCCCAGTGCAGGAGAGAGGGAGAGTTGGGAAGCCGGGATACTCAGAAAGCACCCCAATCGGGCCTGATACTAAGCAGGCTTGTCCAGGACAGGCAGCTGCAACGGGACACAGGTTAGAGAAAGGAAGGCATACCATGGGAGCCTCCGAGAGACTCCGCAGCCCATTGTGACTACCTGGCTGGCTACCACTGTGAACTGTACCTCCACCAGCATTTTTCCAGTAAAGTACCTGGGTAGAGTGACAGAGTCTCCGTATTCTTTGATAGGGCATTGATCCAGGGAACTAGTCTGATTGCTGTATGTGGAGTCAGGAAGGAATTTTTTTCCCCAATATGGAGCTTAGTGTTGCCACATGGGTTTTTATTTGCCTTCCTCTGGATCAACATGTTAGGCTATGGGTTGAACTAGATAGACTTAAGGTCTTCCTTCAACCTTAAATACTATGTTACTATGTTACTTATTTCCCCGCTCCACTGCACCTTGTTTATCTGCATCATCAGCACTTCCATCACTACAGGTGCTTCTCTGCCCCGAAGGGCCAACTCTACCTGCAGGGAGCTGTACCATCTCAGCAGCTGTACCATCGCCTTCCGGAGGTCTGAAGCGGCGCTGGTGCTTATCACCAGAATCTGCGGATGGTGTCACGATAAACTCATAAACTTTTATTCCCATTCCAACTACCCCTTTTCAGTTGACCACCAGGGCCACAGGTCTGGGCAGGCCACCAGTGACACCCCTACCGCAGTGGTGGCCCAGATACCCAAGTCCCCATACCCTGGGCTAGTCATGTGAGCTGTGTGTGTGAGAGTTGTGAGTGCGTTACTCTGTGTCTGAGCTGCATGTCTGTTTGTGAGTTGTGTGTGAGTTGTGTGTCTGTGTGTGAGCTGTGTGTCTGCGTGTGAGCTGTGTATGTGCGAGTTGCATGTGTGTGTGAGTTACGAGTCTGTGTGTGGGAGTTGTGTGTGTGTGAGCTGTGTATGTGTGAGAGTTGTGAGTGAGTTGCATGTCTGTCTGAGTTGCATGTCTGTTTGTGAGTTGTATGTGTGTGAGTTGTGTGAGCTGTGTGTAAGTTGTATGTGTGTGAGTTGCGTGTCTGTGTGTGAGTTGTATGTATGTGAGCTGTGTGTGAATTGCGTGGCTGTGTTTGAGTTGTGTATCAGCTGCGTGTCTGTGTGTTAGCTGTATGTGTTTGTCTGTGTGTGAGCTGTGTGTATGTGTGTGAGCTGTGTGTGAGCTGTGTGTCTGTGTGAGTTGTGTTTGTGTGAGCTGTGTGTGAGTTGTGTCTGTGAGCAGTGTGTGTGTATTTTATGTCTGTGTGTATGTTTGTGTATGTGAGCTGTATGTGTGTGTGAGTTGTGTGTGTGAGTTGTGTGTCTGTGTGAGTTGCATGTCTGTGAGTTACGTGTCTGTGTATGGTAGTGTTGTGTCTGTATGAGCTGTGAGTGTGTGAGCTGTGTGTCTGTATGAGCTGTGTGTGAGTTGCGTGTCTGTGTGAGTTGTATGTGTGTGAGTTGTGTGTCTGTGTGTGAGCTGTGTGTCTGAACTGTGTGTGAGCTGTGTCTGTGTGTAGGAGTTGTATGTCTGTGTGAGTTACGTGTCTGAGTGAGTCGTTTTGTCTGTGTGTGAGTTACGTGTCTGTGCAAGTTGCGTGTCTGTGTGAGTTGCGTGTCTGTGTGAGCTGTGTGTCTCTGTGTAAGCTGCATATCTGTGTGAGTTGAGTATCTGCGTGTGAGCTGTGTGTGAGCTGCATGTCTGTATGTGAGTCCCGTGTCTGTGTGTGTTGTGTGTCTGTGTGTGAGCTTTGTGTGTCTGTGCGTGAGTTGTCCCTGTGTGTGTGTTTAGATATCTTTTGAGTATAGTGACGTGTGTATACACTTGTCCAGTATGCACGTGTGTGTATATGATGTGTACCTCCTGAGCATCTGTTATATAATATATATGTACTAAGACATGTATAATGTGTGTGTCTGTGTGAGTGTATGATGTGTATGTAATGAACATGTGTTGTCCAGTATATGTGTGCTGTATACATGTATATATAGTGTCATTTAACCCTTTCACTACCTTTTGACGTACATATACATCAAAGCTGGAATTCCTGTCTTTGATACCAGCTCACATGCTCCGCATGCATCAGGTTGCAGGACTGTGTATGCCTACAGAACCACCAGTCTGCCAGCCTTCACTGTGTCTGTATGGTTGAGCCAATCCTACCATTGCCATTAATGACCCTTGTTCTGGATTCGCCTGTGTGGTCCTTGTATGTGTGTGATGGCGCTGACATACATGTGTTTGGACATCTTTTTTTCTTTTTCTCCAAATGAAAATGTCCACTGTTGTGCTCATTTCATTTTACAGGGTAGATATAAATCTTTACGAACTAGATTTATTTCTAGTGATTGAAGAAAAATTTACCGGGAGGGGCGCTGTTTTGCAGTTCGCGTCAGTTAGCAGAGAGGCTAGGTTCACCCCTGTTTGTAGCGCTGAGGTCCTGGGTTCAAATCCCACCAAGGAGAACATCTGCAAGAAGTTTGTATGTTCTCTCTGTGTTTGTGTGAGTTTCCTCCAGTTTCTTCCCACACTCCAAAGACATACTGATAGGATATTTAGATTGTGAGCTCCAATGGGGACAGTATTGCAAATGTATGTAAAGCGCTATGGAATTAATAACACTATATGAATGAATACATATTATTCTGATGTAACACAATAGGGAAAAGCCAAGGTTGGGGGGAGGGATGAACACTTTCTCAAGGCACTGTATTTACCAGGAATGGACACAGGTTGGGGAAACATATATGCCAGAATTGGGGACATATTTTCCAGACAGAGGGGCCCAGGATGGGGACATTTATACCAGGATAAGGACATATATACCAAGAAGGGGTACTTGCTTACCAGAATGGGGGAAATATGCCAGGATGGGGGATACATTTACCAGGCAGAAGGGCCAAGGATGGGGACATATATACCAGGATGATGACCAGGATAAGGACCAATATGACTCCCGCTGTCATGACAACCCATTGGTGTCTCGTGTTAGATCGTGCTGTCAGAGTTTCATAGCGCTATCTAACTAGTTAACAGGCACAATCCACCCCGCACCCCCATTAGGTGCAAATTGTCAGCTGAACAGAACAGCTGACATGTGCAGGGAATGATGAGGGCTTGCATCAAAGGCCGGGGTCAGACCGCGTATAACATGGACACCGCTCACATTGTAAAGCACAAAGTGGCTGAGGCTCTACTGCCCCAAGCATGACAGCTTAATAAATTATTGTGCAGCTGTCATGGTTGGATGAAGGGACATTCCAGCCACTTTACATTGTGACTGTGGTCCATGTTATATAGCTGTCTGACCTTGGCCAAAGCCAGGGACAAGACCTAGGACATATAGGTATGACCTAGGTCATAGAGCGGTTGAAATAATTAGAAAACCATATACCATTTCCTTTACACTTAACAAATACTTGCTACTTAGTCTATGTGCCCACGTAGAATGTGTGCTGTGCATTATTGACCTCCAAAACCCACGCCATGTTTCAAACATCCATACAGAAGCGTTGGCGGTGTCTTGGTGCATTTTTTCATGCAGATTTTGGTGCTTTTCTCTGTGTTTTTTTCATGCGGATTTTGTTGTGTTTTCTTAACAATTGTACACTATTGTGACTGTGAATAGCTTGTTTAAGGCTGAAAAAAATCCTGCATCACATCTTGCCTTTGGGGGGCAAAATAAGTACCAAATCCGCACAAAATATGCAACAAATGCACATTTTGCTGCGTAGTTTGGAGCCAACATTGAGGTCTTTGGGTGAAAATTCCTGCAAAATCTGCTGCAAGAATTGATATGCTGTAGATTTTTTCACAGCAAAATGCTTACCTTTCCGCAGCTGAAAAATCCGCAGCATGGGCCATTTCTAATTTCCCATATAATTTGCATGGAATCTGCTGTGCTGTGGATTTGACAAAATCTGCAGCAAATATGCAGGAAAAACGCAGCAAAACAAAATACATGTTAAATCTACAGCATTGGGCACATAGCCTTACTGTTTATATATCACGTAAAATCCCATTAAAATGAATTTAAATTTGTAGGTGCAACGTAGTGCAAATGTTCACAAGATATGAATACTTTTTCAAGGTCCTGTAGAGTGGGATTAGCTTCTGAGCTCGCTCATTACACACAGTTCACATATGTACTGGACATATACGGCAAATGTGGTGAATTGAAATCTGCTCAGGGTGGCTTCCCAGCACCCTGGGCCTTCAGACTTGACTTGGTTCATTGGATGCTGGCACTGGCTCTGCCCAACCCTTGATAAACAGCAACAGTGCTGGACGTCAAACATAATTGCAATCAGTTAGAGTTCTCAGGCATAAAACCTGTGTCCACACTATCAACCATAAAGGTACTGAAGCCAACAACAGTGGTAACAATCAATCAAAAGCGATAACTGTGATATTGGCTAACAAACCCCTTGCCAAAGTCAATAGCATCCACAGGGTGTCAATGTTCTAAATGATGTTATACCTAACAAAACGGAAGGGCTTCTTCGGATCTCCCTACACTAATACCGGAGACGCAAGATTAAAAATATTTAAGAAAGGCCTACATTAAAAAGAAAAGAAAAACTAAAGTAAGATTCAACAAATGTAATTGTCACACCCCGGGGACCGAGGTACTCAGAACTGAGCCCTGTCGTCTTCAAAGGCTGCGGGGTTGTCACAGTGATTCCACGTGCGGCAATTAAAAGAGCAATGATAAAAGGGCATTAAAGTTTAGTAAATTGTAGTTCGTGACGCCACCCGTGGTTTGTGGCTAATGTTGGCCACCTCTGCTGGTCAGGCGCTTGGGGATGCGGGTGATGGCGGCAGCTGGGATGGTGAACCCTCCACGGGTAGGGCTTGGTTCCCCAGGGCAGGTGTGCAGGTGAAGAGTTCGGGCGCCGCACTCAGTCTCTCAGGCAGTTCCCACTGCGGCCAGGAAATCCAGTGTGTGACTCTGCAGGCGAGCCTCTGCTGTTGCAGCACCAATACGTTTTGCACGCAAGTCCTGAGTTCAATGGGTACTTTACTGCTTCGGTTTCACGTAAACAAGGTCACTTTACAGCAGTTTACTCGCGGTCCCGGTGACCGGTCAGCAGCTGGAACAGTTTGCTAGGGACACCTCCTTTCTAAGTCCTTTCAGGCCTCTCTGGACAGACCCGTGCACATCCTCCGGGTCATCGATCGCGGGCTTCTCTTGGATGGTCCCTTGTGAGATTCCTAGCCCTATGGAACGGCCTTTCCGGTTCAGTGTAGGGGTCGGGTTCCAGGCATACAGTCCCTTCACCCCGCCAGTTAATTTATGGCTGGGGCTAGCAGCGTCCTACCATGTCAACAGGGCCGGCTCCTTGGTGTCGGCCCGGTCCCATGTTGTCCCTATTGGCTCGGGTGCACTGTGGACCCCCCTCTGCTCTTCCTCGGCACTTAACTCGGGACCCGGAACAGCCATTCGGTGACACAGGCCGCAGGGTCCAGGTTCTTTCCCACAAGTGTTACAGTTTCTTAGCTTGTTAGGTGTTTCTGCTTGGGAGTTCGGTTCCTACTCCTCTCACAGCTTGCTGGGAACTTGAACCTGTGCTCACTCCTCGAGCCCTCCCAATTTAGTGTTCCTAGGATTTTAATCCCCTTCCTGGGTTCTCTACCTTTCTCCACCCTCCACTCAGCTCCCCTCACTATCCCTTGCCTGACATGGAGTACTTGGTCTAGAGATTGGGGGATGTGTTGGTTGTTAGTGTGGGGTGGCTAGCTTACCTGTCCCAGCTGCTATACCTTTCTGTGGCCACCAGTCCGCAGGTGCTCCACATAATGATCAACAGAGTAAAGTGACTCGCCTACCAGGGCTGTGGAGTACTCGGAACCGGGCATCAGTTTCTGCTGGGCTTGTCATGGGGGTCGAGACCCGGCTCCGTGGCCCTGGGTGATCATTAAAATGTTTGAGGGGAAAATAATTGTGAATTAACTTAACGCCACCCGTGCTATGCGGCTATGGGCCACCGCCGCTGTAGTCGGGACCTCTGGGGATGATGGGAGTATCAGCGTGGATGTTGAGCCCTCCACAGGTAGGGCTGGTCCCAGGGCAACCGTGAAGTCTATTGTAGTACAGTGGTGCAGTGTTCACAGTCACAGGCAGCCTCCAGTTGCCGGATTCCAAAAGTCAGTTTATCTCCTCTCACACGCACAAGAATTTCAGTCTTAGATACCAAAGAGCTTTAACTGAGTTTTATTCTCTTTTCTCAACAGATGATACAGTTACAACAGTTTAGCAGCGGCACCAGTTGTGGTCTAAGCAGCCGGGATGGTTCGTCTGCATCTCCCCCTTTCGTGTCTCTTTCATGCCTTTCTCGGTCTGTCTGCATGCTAGCTACAATCCAGCGTCACGGGCTTTCAGTGGACGACTTTCTGGGCCTTCTAGCCCTAGTACGACGGCCTTCTCTTCACTGCACCGGAGGTTGCGTCTCGGGACATAAAGACCCCACACCCTGCCGGGTTCATGGTAGGCGCATACAACATCCTGGCCACTTCAGCAGAGCCGGCACTCTGGTTCCGGCCCAGTCCTCAGCGTCAACTAGGACTCCTTCTGTCTTTCACCACGGTCTACAGCCTTGGACCCGGGCAAGCCCCAGAGTGGCACAGGCCGCCGGCTCTGTGTCCTCTTACTCCTGTATGATGGTCTCGCCTCTCTTTGTGACTGGACTTGACTTGCCTGGGGTCTCTCTTGTTCTCCTACTCTTGCTCCTCTGAACTCAGGGTGGTGTCGTGTTCGTCTGTCTGTGTCCTTTTATTAACTCCCCTACCTGGGTTCCTTTCTAACTTTCAACCCTCCACCTGGCTCCTCCCTCTTTCCCGTTGCTGGGCATAGAGTCCCTAGACTTAGGATTGGAAATGTGTTGGGTGTTTGTGTGGGGAGTCCGACTTACCAATCCCGGCTGGTGCGCCATCTAGTGGTGACCGGTCCGCAGGGGCGCCACACTAGTTGTATCTAAACTGCAGTGGCGTAACTTGAAGCTCATGGGTCCTGATGCAAAAGCTCTAATTATTGCAAATCTTTCATAGCATTTGTCTTTTTCTATAGGACAAAGGGACTTTTGGGGTCCCCTCTGGTTCCAGTCTGTGCGACTGCAACCCCTGCACCTGTTGTAGTTATGCCCATGCCAAACTGATGGAACTTGGATAACAGTTCGATGACAATCTGACAAAAATCACATTCTGATCAAATTCTGTCCATTTTTTTTCGTATGTTAAAAAAGAATTTGATATCTGAATAACCCCTTAAACAGGTTCTAAAAAACATAAGGTTTAAAGGGATCCTGTCACGTCTAGAACGCCTCCTAAGCTACCAAAACATGTCTCTGCAGCATATTATCACTAATCTCACACTTGTTTTGTCTCCTAAAAGCATCCTGTGAAAGTGCATAAAAACGTTTTAATACTTACTCATTAGTGATTATAATTAGCAGGGGTTATATTCTTTAGCCCTTAGGGCGTGTTGTTTTGCAGGCTCCAGGATCCACCCTCTCTCTGTCTGTGTGCTCTGCTTGTGCAGGCTTTGCCCTCCCCCTCTCTGTCACTCACAGAATGCAAATCATTAGTCCTGCCTTCAGCTCCACATCACAGCAGCACAGACAGAGAGAGGGTGGATCATTTAGGCGTGATAATGAGCAGCTAAGGCGAGCTTAAAGTCTTACAGGGGACCCCCCCCGGTCCTCACCGACGGCTGCCAGCACCCCCTCTGAACCCCTCCCCCGCTCCTCACCATGGCTGCACCAGGCCCTCAGGCTCAAGGACCGCCACTGTATGTGTCCCTGCTATGTACTGTGTTAATGGATGTGTCTGACTGTACAGGAACATGGTCTGATCATACCACATCTCCTGTACTGAGATAACCTTACATATGTGTCCCTGCTATGTACTATGTAATGGATGTGTCTGGCCATACAGGGACATGGTCTATTCATACCACATATCCTGTGCTGAGATAATCTTATATATGTGTCCTGCTATGTACTGTGTAATGGATGTGTCTGACTGTACAGGAACATGATCTGATCATACCACATCTCCTGGGCCTTGGAGGAAGTAAGAGTATACAGACATTACAGCAGGTTCAATTCTTCTAAGAAGACCATTAAAAATAGTGAAAACTTAAAAAATACCTATATATGTTTTACGAAAAAAAATGAAATTTTTTTAGAAAAACTTAGAAGTTCAAATCACCCTGCTTTGTCCTATTAAAAATAAAGATAATAAAATATGAAAAAATACACATTTACAGTATGTGCTGTTTTTGAGTTAAAAAAGTCAGATCAATCAAAATATTAAAATAATTAATCTGATCGGTAAACACAAATAAAAATTCAAGAATGCCAAAATTACGTAGACAAAATCCATTTTCCAATTGTAGCCTCACCGTGTATGAGACTCTTATATGTAAGTTTCAGAAGAAGGCATGGCATAAAAGGAGCACACCAAATATAGGTTAGAAAAATATTTTTCATCAGTTTATTCAACACATATGCGGACAGACAATATTAAAGGGATCCTGTCACCTCCAGAATGCCTCCTAAACTAGCAAAACATGTTCCTGCAGCATCCCATCACTAATCTCACACTTCTTTTGTCTCCTAAAAGGAGTGTGAGTTTAGTGATAATATGCTGCAGGGACATGATTTGCTAGTTTAGGAGGTATTCTGGAGGTGACAGGATCCCTTTAAAATCAATTAGAATGTACACATTTACACCAAGAGGGACCCACCACATATCAATATTAGACAAGGGTTTGTAATAACAAGAAAAACAGACACCTTACAGTTTACAAGGCTGTTTGAGGGGGATGTACCAAATGGTCTCTACTTATAGAAACAATACGTAAGTATACCAAGTGCAAGAATATGTCAGTTATAGACAACCATAGGCTTACAATATGTACAGTTGTGGCCAAAAGTATTGACACCCTGCAATTCTGTCAGATAATACTCAATTTCTTCCTGAAAATGATTGCAATCACAAATTCTTTGGTATTATTATCTTCATTTAATTTGTCTTCAATGAAAAAACATAAAAACAATTGTCCTAAAGCCAAATTGGATCTAAGTCCACACCAAACATAAAAAAGGGGGTGGACAAAAGTATTGGCACTGTTAGAAAAATCATGTGATGCTTCTCTAATTTGTGTAATTAACACACCTGTAACTTACCTGTAGCACCTAACAGGTGTTGGCAATAACTAAATCACACTTGCAGCCAGTTGACATGGATTAAAGTTGACTCAACCTCTGTCCTGTGTCCTTGTGTGTACCACATTGAGCATGGAGAAAAGAAAGAAGACCAAAGAACTGTCTGAGGACTTGAGAAACCAAATTATGAGGAAGCATGAGCAATCTCAAGGCTACAAGTCCATCTCCAAAGACCTGAATGTCCCTGTGTCTACCGTGCACAGTGTCATCAAGAAATTTAAAGCCCATGGCACTGTGGCTAACCTCCCTAGATGTGGACGGAAAAGAAAAATTGACGAGAGATTTCAACGCAAGATTGTGCGGATGGTGGATAAAGAACCTCGACTAACATCCAAACAAGTTCAAGCTGCCCTGCAGTCCGAGGTTACAACAGTGTCAACCCGTACTATCCATCAGCGTCTGAATGAAAAGGGACTGTATAATAGGAGACTCAGGAAGACCCCACTTCTTACCCCAAGACATAAAAAAGCCAGGCTGGAGTTTGCCAAAACTTACCTGAGAAAGCCTAAAATGTTTTGGAAGAATGTTCTCTGGTCAGATGAGACAAACAGTAGAGCTTTTTGGGCAAAGGCATCAACATAGAGTTTACAGGAGAAAAAAAGAGGCATTCAAAGAAAAGAACACAGTCCCTACAGTCAAACATGGCGGAGGTTCCCTGATGTTTTGGGGTTACTTTGCTGCCTCTGGCACTGGACTGCTTGACCGTGTGCATGGTATTATGAAGTCTGAAGACTACCAACAAATTTTGCAGCATAATGTAGGGCCCAGTGTGAGATAGTTGGGTCTCCCTCAGAGGTCATGGGTCTTCCAGCAGGACAATGACCCAAAACACACTTCAAAAAGCACTAGAAAATGGTTTGAGAGAAAGCACTGGAGACTTCTAAGGTGGCCAGCAATGAGTCCAGACCTGAATCCCATAGACACCTGTGGAGAGATCTAAAAATGGCAGTTTGGAGAAGGCACCCTTCAAATATCAGGGACCTGGAGCAGTTTGCCAAAGAAGAATGGTCTAAAATTCCAGCAGAGCATTGTAAGAAACTCACTGATGGTTACCGGGAGCGGTTGATCGCAGTTATTTTGGCTAAAGGTTGTGCAACCAAGTATTAGGCTGAGGGTGCCAATACTTTTGTCCGGCCCATTTTTGGAGTTTTGTGTGAAATGATCAATGTTTTGCTTTTTGCTTCATTCTCTTATGTGTTTTTTCATTGAAGACAAATTAAATGAAGATAATAATACCAAAGAATTTGTGATCGCAATTATTTTCAGGAACTGAGTATTATCTGACAGAATTGCAGGGGTGTCAATACTTTTGGCCACAACTGTATATGGTGAGGGTTTGTAATAACAAGAAGAAGGCTGTTTGAGGGTGATTGTACCAAATGGTCTCTACTTATAGAAACAATGCGCAAGTATACCAAGTGCAAGAATATGTCAGTTATAGGCAACCATAGGCTTACAATATTTATATGGTGAGGAGCATCTCCTATTTTTTGGGACTATATGCTGAGCGTAAGTCAAAACACATCAGCTCCAGTGTGTATCAGCAAGGTTATATAGTCAGTAGCAAACCTTAATGAAACCAGTTTCAATAATATATATGGAGTATGGAGTATTAATGGTTTATATCCAAGACCAAGTTCAACTAGCTGATTCCAAGGGACGCTAGATAGTTGTAGCAAGTTGTATGACCCATATTATATATAGCAACCTTAGGTAATTACCTGACCTGACCAGGGCACCCCTGACGAAGCGGCCTGCTTAGTAGCGACACGCGTTGGGTCTTCTTTGGGGGTCCCACCACCATTTGACTTAAAGTTCAGGCACCTCACTACGATCGATATGGGTAACTGAGGACCTTACTGGTAACAATGTACTTAGTTGCAATATTGTTGACTAAATCATTCTTGTGTAACCCTTCTCTGTTCTGGGCTATACATATTATATGGCAAGATGTGTATTAAAAGGAACCTGTCACCTAAAAATCACCCCCTAGCCTATCAATATCTGTCCCTGCACCTTCCTAATCATATCCTACCTATCCCTCTCTGTCCTAAAACAGTCATTGCAAAGTTTAAAAAAGTGCTTTATAAACTTACTAAAGTGAGGCTTCATGTCCCCTCAGAAGTCGCACAGGGCGTACCCTGTGCATGATTTTCGCCCCCCTCCGCCACTTGTATTCACGCCCGATGGGCGTGAAAATGTTTTGTAATCATTCTCTCCCTCCTCCATGGGCATATTAGCCGGTATGACGCTAATTGCGTCATTTCCGGCTCAGTTACGTCGATACACCCTTTGGGTATATTGGCGAATCTCAAACTGCACATTGCGCATGCGCGAGGTTTGCTTTACAGCAGCTCAAAGGGTGTATCGACGTCACTGTGCCGGAAATGACTCGATTATCTTCATACCATCTAATATGCCCATGGAGAAGGGAGAGAATGATTACAAAGCATTTTCACGCCCATTGGGGCGTGAATACAAGCGGCAGAGGCGGTGAAAATCATGCACAGGGTACGCCCTGTGCGACTTCTGAGGGGACATGAAGCCTCACTTTAGTAAGTTTATAAAGCACTTTTTTAAACTTTGCAATGATTGTTTTAGGACAGAGAGGGATAGGTAGGATACGATTAGGAAGGTGCAGGGACAGATATTGATAGGCTGGGGGTGATTTTTAAGTGACAGGTTTCCTTTAAGCTTCCAACTCACTAGGCTATGTGTAATGTGATTATTGATATGTTATTCTTTATATCTTTGAGCCAGGGATGATTTTTAGACCCCCACGTACCTGATGTGAATATGGCCAGTCTATATTACTTGTCAGCTAACTTCTCTTACTAACAATTGGCTGGAGGGTGATTTCTAGCATTGAATTGCTCATGGTTGCTTAAGGTTGCTAATGTTTGTGCTATAATTACCTAAAGTTGCTATATATAATATGTGTCATACAACTGGCTATAACTATCTAGCCTCCTTGGAATCAGCTAGTTGAACTTGTTCTTAGCTATAAACCATTAATACTGCATAAGGTTTGCTATTGACTATATAAACCTTGCTGATACACACTGGAGCTGATGTGTGTTGACTTACGCTCATCATATAGTCCCGAAAAATAGGGGATGCTCCTCACCATATAAATATTGTAAGCCTATGGTTATCTATAACTGACATATTCTTGCACTTGGTATACTTACGTATTGTTTCTAAAAAGTAGAGACCCTTGTCTAATATTGATATGTGGTGGGTCCCTCTTGTTGTAAATGTGTACATTCTAATTGATTTTAATATTGTCTATCCGCATATGTGTTGAATAAACTGATGTAAAATATTTTTCTAAACTATATTTGATGTGCTTCTTTTATGCCATGCCTTCTTCTGAAACTTACATTGTTCTAACGTGGCATGGGGAGCACCTGGCTTGTCTCACCTATTACGACCAGTGGTGCTTCTCAAATTCTTCTATGGGACTCTTCTATGGACATCCTCTGCATAGTAATCCTCAGGCACCGCTGACAATGGCTGATTCCATAGATATGATAGTTAGATATGCAAATACAAAATGTATACGCAGACATACATAAGTCAGTTACCCGTTCCTTGATTGCTGGCAGACACGTAGGCAATGTGGAGCCAGGGGATTCCTTGGTTACTTCCAACAGGATACACGGATACACGGTGTGGCCTCCCAGAAGTAAGCAATGAATAAATATGGTGGACACCTTTTAACCCCTCACTTGACCTAACCCTTGATGATCTCATGTGGAGGCTGTCATTAAGATAGGCTCAGAACTACCAAGACTTTTGAAATCTCACCTCTCCTATCTTCAACTCAGGCATGAGATATTCCTGTCATATTTCCTAATATGAATTTACCTATTCATAGATAGATAAAATGATGTATCTGCTGTCTTACAGCTGCTAGTTATTAATTAGAGGCTGATGTGACACAGTTTCATGGAAAATATGCATGCAGTGCTGTGCAAATTAATTGGGACAAAGCATTTTTTAAGTAAAATCATAAGTTGGGGTTACCAGTCAGTGACTCAAACCAGTTTTACCTGCTTTGAACAGGTATGAGTGTACAACCTTGAGTAACAAAATGTGGTTTGACTGGTTTTAGTCAGAAAATAACGGCTAGCTGCCCTCTCAGCTTCAGGTGAGAGCTTGTTTCTGTGAGGAGTGGTTTAGTGTACTTTTTCTCTCAGTGTGATTCGTGCCTGTAAAAATGGATGTTACTCCACGGAAGAGGTCTACAATTATTACTCTTAATGAACATACAAGTCTGACTGTAAGAGAAATCGCTTCCACCGTTGGTATCTACCGTTTCAAGAATAATTCACACACTCAATGAAACTGGATCATTTTCTCCAAAACGAAAAGGGAAATGTGGAAGAAAAAGGAAAAACGACACCAAGAACTAAATCAGGGGTCTCAAACTCGGCTGGGTTGGTGGGCCGCACATAGAAAAACATTTACAGCGGGGGCCGCATCCCTTGTAGGATGAAGTGATATTTTTAGTAATACCAGAATTTTTTGCTCAATGTAAAGTAAAGTACAAATTCTGATCCCTTTCTTGTAGTAATGTCCCCATCCTGTAGTAATGTCCTTTTCTACTGATGTCCCCCATTCTGATCCCCTTTTCTAGTGATGTACCCATCCTGATCCCTTTTTCTAGTGATGATCCCTATCCTGATCCCTGTTTCTAGTGATGTCCACCATCCTGATTCCTTTTTCTAGTGATGTCCCTCATCGATCATGGTCCCCTTTTGTAGTGATGTCCCCTATCCTGATCCCCTTTTCTAGTGATGTCCCCCATCGATCATGGTCCCCTTTTGTAGTGATGTCCCCATACTGATCTCCTTTTGTAGTGATGTCCCCCATCTTGATCCCCTTTTCTAGTGATGTCCCCCTTCCTGATCTCCTTTTCTAGTGAAAGCCCCCACCCCATTCCCCTTTAGTAGTGATGTCCCCCATCTTGATCCCCTTTAGTGATGATGTCCCCCATCCCGATTCCCTTTTATAGTGATGTCCCCCATCCTGATCTACTTTTATAGTGATGTCCCCCATCCTGATCTACTTTTATAGTGATGCCCCCCGTCCTGATTTACCTTCTTTTTACACACTCAAATACACACTCTATCATACTCACACACAAACCTACTCACAACCCCCCAACACACACACACACACTCTCACACACACTCTCACACACACTCTCACACACACTCTCACACACACTCTCACACACACTCTCACACACACTCTCACACTCACACTCATACACACACTGAAACTCGCACACACTTTCTTATACACACATCCTCACTCACACACTCACCCTCACACACACAACTTCTCACACACACTCACACTTTTCTCACTTTAATGATGCATTGCTCCAGTGCAGGGGGCCGCCGCGGTCCCCGCTGCACTGACTTCCGGCCTCCGCTGTGCTATGACTTCCACCAGCCGCCACTCAGACAAGCTCTGTTGCTCATCAAGATCAATGCAATCTGCCAGCCAGAGGCCTGCAGGTGACGTCATATTCTGCCGTTAGCTGCGGGCCTCTCATTGGCTGGCAGCTTGCATTTATCTTGCTGAGTGGCAGAAGTCATCACACGGCGGGGACTACAGCAGCCCCCTGCACTGGGGTGATGCATCATTATGTTGTCCAAGGTGCCGCGGGCCGCATAGTGAAGCCCCAGGGGCCGCATGCGGCCCTCGGGCCGCGAGTTTGAGACCCCTGAACTAAATGAAACACTTATCAGCAATAGTAAAACTAATTTGTGGGAACTATGCACTCCCCAATATGTATAATTTCCCATGTGTGCCAGCATGTCTGAGGATATTGCTTGAACAAGCCATGGGAGTTGCAGTTGCCCGTTGCTAAGTACACACAATCTAGTCCTCCTGTCTCAGATAGCAATCCTTTCCTGCAGACTCTGCATGGGTCTTCCTTTCCTTAATTAACTTTCTCATTTCCAAATTTGCCATTGGAACCATTTGTTAGGCTGGGTTCACATCACGTTTAGATCCGATCCGGGGCTGTCCGTTGTAAACCGGACAGCCCCAGATCAGGTTTCAGCCCCATAGTATCTTATGGGGCCGGATCGAAGCTGGATGGCAGCTATCTGCCATCGGGTTTCCATCTGTCTGGGAGAATCCGGGAGGATTCGCATTTTTCTCTCGGACACAAAAATGCTGCATGCAACATTTTTGTGTCCGGGGGAAAAAAGCTGATCTTCCCGGATCCTCCCGCATTCTCCCGGATCCTCCCAATCTGGTGCGATCCGGCGCCCCATAACATGGGGGTCTATGGCGCCGGATTACACCGGAGCGGCATCCGGGAGCCGGACGCCGGGTGTTGAAGCTCAGCGCCGGCCGGCCCTGTACTTCAGCTCCGTGGAGCTGTCCTCTCTTGACAGATCATGACCGCGGCTTGGTCCCCGCGAACCAAGGTCATGAATTATCAGCAGCGGCAGCTGAGTCCGGCTGCACACCAAACCGGAGGGCATATTTGGCCCTCCGGTTCTGTGTGCTGATCCGGTCTGGTCCAATCGGATCACACTATGGTGTGAAGCCGGCCTTAGTGAGGTGGAGGCATTCTGTTTCATGCTAAGAGGATGGATAGGTTCATGTAGCTCTCTTCCCTATTCCTCATACCTTCCCCCTTAGAGACATTGCTAGAGATTTTTGACTTTTTCTGAATATCTCCCTAAAAAAACAGGTTTTGTAAATTTCTTAAAAAAATGAGAAATTGCTGCAAAACTTTTAACCCTTGTAATATCCTAACAAAATAAAATGACGTTTGAAAAATAATGCAGATGTAAAGTAGATGTATAGGAAATGCTATTTATTAATTATTTTCTGTGATATAGATATCTAGTTTAAAGGTCTAAAAATTAAAAGCTTGGCAATTGCAAAATGTTCACATTTTTCGTTATATTTTCAATAATTTCATAAACACATATAATATTGACCTAAATTTACCGCTAACATAAAGTATAATGTGTCACGAAAAAAAATTCTCAGAATCACTGGGATCTGTTAAAGCATTGCAAAGTTAAAACCTCATAAAGTGACTGTCATGCCCCATGCTGCTAGACCGACCTCTCCTGGGCTAAGAGGTCGGCGCCAATCACGCAGCCTTGTGCGCCCTGTTTACCCTGCTCACCGCGGGGCCGATTTCCACTGAGCAAGGAGACTGGTGCCCATTACGTGGTCCTACTCGGTCTGCTTGCTCCTTAGTAAAGCTACCCACTATTGTTACTTACCCAGCCTGCTGTCCCAGTGCTTTGTCCACTTCCTTCTCTTCCTGAGGCCTGCATCCTGTCTGCCGAGGTTCTTTAAGCACGCTTAGGCGGTGCGTGCTGCCTGCTCCCTGTAGGGAAAGGGCCAGTACATCTGTCTCACTTTGCCTCTCAGCCTATTGCTGAGAGGCTACATCCATTTAAGTCCCCTTTCCCTTATGGGTGGGGCCTGAGCAACGTCGCCTCTCACTAATTACGTTGCTTGTTTTCAGGTCACCTGTCCCGCTCCTAGTCTATGCTCCTGTCCCTTGTTTGCTCCTATATACCTACACCTTTGTCTTACCTGGAGCCTGCTTCATATGCTAAAAGTCTGTCTCACCAGCACGTTACCAGTTCCACCTGTGGTGCACCTGCTACTCAGTTTCGGAACTTACCACATGTTGGCAGCGGATCATTCAGGATACACTGAAAGCGTGTTGACAACAGAATTTAGCTTTAATTAGCAACAAGCAGGTACAGATATCAAGAGCTTTGTGGAAACAGGAATATACATCTTAAATGTCCTTTTGCAGCATCAGCAACCTGCTGTGCTTCTCTTCACATGCACAGACACAGGAAACTGGTTACAGTCACAAGGTATTTCCTGTGTGTGAGCCTCTGGGAGTGTTCTCCTTAGTTATTTTTTTTAAATAACTTTACTGACAATGCACAAACTTAGCAATATAACACTTAGACATACAGGATTGGAGTTGTTGCACTAAACATATTCCAACACCCCCACTCAACAACTACTTATCCTGTTAGTCCCATTGTAATTCAGAAGTCCTCAAATTTGGCTCTTGGCAATGGTTTTGTCATACCATCTGCTAACATCCTGTCAGACTTACAATACACAAACTTTAGCACAACACGTTCCACTAAGTCACATAAGTGGTGATGCTTAATGTCCATGTGCTTAGTCCTTGCACTGATCTTCTCACTGCTGGCAAGTCCAATATATCCTTGGTTGTCACTATATACAGAAGTGCCACCACTGCTTGGCTGTAACTCTCATTGCTGGCGTCTTGACGAATCTTTGGCTTTTGAGGGCTCCTTTTCCTTGCTATGTCCGTGGCTCTAATTTCAGGAAGTGTTCTGACCCTGTAAGAAAGGCGTCTAGCTGGGATACCTTTGTTTGGTCTTTCTGATCTCCTGACTGGAGGTTGGCTTGGTTCTTCTGTTTCTTCCTTGCTGGCTTCAGAGCTTATCCAAACTTCAGTGTTTTCCTTTTCGGTATCTGGGTTTGGTGATTGAGATTCTTGCACTTATTTCTTGGGTTAAATAACTGATCTAACTTTATAGAATTTGAGCGATAGAGTTCTCATCAATCACTACATCTCTGCTGTTTGTTACTGTGCTTGTCTCTCGGCGCAGGTTTCTGTATCCCTTTTGAGTTTCACTATAGCCCACCAGGACTCCTTGCTTTGCATGTGATTCCCACTTGGAACGTTTTTCTTTGGGAACATACACAAATGTTTTGCTTCCAAATATCCTGAGGTGCTTCAGGTTCGGCTTCTCGCAGTTCCATAGCTCATATGGAGTTTTATTTGTGGCTTTGCCTGGCAGTCTGTTTTGACGATAGCAAGCTGTCATGATGGATTCTCCCCAATACGTTTTAGGTAAATTGGCATCAAACAACATACTTCTTTCACAGAGAGTGCGGTTCTTTCTCTCTGCAATGCCATTCTGTTCTGGGTTGTATGGAATGGTAGTCTGGAACACGATACTATTCTTTTTCAAAATGGTTTGCACCTTACCACTTGTATACTTAGTTCCATTATCTGCACACAGGGCTTTTGGCATTCTTCCAAATTTGTTGAACACTACGGCAAGATATTCTTCAAGTTTCTGTGGAACTTTATCCTTCCTGTGAAGCAGGTAGGAGACTGTATATCTGGAGTACAAAAGTATAGTCTGGGCACACCACAAGAAAAAAATGTATTGTCCACGTATGTTTTTAGTGCAAAAAACGTGTTATTTTATTGATGCCACACAGTACATACACCAACGTTTCGGCCATCGGCCTTCCTCAGGGTACTAGTACAAAAAATATTACATGAAATTAAAACAAAGATAGGTAACATAAATTCATTGCATAATAATGGTGATATCACCTCGTGTAGTCGCTGGAAGGTGACAAAAGGAAAATAACACTTGGTGTCCGTGTAGACTATAATTAAGTTATATCACTGACCGTGCGGTGAGACAACCTGAGTTATCATGTGTGATGCTATATGACTAAGGTGAAATATCAATAACAGGGAAGTATGAGAATTTATACTTATGGGAAGGAAGGAGAAAAAAAGATAAGAAAAAGGACAACTGAGTATCGAAAAACGGGATGATTACCAGGATAGTACTGGTGAGCGTAGTCCAGGGAACATGAAGAGTCAAAAAGGAGCTAATCCAGAATGCAGCCTATGGTAAAAGAGCCAAGAGGTTTTATGAGGAAAAAATATAGGAGAAAATTAAGGAATGCCAAAAACAGCAAGGCAAGGGGATTCTAAGCAACTGTATAGAACTATACCAAGGGCTTTATGCTGGAGTCATGAAGATAGAAGGAAAAAAGAAAAGGGAAAAAAAGGAGCAGTAAAAGAAAAAGGAAAAGGAACAAGGGTGATCAACAGGCTTTGTTCACAACCAAATGTGAGAGATTAACACCCAGAATGGAGGGGAGAAAAGCAGTACCAGGAACTGATTCACAGGTGTGAGATCAAGATGAGTTTACCAGGTAATGAAATCAAAGAGCAACAGGTTAAGGAGCAACAGGTTAAAAGGTAGTGAACACAAGCCCCATAGTTAAAGAATCTATGAATATACCTTAGGCTGGGGTCACACACACAGATAATTGTGCAGAAATTGTTCACAGATCTCTGGTTGAAGTGAAATCATGGACAAATTGGTCTATTTGTATATGGCCACAAAATGGATCAATTTGTCCATGATTTCACTTCAACCAGAGATCTGTGAACAATATCTGCACAGATATCTGTGTGTGTGACCCCAGCCTTAAGAGGAGCGAGAAGCTGGTATATCAAACCAATGTTTTTTACACAACTGGCAATATGCCAGTTGCTGAAGATATCTATAAGGAGATATAGTCTAAGTTCATGTATGACAGTCAAAACTACAATGCTTGAAAAATCCCTGTGGTAGAGATTAAATATTACCTTGAAGTAAAGTGTAAAAGGATAGGGGCACATCAATATGGGAAAGTCCTATAAGGCATAGGGGAAAAGGGTTATAAAAAGAGACTGAGAACAAACAGGTGCAAGAGTTATATAAAGGTACAAACCTTAATGCAAGTGAGTCAAGGCTCGATTGCTGTAAGATGAAGACAGAGATCAGTCAAGGCAGAAGGATTAAAGGCTGAAAGAAGGAGCCCAGAGAAAAAATACCTTGTGTGCATGTCAGCCAGGTCTGGGGCGATGTGCGGCGAGCGTGTGTGTCGCGCCGCTATTTACAGGGAAGTGGGCGTGACGTGAAGACGTCATCTCCGGTCTATGGACCGCAAGGAAGTGCGGCCAGCCGGTGATCGCGTGTGCGTAGTACATTTAGTGTATCCGCGCATGCGCGGATGCTAGAAGTGCAAAGCGTCCGTTCAGAGGTGCTGGGAGTGTTATTGTTGCATTGTCAAGGTGCCAGATCGCGATGCTAAGTGCCAGAGAGTGCCATCCACAGTGTGTTCAATTCAGTAATGCATCTAAGGAACATGAAACAAGAAACAAATTAGTAGTCAGGCAATGGCAATAGTAACAGTATTGATTAAAATAGTACAGTATATCAGAGCTTGGGAGAATATATCCTGCATTTAGTGGGCAAGTCTATAAATAGTCATTACATTCAAGGGAATAATAGTCCTGTCTTATCTGTGAATATATCATGTGTGCTTCTCCTCCTCCTCCTGTGTGCTCCTCCTTTTATCCATACTGTATGTGCCCCTCCTCCTCAACCCCCTCATGCATACTCCTCCTCTTCCTCCTCATGTGTGCTCCTTCTCCTCCTTATGTATGCACCTCCTCATGTGTGCTCCTATTCATGTGTTCTCCTCCTTTTCCTCCTCATGTGTGCTCCTCCTCATCGTGTGTGCTCCTCCTCATCTTCATGTGTGCTCCTTCTCCTCCTCATTTGCTACTCTTCTTCCTCATGTGTCCTCCTCCTCATGTCTGCTCCTTCTCCTCATGCATGCTCCTCCTTCTCATGTGTCCTGCTTCTCCTTATGTGTGCTGCTCCTCCTCATGTGTGCTCGACCTTGTCCTCCTTATGTGTGCTCCTCCTTCTCCTCATGTGTGCTCCTCTTCCTCCTCATACATGCTCCTCCTCATGGGAGCTTCTCCTCAAGTGTGCTCCTCCTTCTCATGTGTTCTCCTCCTCCTCTCCTTCCTCTTCATGCGTGCTTATCCTCCCCCTTCATGTGTGTTCCTCATCATGTGGGGCTCCTCTTCCTCCCCCTCATGTGTTGTCCTCCTCTTCATTTGTGCTCCTCCTACTCATGTGTGCTCCTCCTCCTCATGTATGCTCCTCATATATGTTCCTCCTCCTCATGTATGCTCCTCCTTCTTATGTGTGCTCCTCCTCATGTATATTCCTCATGTATGCTCCTTCTCCTCATGTATCCTCCTCCTCCCCTTATGTGTGCTCTACCTCCTCCTATGTGCTCCTCCTCCTCATGTATGCTCCTCCTCCTTATGTGTGCTCCTCCTTATTTGTCTTCCTCCTCCTGTGTGCTCCTCCTCATGTGTGCTCCTACTTTTTCTTCTCATGTTTACTTTTTCTTCTCATGTTTGCTTCTTCTCCTCATGTATGCTCCTCCTCCTCGTGTGTGCACTTCCTCCCCCTCATGTGTGCGCCTCCTCCTCCCCCTCTGTGTACGCCTCCTCATGTATGCTCCTGCTCATGTGTGCTATTCCTCTTCATATGTGCTCCTCCTCATATGAGCTCCTCCTCCCCCTCTTCCTCATGTGTGCTCTTCATCCTTATGGGTGCTCCTCCTCCTCCTATGTGCTCCTCCTCCTATTCCTCCTCCTATATGCTCTTCCTCCTCATGTGTGCTCCTCCTCTTACTCATATGTGCTCCTCTTTTTCCACCCCCTCATGTATGCTCCTCCTTCTCCCCATGTGTGCTCCTCCTCCTTTACCTCATTTGTCCTCCTCCTTGTCTTTATGTGTACTCCTCCTCCTCTATCTCATATGTGCTCCTCCTCCTCCACTTCCTCATTTGTGCGCCTCCTCCTTCTCCTGTGTGCTCCTCCATTAATCTATACTGTATGTGCCCCTCCTCCTCAACCCCCTCATGCATACTCCTCCTCTTCCTCCTCATGTGTGCTCCTCCTCCTTATGTATGCACCTCCTCATGTGTGCTCCTATTCATGTGTTCTCCTTTTCTTCCTCATGTGTGCTCTTCCTCATCATGTGTGCTCCTCCTCATCTTTGTGTGTGCTCCTCCTCCTCCTTATTTGCTCCTCTTCTTCTTCATGTGTCCTTCTCCTCATGTCTGCTCCTCCTCATGTGTCCTGCTGCTCCTCATGTATGCTCCTCCTTCTCATGTGTGCTCCTTCTCTTCCTCCTCATGCATGCTCCTCCTCATGGGAGCTTCTCCTCAAGTGTGCTCCTCCTTCTTTTGTGGTGTCCTCCTCCTCTCCTTCCTCTTCATGTGTGCTTTTCCTCCTCCACCTTCTCCTCATGTGTGCTTCTCCTCCCCCTTCATGTGTGATACTCCTCATGTGGGCTCCTCCTTCTCCCCCTCATGTGTTGTCCTCATCCTCATTTGTGCTCCTCCTACTCATGTGTGCTCCTCCTCCTTATGTATACTCCTCATATATGTTCCTCCTCCTTATGTATGCTCCTTCTTATGTGTGCTCCTCCTCCTCATGTATACTCCTCATGTATGCTCCTTCTCCTCATGTATCCTCCTCCCCTCATGTGTGCTCTACCTCCTCCCATGTGCTCCTCCTCCTCATGTATGCTCCTCCTTATGTGTGCTCCTCCTTATTTGACTTCCTCCTCCTGTGTGCTCCTTCTTATGTGTGCTCCTCCTACTCATGTGTGCTCCTACTCCTTATGTGTGCTCCTCCTTTTTCTTCTGTTTGCTCCTCCTCATGTGTGCACTTCCTCAACCTCATGTGTGCTCCTCCTCCTCCTCCCCCTCTGTGTGCACCTCCTCATGTGTGCTCCTGCTCACGTGTGCTACTCCTCTTGATATGTGCTCCTCCTCATATGAGCTCCTCCTCCTCCCCCTCTTCCTCATGTGTGCTCTTCATCCTTATGTGTGCTCCTCCTCCTCCTATGTGCTCCTCCTTCTCCCCATGTGTGCTCCTCCTCCTTTACCTCATTTGTCCTCCTCCTTGTCTTTATGTGTGCTCCTTCTCCTCTATCTCATATGTGCTCCTCCTCCACATCCTCATGTGAGCAACTCCGCCTTCTCATGTGTGCTCCTCCTCATGTGTGCTGCTCCTCCTCCTGTGTGCTTCTCCTCTTGTGTGCTGCTCCTCCTTCTCATGTGTGCTCCTCTTCTTCCTCATATGTGCTTTTCATGTGTGCTGCTCCTCTTCCTCATGTGTGGTCCTCCTCCTTATGTCACAAAGCACTCACCGATCTCATGGAGACCAGTCAAGGAAAACACTGCGGGCAGCCGGCTAAAGCGCTCAAACACAGTGAAATCCATGATGCATTGCCCCCTTGAAATTTGAATATGCAAATGGAGTCTGTGGAGCCTCAATTAAGAGTCTCAAACACGGGACTAGCCAGATATCCCTCCAGGGAAGGACCTAGGCCTGGGGTGGAATCTTTGCGGAGACCACCATAACCACCATATTAAGTGGCCCTTTTAGTCAATATCCCACTCAGTTACGAGTTAAGGATATGACAAAGGAATTAACAGAGCCAGGTATCCATCCACAGACAGCTGTTTCGGGGCATTGTCCCTCATCGGTGTGGCGTAGGATTCTGGCTAGGTGGGAGCAATGCCTGGCAGACCAACATCACAAAGCACTCACCGATCTCAGGGAGACCAGTCAAGGAAAACACTGTGGGCAGTCGGCTAAAGCGCTCAAACACAGTGAAATCTATAGCTAGTCCCGTGTTTGAGACTCTTATTCGAGGCTCCACGGACTGTCCCTACCCAGCAGTCACTTCATTATTCTAATAAGCAGGATTACAATGAAGCAACAGAATCCACCACTCACAGTACATGGTGTCACAGCTCACCTCTTCCCCCTTCCTGCACAATGACATCTACAGTGGTGTCACAGCTCACCTCTTCCCCTTCCTCCACAATGACATCTACGGTGGTGTCACAGCCCACCTCTTCCCCTTTCCTGCAGAATGGCAACTACAGTGGTGTCACAGCGAACCTCTTCCCCTTTCCTGCACAATGACACCTACAGTGTTGTCACAGCTTACCTCTCCCCTTCTGCGCAATGACATCTACAGTGGTGTCACCGCTCACCTCTTCCCCTTTCCTGCACAATGGCATCTACAGTGGTGTCACAGTTCACCTGTTCCCCTTTCCTGCACAATGACATCTACAGTGGTGTCACAGCTCACCTCTTCCCCTTTCCTGCACAATGAGCATCTACAGTGGAGTCACAGCTTCACCTGTTCCCTTTCCTGCACAATGACATCTACAGTGGTGTCACAGCTCACCTCGTTCCCCCTTCCTGCACAATGACAATCACACTGCTGTCACACTAAATATGAATGCAGTGATACACTTACGCCAGACAACATCCTCCTATATATCCATATTCGCAAAAATTTACATCTACAGTAGTGTCACAGCTCACACTTCTACCCACCTATTACAGTGCACATATGAAATCATACATCTGCTGTACACTAAAATTAGTAGGACTGCATAGAAAACTGTTCGCCAGAACAGTCCCATATAATATTATATATATGCGCAATTGTCACTTACAGAGGACTGACCTAACCACCTATTAGCAAGCAATTGTAATTAATATTGACACTAAAAGTTGGCTAATACTATTTAATCCAGTTAGCCAAACATTTACTTGCACGAAAGAGAAATTAACCTGCGATGTTTGCTTATGTATCTTATGGTACATTTACACGCCGCTACCGAAAGGTAGAAACCGGCAGGTGTCGGAGACAATTGTACCTTGTACCTTCAAAGCACCGCGAGGTTGCGGCGTGTAATTCAGGTTGTTGCTCCCTGTCTCTTTGGATACCTGTCTTTCATCCATGCTGAAAAACAAGCAGGTATAATCCCTATGGTGGCGGCGTGTAATCGGGGCACAGGCACAGTATTTGAGTTCCCTGGGGTGTGCTTGAGCGTCATGTATACCACGCCCCATCAGCTATCATTGGTGGGGACTACTGTGTACTCATTGGCTGTCCGTGCACAGGGCAGCATATTTAACGATCTGACCAGTCACACTACACATTTGCTATAGTGTCATGTATTAGCCAGCCTCCCTGCGCTGGCTGGCCAATCATGATGTTATTGCATTGTCCAATCACCGTACGAGCGTCGCGTAATACACTACTCTGTCACGCCTATGTAGTTACGGCGCACAATATGTACGCCCATATTCCCTTGTGGTAGCGGTGTGTAAATCAGGGAAGGTGCTCCACAGAAGGTAACCTGCGGCACCCGTCGGCACTTCCAGGGACCGAAAATACCTTCTGTGGAGCACCTTGTGGCGGCGTGTAATTGCGGTATCAGGTACCGTTAGCAACCGTTGAAAACGCGCGCGTGCACGTGCGGTGCCTACCTGTTGCTACCCTCGGTAGCGGCGTGTAAAGGTACCATTAGACATATGATGGGGCTCGTTAAAGGGTTAATATTGACTTTATGATTGCTACTAACAATGGTTGGCACTAGAGTTTAAGTTCTCTTTGAAGAGGCAATTTACATATAAAATTTCCCAGAGGAGTCATTGCAAGGCGTTGAATCTCCTCATGTACTACTGACATCCCTTGTTATATATACACTAGCTGGGTGCCCGATGCAGATGCATCGGGATTCTAGAAGAGCGAGTCTCTGACTCGCAATGGCCGCTTCGCGGCCAATGCTTCGCGCTGCTAAGGCGACTCGCCATGCCCGCTGCGCGGGCATAGCGAGTCGCCTTAGAACTGCTCGCAATGGCCGCTGCGCGGCCAATGCTTCGGTCGTATCCACATGACCACGCTGACTCGCAGCGCGAACGGACTCAAAAAGGGCAAAAAACCCATTTGTGATTATATAATAGATACATATGTCCAATGTCCATATCTCCGAACAGGCAGGAGAGCAGCCTCCATAAATATACAGAAAAAACAATACAATAATCTGCAATCATAAATACCAAAATTATCACAATCTGGTTTCAATTAGTTTAAAAAAATGCATGTAACACATTCCCTTAAAGAAAAATAGATAAAAATATACCAAAAAAGAGGTTTTACATTAAAAAAAAGAAATAATAAAAATTAAAAAGTTCTTTTAAAAAGTTAGAGTAGAGTAGGGCCCTGCCAAAAGAGTCTACCTTGCCGTGGTGGCAAGCTTAAAAAAATCTTTTGGTCAAACAAAATCTGATGGCTGTGTTTGTATGTGATCTGGAGTTCAATGGGAATGGTTAACGTGTGATTGGTGAGGACGTTTTGCAGAAGTGCAGTTTTTCCAACAGTAGATGGTGGAACTGTGGAAGGTTAGAGGGTTAGAGGCGAAGCTGGGGTGGAGGCTGGGCAGAGTCTCAAGGGGACCCCAAAATGTTTCCAGTATGGGGCCCTGAAATTTCTAGAAGCAGCCATGCATACACTAGATTTCATCTTTAACTGCCCCTGCTCCCTATCTAACTTCACAGCCTCACCTATCTGACCCCCATCTGCTCATCTTCTCATCCCTGTCCTCACCTACCCCCCATGTCCAGTACCTAGTGCACCCCCACACCTTACATACAGACACTCAAACACTCTATAACTCTATTCTACTGCTATCCTCCATATCTTCATACCACAGACTGCACCACTGTTTTCTACAAACCACACTCGCATCAGTTATTGACTCGGTCACCCCTCTTGTTTAAGGCAGAGTATGACGAATCAATAGACAACCTTGGCACAATAACCTCACTAAAAAGCTTTGCGGGTGTCCAGGGCTATAGCACGGTGCTGGAAGAAAACACACTCAGGCTGAAGGCACACTGTCATGCATCAAACACGGAGCATGTTTGATGCATGACAGTGATGCGAGTGTAGTGTGTGTTTTGTGTCAGTGTGGTGCGAGTGTAGTACGTGTTTTGTGTCAGTGTGGTGCGAGTGTGGTGCGTATGGGTGAGTGTGCATGGCTGTATGCATGAGAGTGTGCTGCGAGTGTGCTTCATGAGTGAGTGTGTGGTGTGTGTCAGTGTGATGCTGTCCATGGTCCTGAAGTTTGGTTGGCAAGATTTCTCAGCATGTAATCCCACCTATCAAGTCTCTGGACTGCAAACAGCATTTACTGACATTTATTTGAATTTGCCGGTTTCCCAGCACAGTAAGCAATCATCTTTCACCACTGTGACAGCAGCGGTGAAAGATCAATCATTAAAACACATTTTTAATTTGCAGGGGTTAACCTACATATTAACCCCATCTGCAGCCTCTGTGCTGCATGTCAGCTGTGAGGCTGCAGATGCGACTAATAAGCCGGTTTATGCAGGGTTAACCCCATGTTTGTGTGTTGCCAGCTTGTGTTCAGGTATGTCCACACTCCCTGGACACAAGCTGACATCACAGTATGAGTCAGCAGGGGTTAATGAACTTTATTATTAAACTGAATTTTAAATATCACGGGAACAGAGCAGTTTTAGTGTACTGAGCATACTCAGTACACTAAAATCGGGTCCGGGAAACAATGCTTTGTTTCCTCAGACCCGCACTCCATAGGCCCCCATGTTATTTGCCACGGATCGCGCCGGATTCGATAGTGTCCGATTTGGTCTGCTGTGCCCAAAATCAGAGCAGTCTCCGATTCTGGGTACAGCAAAAAATCAGACACTATGTGATCTGTGACAATTTGGGCACAATTGGGTGGCCATAAAGGACCAATCCGTGTCCAAAGAAATACATGGGGGCCAAACTGGGACCGTGGCAATCCATTTTACAATGGATAGCCACGGATTCACAAAAATCGTGATGTGAAAGCAACCTAAGAGTACTTAGCCTTCAGGTTTGTCCTGAGCAAGATTGCAAAGGGGAAAAAACCCTCTGATTCAGATAAAGAACCATCCTCACATTCAGAGCTGACAATCATGTAACAATTTCAGATATCCAGTGACATTGAGGTTTCCATTGATGAAGAATGTCCCCACTATCTTTGTACCCCATATACCACACCATACCATCAATGTTTGTGTCCCAGCAGTCTTGGAGGATCTATCCACTGTGGGTTAGTGTTTCCCTCATCCCTCATCTGAAGGCAATTGTCTATGCTGTGACGATACGAGATGTGCAGCATCTGAAACAACGGATCCTGGAAGCCTGTGCTGCATTTCTTCTGCGGTGTTGCTATCAGTGTGTCAAGAGTGGGAGAAGAAGGTTACATTGACAACCAACACAATGGGCAGCACTTTGAACACATTTTATAAATGGTCATAAACTTGTAAATAACTCATGAAAGAATAAAGTTATGTTAAAACCAAGCACACCATTGTTTTTCTTATGAAATTCTCAACACGTTTGATGTGTCACATGATCCTCTTCCCATTGAAAAAAATACTTAAAAATGGCCGCCATGGTCACAACCCATCTACAAAACTTATTTAGGTGTATCCATATAAATGGCCCACCCTGTACAATGTAAGTGCTCAGCATACCGTGCAGGATAACTGTGATCCAAAATGTCATGTAAAATGTCCCCAATAAAAGCTTGAACTCAAGCCACAAAAAAAAAACAAGTGTCCCCTCAGCTCTGTCAGCTGTCAATGGAAATATAGGGGGCTTCCACGCCACTAGTAAAACAAGGATCTGGAAAAGTGCTATGGCTCCGACCTCAAATTCCAGTGAATTCTGTGCTCCCAAATTTAAAACCCCCCTCCCTTCTGAGCCCCACATTGTGCCTAAACAACATTTATCGTCCACGTTTGGCATTTCAGTAGTGAGGACAGCCTACTTCATTTATGGGGTGCGTGTCTCCAGAAACATGAACCGGTCATTATTTATGGGCACTACAATGTACGGGGCATTACAATGTATGGGCACTACATTGGCAGATTTTTCCATTTTCACCCAGCTACATCCATTGCTGCTTGTTTCTGGAGAGCACCCATGGAGTCAAAATGCTGAATTCACTGATGGGGTTCAGTTTGTAAAGCTTCACACATTGCACTGTGCCTCGAGTAGTTGTCAACCACAAAGTGGGGGTATTGGCGTCCTCCAGGGACATTGCATAACAAATTGTACAGTTCACTTCTTTCTATTACCTATTACAAAATGTTGGTCCAAAGCAACATATTATTAGAAAAAAATGGGAATTTTTCATTTACTCAGCCTAATATATAATTATGTCAATTGCCTGAGGGTTAAAAATGCTCACTGCACCCCTAGATGAATCCCTCGAGAGGAGTATTTACAAAATAGGGTCACTTGAGGGGCTCCTTAAATGTAATATGATGTCCACAATCTATTCCAGCCAAAATTCAAATAGCTCTGAGTCCCCTAAGACATAATAAGAATGGATCTAACACTAAACTTGTCATCAGACAACCAGAGCTTCAGTAAAACAATATCCTCAAATTCCAACATAAAGAGAATATTAACATAGGAAAGTGCTGTATGGAGTCATAGCAGAAAGGAACAGCCGGCCTGACATTATGTGTAGGATGCTGAAGGTTTCCACAGACAGATCTAATCAGAGGATGTTCTCAACCATTTGGCTGTAAGCAGGAGGATGCAGCGTCCAGAGCCAACTAGCTACAATTATACTTCGATGTATAATAGAGCCTTGTCTGGTGTCCACCACCACCACACTGTTATCACTAGGGTATATCATCTGCCTGTAGAGCAGGGGTGGGGAACTCCCGACCTCAAGGACCGCAAACAGTGCAGGTTTTCTGGATTTCTTTAGTATTGCTTAGGTTATAATTGAATTGCCTGCACTGGTGATGATTCCAACCCTTGTAATGCTAAGGAAATCCTAAAAATATGACCTTGTTGGCAGCCCTCAAGGCCTGGAGTTCCCCACTCCTACCATGGAGGTATGACTGTTGCTTAAAGGGTTACCAAAAGCACAGTAGCTCTGAGTAAAATATAGAACCCCTTTAAATGTTTTTTCATGGACAGCACCACTCTTGAACGTCATACAGTTGGTACAGATGCTAAGGAAATCCTGAAAACCTCTACTGTTTTCAGCCCTTGAGGACTTGAGTTCCCCACCCCTGATTTAGAGGGTCAAACAGGCAGGGACAGTGTGTGCACCTGCCTTGGCTGTGATAACTACAGCTAGGTTACCAATTGCCTGCAGCAAGCTCCTATGTCTACATGGTTGCAAGGATGTACCGGAACGTCCATTTATGAGAACGCACTGAAAAACAGGACATCACTTATTTTTTTTCCTCGAAACAATTGTACCTTAATATTTCAGGTGTTTCTTTTAGCTCTCCCCGGTGGTCCTTGGCTCTTGAACAACTCTTCTGATAACTCTTTTCACTCTTCTGTCTGAAATATAAAGTAATGTTCATTCCACTTCTGCATTATGGCCCCAACAATGCTCACTAGAACCTTCAGCAGTTTAGAAATTCTTCTGTAAGCAATCCCGCCAGTATGTTGACCTAACCCTGACCTGGAGTTGTGTAGTGCTGGGCTGTGGGTATCTGAGTACCGGTCAGTGCCCCCTCCTTACCCGAGAGTGGGGTACTACACCTCTGGCTTGGGTGCAGTACCTCTGTGGTGACTGGATCCACAGGGGCGCCACACTAACACACACACCCCTGCAGCAGGTATACTTATTATACTAACACACACTCACACACACTATACATTATCATATCTTGCAATTTCTGATCGAAGCCCAGCAGGAGAGGAGCCACTGGGAGCTGCTCAGAAGCTGTAACACTTGAGCATCTGCAGGACCTTTGAATGTAGGTCACATGACAGTCAGGATGGTCATTCTGCTGGACTGCTCTTGCACCTCAGTTCAGCTCCCGGTAGGCTTCGTCTACAGCTGTTTACCGATCACTTAGATCAGTGCAGAGCAGGAGAGGAGAGAGGGCAGCTCTCTGTGATCAGGTTTCTGCTCACAGACAGCGAGTGGGCCCCCTCACTTGTTCAGGGCCCCGACACTTGCCTGGGTATGCCGCGTGCTAATTAACCGATCATTTACTGAGCACAGGTGAGGATGTAAACTAGGACTGGTGCATTATATGACCAGGCGACAAAACTTTTGCCTTGCCAAAGTCTGACCATTCTGTGTTCATTAAATGGTCAATATTTCAGCATGATGCCAATTTATTTTCTTAATCTAAACCACATTTGGACGGCTTCAGCCTTCAAAAGAGTAATTTATACAACCAATGGATGAATTTAACGTCAGGTTATAAGCTTTTATTTACATAATATGGATAAGCGACATAACTTCTGTCAGGGAGTGTATTTAGTGCAAAAATCAATCATCAGTTTAGATTTTACTAGATCTATCCATATTCTGTGTAAGAAAAAAAAATCAGTGAAGAAATTGAAGATTTTATACATGTCTGAAAATCAAATCAGCGCCATTTGGATGTATCTTTTTAGAGTGATATATGTGACTAGAAAGCCATATTCTAAACAGCAAAACAGAAACTTGCTTAAGTAAACTCCTTTTGTTAAAGCCATAAAGCATCGGCCATGCTTATTTCTACAATAGTACAAGGCAAGTCCCTGCTTAACCAGCCGAGCCAGTCCTTACTATAGATCAGCATTCCTGCCTCGAATCCGATGTACGCTACACACAACAAACCTTCCAGCACTGCTATATATAGCACTCAAACTGGTCACACCAATTCCGGGTATCTGATAACCGAAAAGATATCGTCAATGTAACAATACTGAGGACATGCCTTTCTAAATTCAGCTCTAGGTCTAAGGACATGCCTTTCTAAATTCAGCTCTAGGTCTAAGATGCTCTGAAGAAACGTCTTACCTTACATAAAAAAAATCAGCAAGGTGTTTCGTTAGAAAAATTGTTGGGTCAACTCTTCCGTGTCATTTAATTGTACAGACGTGGCCAAACGTTCTGAGACTGGCATGGTTACTGGTGGTCAGTTTGCTGAATTGATGTTTTTAGATGGTTCTCTGGTTACTGAAGTATAATTATTTGTATAGCCTAAATTTGTACATTTTGATAAATAACATCAAGTTTATGCTCTTTGAAGATTGACCACAGGATGTTAATAGGATTGGACATGGTCCCAAAATTTTGTTTTTTGAGTCACTTAGTTACTTTTGCCTTGTGACCCTGTCTCCATCATGCAGATAAAGCATTGTTCATCACCAAATTGCCCCTGGGTCGTTGAGAGAAGTTGCACTTGGATCCCATTCTTTATTTATGGCTGTGTTCTTAAAGGGATCCTGTCACCTCCAGAACGCCTCCTAAGCTATCAAACATGTCCCTGCAGCATCCTATCACTAATCTCACACTCCTTTTGTCTCCTAAAAGCATCCTGTGAAAGTGCATAAAAATGTTTTAATACTCATTAGTGATTATAATTAGCAGGGGCTATATTCTTTAGTCACCAGGGCGTGTTGTTTTGCAGCTCCAGGATCCAGCCTCTTGTCTGTTCGCTCTGCTTGTGCAGACTTTACCCTCCCCCCTCTCTATCACTCACAGAATGAAAATCATTAACCCTGCCTTCAGCTCCACATCACAGCAGCACAGACAGAGAGAGGGTGGATCATTCAGGCTGCAAAACAACCCGTCCTGGTGACTAAAGAATATAGCCCCTGCTAATTATAATCACTAATGAGTAAGTATTAAAACGTTTTTATGCACTTTCACAGGATGCTTTTAGGAGACAAAAGGAAGTGTGAAATTAGTGATAGGATGCTGCAGGGACATGTTTTGATAGCTTAGGAGGCGTTTGTAATGACAGGATCCCTTTAACAAAATTGTGAATGATCCCCTTTATGGATAGAGAACCCCACACATAAAAGAAACTTAGGCCTTTCAATCAGCGTTTTTTGAAATTTGCGGCAGATGCGGTGAATAAAGAGCATCTGTCGCGATTACCGATACCGGCTTTCACTTGCGGGCGGTTGCGGGTAAAGCCATGCAAGTATAGGCGTTACTTGCGGCAGGTGCGGCAAGTGCGTTTTGCATTTGGGAGGTGCGGCGCGAAAAAAACGTGGCTTACGCGTTTTTTTTCGAGGCGCACTGCCGCAAGTGCAAGACCACACTTGCCGCAAGTTCGCTATATTTGCATGGCGTTTACGCACCGCGCGCAAGTGCAGCGGTATGCAGTATGGGCAGATGCGTTTTTTACCGCATCTGCGCAAATTTCAAAACGCTGATGTGAAAGGGCCTTAGGATGCTTTACTGTTGAAGACAAAACTCATGATAGACTCATGTTTTTTTCTGGACAATCTTCCTCCAGATTATTATTATCTATTATTATTTATTTATAGCGCCATTATATTCCATGGCACTTTACATGCTAAAGGGCAGACTAGGACAAGTAAGTAGTAAAAAAAGTAACAATAAACAGTGACAATTCGGTCGTACAGATACAAGAGGGGAGAATCCTGTCGTGAGGGCTCACAGTCTACGAGGGGCGGGTGGGGATACAGTGGAGGGGAAGTTCCAGTCGTGAGGCGGGTGGTGACCGGGTCTTATTGCAGGTGGTAGGCTTGGCAGAACAGGTGGGTCTTCAGGCTTCTTTTGAAAGTTCCCAGGGTAGGAGAATGTCTGATGTGTTGGGCAGTGAGTTCCAGAGTATGGGTGAAGCACGGGAGAAATCCTGTATGCGGTTGTGCGAAGAGGAGACGAGGGGTGAGTAGAGGAGGAGCTCTTGGGAGGATCACAGGTTGCGTGAGGGTAGGTATCGGGAGACCATGTCAGAGATATATGGAGGGGACAGGTTGTGAATAGCTTTGTATGTCATGGTTAATGTTTTAAACCGGGATCTCTGGGAAGTAGGGAGCCAGTAAGGGCTTGGCAGAGGGGGAGCGGGGGAGTAGTGGGGATCAGATGGATTAGGCGGGCAGTGGATTTCAGGATAGATTGGAGAGGTGCAAGGGAGGTATTGGGAGGCCAGTGAGCAGGAGGTTGCAGTAGTCGAGGCGGGAGATGATGAGAGCATGAATAAGGGTTTTAGCAGTGTCGTGGTCAAGGAAAGTGCGGATCCTATAGATATTTTTTTGAGCTGGAGTGGGCAGGAGATGGCGAGGGCCTGGATGTGGGGCTTGAAGGAGAGGGAAGGATAACCCGGGCACTTGGCGTCGGGGACTGGGGAGAGAGAGCAGTCATTGACGACAATGGATAGATCAGGTAGTGAGGGGGAGCGTCTTGGGGGAAGAAATTGAACTCAGTTTTGTCCATGTTCAGTTAAGGAAGCGAGCAGAGAAGAAGGATGAGATGGCGGACAGGCAGTGTGGAGTTTTGGATAGAAGGGAGGCGATGTCAGGACCAGACAGGTAGATTTGGGTGTCGTCAGCGTAGAGGTGGTACTGGAGGCCATGGAACTCAATGAGTTGCTCTAGGCCGAGAGTGTAGATTGAGAACAGTAACGGTCCAAGAACCGAGCCCTGGGGGACCCCGACAAGGGGTAGGGCGAGGAGGATGTGTGGGAGTGGGTGACGCTGAGGTCCGGTCCGTTAAGTATAAGGAGATCCAAGAGAGGGCAAGGTCCGTGATGCCAAGAGATTCCAGGATCTGAAGTAGAAGGGAGTTTCAACAGTGTTGAAGGCGGCGGACAGGTCGAGGAGGTGGAGAACAGAGTAGTGGCGCTTTCTTTTGGCAGTCAGTAAGTCGTTGGTGACTTTGGTCAGGGCTGTTTCAGTGGAGTGGAGGGGTCGGAAGCCAGATTGCAGGCAGTCAAAGAGGGAGCCGGAGGAGAGGTGAGAGGACAGCTCAGAGTGGGACATGCTGTTCAAGTAGTTTAGAGGCGAAAGGGAGAAGAGATATAGGGAGGTAGTTGGAGACAGTTGTGGGGTCGAGGGAGGGTTTCTTGAGGATTGGTGTGATCAAGGCATGTTTGAAGGCTGAGTGGAAGGTGCCAGTGGTAAGTGATAGGTTGAAAAGATGAGTTAGGGCTGGGATGATAACGGAGGTGAAGTTGGGAATGAGGTAGGGTAAGAGCGGGTCGTGGGCGCTGGTGGTGAGGTGTGATTTTGACAGGAGGGGGGAGAGCTGGTCTTCAGTTATGAGGGGGAAGCAGTTGATAGAAGTAGAGGGCAGTATAGGTGAGAGGGGAGGCTGTGGGGACAGTAGGATCAAAGCTGTCTCTGATTCTGTCATCTTTGCTTTGAAGAAGGAGGCAAAGTCTTCTGCAGAGATAAGGGGAGAGGGAGGGGGAGCAGACGGGCGGAGTAAGGAATTGAAGGCTTTGAAAAGTTGTTTGGATTGCGGGACAGGGAGGTTATTAGGGATAAGAAGGTTTGTTTGGCGGTGGCAAGTGCAGTCTTGAAGGCGATGAGGGACTGTTTGAACAGCGCAAAGTGCTCAGTGGAATGTGATTTTTTCCATCGCCTCTCGGCGACCCTGGATGCCCATCTCAGGTCTTTAGTGAGGGCAGTCTGCTAGGGTTGCCTGATAGTGCGTGGAGCGTGTATGTGAGGGGGCGGCTAGGTCGAGGGCTTTGTTTAATGTGGTGTTGTAGAGGGTGGTGGCAGTGTCTGTGTCACGTATAGATGTTATTTGGCGAGAGGGAGGAGGGATTCTGAGAGTGAGTGTAGATCAATGTGTTTTAGGTTTCTGCGGGGATGATCAAGTTTGCAGAGAGGAGGTGGTGTAGTAGGGGAGGTGAGGGAGGAGAAGGTCAGCAGATTGTGGTCAGACAGGGTGAGGGTTGAGTTTGTGAGGTTAGTAAGGGAGCAAAGGTGGGTAAAGATGAGATCCAGCGTGTGGCCATCTTTGTGGGTGGCAGAGGAGGACCATGAGAGAGCCAAGAGAGGGCAGGAAGAATTGAGAGGCGGTTGGGTAGGCAGTGTCAATAAGGATATTGAAATCGCCCATAATGATGGTGGGGATGTCAGTAGAGAGGAATTGAAGTAGCCAGTGGTGAAATGGTCGAGGAATGATGGGGATGGATCCAGAGGGGTGGTAGATGACAGCTAGCTGGAGGTTACAGGGGGAGAAGATGCAGACAGAGTGGGCTTCGAAAGATGGGAGAGTAGCAAGGGGGGTAATGGAATAGGGGCGAAGGAGCAGGTGTCCGATAGGAGTATGCCGACTCCTCCACCATGTTTGTCAGAGGGCGGGGTGTGTGGGAAAGATTGAATCCGCCGTAGGATAGTACAGCAGGGGAGGCTGTGTCGGAGGGGGTGAGCCAGGTCTCTGTGATGCCAGGAATGAGAGTTTATTAGAAATAAAGAGTTCATGCATCTATGGGAGTTTATTACAGACTGAGCGGGCGTTCCAGAGTGCCCTGGCAGAGATTAGAGGAGCAGGGGCTGGGGGGATGGGTCTACGGTTGGTCAGGTTGCAAGGGTGGGTGATGGTGGGTTATGAGAGTTGGTGATGTTCCAAACAGGCTGAAAGGGGTTTCTTCTGAGAAAATAACTTTACCCAAGTCTAATCCGTGGACTTCCTGCAAAAAATCAGTCTGTCCTGCGGTTTTTACTTGGCTTCTTTACTGTCATTCTGACCCAAAGCAGCCTCCAAAAGCCTTCACCTCACTGTGTGTGCAGATGTACTAACGTCTGCTCGCTGCCATTTCTGAGCAAGCTCTGCATGGGTGTTAAACCTATGCCCTAGCTGAAAACTCTTTAGATTTGCTAGTTGTTGGACTTTGAGTGCCTCAAAGCCTTCTTCGCAGGAGCTGATCATCTCTATGAAGTTCTTGATCATTGGATAAACGGATGATTTTGTGGCAGTCTTAAAAGCCATAATGTCCTTGCATGTAAAACCTTTTTGATGTAAAGCAAATGATGACTGTATTTGTTTCCTTGGAAGTAACCATGATCAACAGTAGAAGTCCATTTTAAATGAACCAGTTTGTCATTGCATTGACTGCATTATAAGACCAGAATAATGTCTTCCGCCTTGTCCTCATTAAATGCTTTGGCCTGAGCCAACTAAAATATCACTGAAATAATGGAAGCTGGTCATTTTGTGACAGACACAAATACCAGTGGAACTGAGGTTCTTGGGATTAAATCAGTATTCATGGTAAGGAATGTTTTTGCAACTGTTGCTATTTATCTTGTTCTTCATAACAAGCTAGTGTTAATGCAAGCTTAAAGTGGAATGTTTGTGAAGAAAAATATGTGTGTCACTTAGGCTGGTGTCACACTGCAGCTTTTTCCCTGATCAGGTTCGATCAGGTTTGTGTGCCAAAACCAGGAGAGGAACTTGCAGAGAAAAACTATAATTGAAAGATTGACACCTGTTCTGAGTTTTGGAGACACTCCTGGTTTTGGCACACAAACCTGATCGAACCTGATCAGGGAAAAAACTGAAGTGTGAAACCAGCCTTAAAACCTTTGGCCAAGACCATATAGACCTAAATACTAGGTCTAAATATGGTGTGTTCGGCGGGTAGGAATGTGAAATTTGAAAGGGTAGGTCTCCTTGATAACATGGTAGTGGATGTGATCTGCCATGACTTGCTGACGGCCAAGAGGCCAGCACATTTTTTGCTGCCCTTTTGTGAAGTCACCTAATATCCTATACATCAGGGGGTGGGCAATTTAGTTTCCCAAGGGGCCACACCACTTATCCGACGTTAATTTTGTTCCATATTAATTTTAATAACATTATAATTAGTATTTTATAGTAAGACTAATTATATCAATATTGAGCAGAATTTAAGTATACTGACCACCCTCCTATATACTGCACAAGACCCCACACTGCCTCCTATATACAGCATGAGCACCCATACTGTCCTCTATATACAGCATGAGCACCCGCATAGCCTCCTTTACACATACAAGAGCCCATACACCTATGAAATAATAAATTAAAAAAATAAATAAAAGAACAAAATACACATACTCCCCTCCCTCGTATTCCCCGGCGTTCTGCTGCACAGTAGATGCACATCTGCTGCCTCACACTGATTGGTGCCCCCCCTTTCCAATGTATACACCTCATCTTGAGGATGCTGAAAGTGGTAATGTCGGGCGGCATGATGAAGCCCGCTGGCCACTGATTTCAGTCCTTCAGCGGTTTCAGTTCAGGGAGAGATTTGGATGTGGTCCGCAGGCTGCACTTGGCCCAACCCTACATACATAATACGGTCTCTAAAAAAAAAAATAGAGAGAAAGGAGATAAACGCTTCAGTGTTGCAATACGTGTATGGATTTTAGTTTATTCTTTTTATGGCACTGAACAAGGAGGCAGTTAAAGTGCTAGGTGCAAAGTACCCCATGATGAAGTGACCACTGCTAATCTAGAGAGGTCACGTAACGTACGTTGGGGTGGAACTGGGGTTTCCCCCTCTTGTGTCCTGGTGCTATTTGGTATGGCCTCCAGCAATTGGGTAATTGTTTGTGGCATATTGTGACTGTCCTTCTTGATCAAAAGAGCCTAATTTGTATAACCAGTGCAGACTTTATCTCTATTGTGGTAGCACTTTACAAATGTGGTATTAGCCCTTCACACTGCGTTTTACCCCAGTCTAATGGTGGTTTACACACACCAATTATCTGTCAATCTTGAACAATCTTGGTTGCAGTGAATCATGGATACTTGCTCATGTTGTACACAGCCCCAAATGGACATGTATCATGATTTCACTGCAACCAGAGATTGGTTCAGAGATTGACAGATAAATTGTGTGTGTAAACCACATCACAGAGCACAGTGCCGATGGAGTGGTCCTCTCTATACCGCTCCTCTTTGTTCTATTTACTGAAAGTCTGCAGAGATAGGGCGCCGCTCCACACTGCAGAGATCGGCTGTGGACCCAGCTGCACAGAAAAGGGACCAGGCGGAGGACCACCACTGCAGAGAACGGGACCAGAGTGGAGGGCACGGCTGCAGGACATGACTCGGCCGAGGATCCCGTTGCACAGAACAGGGACAGGAGGAGTACACAGCTGAAAAGGACATGGACCAGGCCGGAAGATCCCAGCTGCACAGAACAGGGACCAGGGCGGAGGACCACGGCTGCACAGAACAGGGACCAGGGCGGAGGACCACAGGCTGCACAGGACATGGACCAGGCGGAAGATCCCTGCTGCACAGAACAGGGACCAGGGCGGAGGACCACAGGCTGCACAGGACATGGACCAAGCGGAGGATCCTGCTGCACAGAACAGGACCAGGCGGAGACCCCGGCTGCACAGAACAGGGACCAGGGCGGAGGACCACAGGCTGCACAGGACATGGACCAGGCCGGAAGATCCGGCTGCACGAACAGGGACCAGGCAGAGGACCACAGGCTGCACAGGACATGGACAAGGCGGAGATCCTGGCTGTACAGAACAGGACAGGCGGAGGACCACGGCTGCACAGAACAGGACAGGGCGGAGGACACAGGCTGCACAGGACATGGACCAGGCCGGAAGATCCCGGTGCACAGAACAGGGACCAGGCGGGACCACAGGTGCACAGGACATGGACAGGCGGAGATCTGGCTGCACAGAACAGGGACCAGGGCGGAGGACCACAGGCTGCACAGGACATGGACCAGGCCGGAAGATCCCGGCTGCACAGAACAGGGACCAGGCGGAGGACCACATGCTGACAGGACATGGACCAGGCGAGGATCGGCTGCACAGAACAGGGACCAGGCGGAGGACCACGCTGCACAGACATGGACCAGGCCGAGATCCGGCTGCACAGAACAGGGCCAGGGCAGAGGACCACTGACTGCACAGGACATGGACCAGGGTGGAGGATCCTGGCTGCACAGAACAGGGGGGTGAGCGGCGCACACATGCAGCGGGTCCCATGCTGCACTGACACAGTGTGCCGGAATCGCTTTCACGGCAGAGGATCGCACATTGTATCAGTGCACTGGGGACCGCTGTTTGCAGAGGGGGTGGTGGTGACATTAGGGCTGTTGCGGCCAGTAGGAGCCCTGGGGGTGCATTCAATAGTGTACAATGGGTAGGGGCGGCCAGTAAGAGCCCTAGGTTGTGGCCGTCATAGTGAGAGTGGGGGAGGGGGCGGGTCTGTAACGTCCTGGGGGTGGCTGGCCATACTGAGAACAGGGGAGGGGTTGTGATTGCCAGAGACTGGGAGGAAACAACCAGTTCTCATTTCCATGCACAATCACGCCCCCTGGACGTTCCCTGCCAGCCGCAAATGTGTTATCTAGGTAACCCTGCAAAATGTTGACAACATGTATATTGCAGATTGTCAACATTTTGCAGCCTAGATATACATATGAAATCTAGCAAAAGTCCGGACAACCCCTTTACTGTGTATTCTGATGTTTTTGTTCCCTGCTATACCTTTGCCCCTAGCACTTTAACTGCCTCCTTGTTCAGTGCCATAAAAAAGGAGAAATTAAAATCGTATACGTATTGCAACACTGAACGTTTTATCTCCTTTTTCTCTAGCTCTGAGTAGCTTCATGAGGAAGGGCCACAATATTGTGACTTCTGACCTCATTATGCATTTGGAATTTTATATTCTATATAATAATAATATGGCCCTCTGCATTGTAGACCTAAGAGAAAGGAAAGCTGCTGTGTGCAGATGGATGGAGAGGAGGGCAGTTGGATACTGCTGATGATATAGCATCACTAGAATGCTCTGCTCTCATGGATTTTTTTTTGTGGATCCTTTTCAAAACCTAATTAACAAAAAAAAACAAAAACATTTTAATAAGGATTTTACCTAAAGTGTAAATGTCATTTAATTGAAAATATAAAACAATACTGCACTGGTTGTTAATGATGGGTCACATAGCAGCTCAGATAATGCTTTTTTGTGCCATATGACTTATTTTCTGTGATCTTTTAAAAACTGCATTTTATGGCGTCTGGGGGTGGCAAGCAGCTGATAGGGAACAGTGCAATGTGACAGCAGAGAAGGGGATAACAGAGATCCTGACTGAGCTGTGTGGAGTCAGATGACAGATCAGAAGCTTGCGCTAAGGAAAGAGGGGTTTGCACTGATCCTGACATTGAACAAAAAGTTGTAGGGTGTCACCATGGTGGGATCATCATCACGTAAAACATATATATAACACAAAGTACTGTGTATATGACTGAACAATAGCTTTACATTATCGTAAAAATGACAATTTATAATCAGAACATCAAAACAGTGATATGAAAAATTAAAAGTAAGATTGTGCGCACAATCGTGTCAATACCACAGCAATGCAACTCACTATAGTCAAGGACAAAATAAACGGGCAGATTCATGTTTGTATGTATAACTCGTCCGTGGGCTTTATCAAAAGATTATGTTCAGACTGTGTGGAAACCAATATAGACAAAGTGATGACTAAGGGATCAAGCACATATGTCAACATGAATTCACCATTATCTAATGTCTCAGTCCTGGGCTCTAAGCATCAGATAGATTGAGGAAATTCAGTATAGAAGGATGGCGTAGTCATCAATAGAGCAGGTAAACACGGGTCAGAATTAATGGTGCTGGCAGGCAGTGGAAGAGGAACCTTTGTTCAATAGCATCCAATAACCAGGATTGGCATATAAAGGATAGATGTTCTGTAAAGCTGTAGTCCAAGAACAAATTGCCAAGCCATAGCCTGGAAAATAAGAAAGAAAAATTCTATACGACCTGTGTAAACTGACATCAAATTCCAGTGAAGAAGAGTGCTATTTACCCGAGTGAGGCATTGCTGTGGAGCAGATTGTCCAGAACCCATCTATCCTTTATATGCCAATCCTGGTTATTGGATGCTTATTGAACCATAAGGGTTCCTCAGCTGTCCACTTGCCTGCCTAGCCTCACCTCATTTTAAATTCTGACCTGTTGTTTATTCTGATGAGCTTTTGCCATCTTTCTATACCTGAATTTCCTCAAATCCTATCTGTGAGTGCTTTAGAGCCCCAATGGGGACCGAGATATTTTGAGATATATAGGTGAATTCATGTTTGACACATAGTGCTTTGAATCCTTTAGTATTCATCACTTTTTGTTCCTATTAGTGTGGGTTTCCCCACACAGCTGAACATAATCTGTGTTTGACTAAGAGCCCCGACGGGGACTTATTACATAACAAACTATTGAATTCCTGCCCGTTTATTTTGTCCATTGTGACGTAGTAGTGAGTATTGCATTGCTGTGGTTTTGTACACGATTGTGGTGCACAATCTTTTACTTGTGTTTTAATTTTTTCATATGCACTGTTTTGATGTTTCTGTATTTAATAAAATTGTCAATTTTTTATGATAATTGATTAATGCTATTGATTTCAGTCAAATACACAGTACTTTTTGTGTTTATTACTGATCCTGACATTGCTCAGCAACTGTGCTACAGCCTGAAGTAATCTGATACATTGTCACCTCTTCAGCTGCAGTCTGCAGTGTGGATGCTGTGTAGACCTCGCCCCCCCCCCCCTTTACCCTTATATGTTTACATGCCCTGTATTCAGTGTGAGAAGCTTGAAGATGGATCTGACATGTCTGCTTCACACACAGTGTAGTGGGGACACCTTGTTGTAGGTATATGAATGGTTTTCAACCAGAATTCTCTTATAAAGTATATTTGAATATACTGAATTAATCTTACATTATATTCAATAAAAACTTAAACAGCGGTTACATAAATTTTATAAGCTTTTCTTTTTGGGCAGAATTATTTGCGTGTTTTGTTTGGTCAGCATCATACAAAGAAAAGCAGGGGTGCATATGGAAATCATGGGGCCCCATACCAAAAGTATGAATGAGGTCCCCTATATAAAAATAGGGAGGGAGGCAGCGTGAGACACCAGGGCCAGATCCAGGTTTTTGTGGGCCCAAGGCAAGAGAGTCTCAGTAGGCCCCACACAAACACACACATGTACAGATACGTAGGCATACTTACATATACACTGGTGATCAAAATTAGAGAACAATGTATGATCACTTGACTTTTTCACACAGATTGTAATTACATTGATAAGAATGTTAAGGTTCCTGTGTAAGGGGTGCACCATGCCATTAGAACAGTGTTTTCCAAAATAACCAAAGTTTATTAACTTAAACCCTTTATTCTACACAAAACGTGATGATCATAATTAGAGAACAGCAACAAACGTAGAGAGAAATATTAAAACTTATTTTGTGAAGGTTACAATAGTCACCAATCAGTAGAAGTGTACAGACCATTGCTGTGAATGACTTCAGCACATCTGCAGCCACATGACATCACTAGTCTCTCACACTGCTCGGGGGGGGGGGTTTACTCCACTCTTCTGTGAGTGTTGTGGGTTTCTTGGCCATAACTTTGTCACTAAGGATTTTCCAGAGGTTTTCTATTGGGTTTAGATCAGGACTCGTGGCCATTTCATTGTTTCAATGTTTTCTGTTTCAAGGAACTGCTTTATCTGTTTTTCTGTGTAACAGGGGGCATTGTCCTGCATGAAAACTGCTGGTGATTGAGTGCTGATCGCAAGTAAGGAACCACGTGAAGAAGGTTCTGATACACACTTATATTCACTCTTCCATGTAGTTGTATGAGAGGTCCAACCCCTGCAGCAGAAAACATTCCCTAATTAAGGACACTTCCTCCACCACCTTTCACGGACTTCTTTACACACTTTAGGTTGAGTCTTGCTCCAGTTCATCAATGCACATCATGTCTTCCATCAGAATTAAATTTGCTTTCATCACTGAAATGAACTGAGGACCATTTCTCCCCTGTCCACACCACATGCTCCTCACCAAAGACGAGTTTAGCCTTTTGATTCTTTCTGCTAATGAGAGGTTTGGTCAGTGCACAGTGAGCTCTTTCTCCAAATGCTCTTAAGGCACACTGTCGAGCATCAAACACGGAGCATGTTTGATGCACGACAGTGATGCTAGTGTAATGCATGTTTGTGTGTGCTGCGAGTGTGTTCCTGAAAGACCGCAGGCAGCATTTGTTGGGGAATGCTAACGTGCCGGCTGTCAAAAGTGCATACAGTAATAATCATCCTGCGCCGCTGTGACAGCAGCAGTGCAAGATGACTATTATAATGTGCTTTAACACTCATATCCACATGTGTCCAGAGACTGGCCAAGCGCCCTGGAGACTAAGGTGAGGTTATAAATGGCCAAATTCGTGTTTTAAGCATAAAAATCTGCAAAGCTGGTAATTGTCAGCTTTGCAGTCTCATTACTAAACTCCTGCGGCTCCTGTCAGTGAACAGCGGTAATATACGCTGTCCAGGGTCCTGAGTGTTGAAGCAATCAGCACAGGCAAACTACTGTCCAGGGTCCTGGAAAGCGTACATTACCGCTGTTCACTGACAGGAGCCACAGGAGTTTAGAAAAGCCAACAGTTACCAGCTTTACAGATTTTTATGCATAAAACATAAATTTGGTCATTTATGACCTCAGCATGTCTCCAGGGAGCTTGGACAGTCTCTGGCCACATGCAGACAGGAGTGCTAAAACACATAATCTTGCACCGCTACTGTCACAGTGGGGCAGGATGATTATTACTGTAAGCACACGGTGGGACATTCAAACTCGCCGGCAAGTTTGAAGTGATTTGCGCAGCACAGTCGTGCAAATATCGCAGCGTGTGCTGTATGGGGGCAAGATTTTCTCGCACTGCACTCACACGTGTCAGAATCACGGGCTTGACCCATGCTACAACTGCACTTGCTTCTGACTCACAATGCGAGTTAGGTGCGGGGAACTCGTACCAGTGTGCCCTGCCTGATAGGGTAACACTGGTCCGAGGGCAATGCGAGTTTCCCTTGCATTGCACTTGCGCAAGTCCCTCGCCCAGTGTGCCTTCAGCCTAAACGTCGTGGCAATGTATGACTAGACAGATCCTTTCCCTGTTCAGTGCTGAACTATTCCATTTACAGTGTTGAAATGATTACCCATGGAGATTCTCACACTAGCCTGTCCTCTCTTGCATTTGTAATTTGAGGGTGACCAGCCTTCTTAGGGACTTGAAAGAGTTTCTGATCTTGTAAAGATGCAATATTCTAGAACGCAGACTTGAAACAACCAACTTCTGTTAGGGTGACCCCTTTGGCCTTCATCTGGACAACCGGCTGCCGAAAAGTTTCAGTTACTTTGGAATGGAACATCATTTTTGCAAAGTGAGTGCAAACTTGAAAGTTAGGCTTCCAGTTACACAGGGATTGCCAGATAATTAAGGAGATTAGCACTAGATGCCAGATTGACATCAATAACTTCCAAGTATCTATTATATAATCACGAATGGGATTTTTGCCCCTTTTGAGACCGCTCTCGCTGCGAGTCAATGTCGTCATGTGGATACGTCCGAAGCATTGGCCGCGCAGCGGCCATTGCGAGCAGTTCTAAGGCGACTCGCTATGCCCGCGCAGCGGGCATGGCGAGTCGCCTTAGCAGCGCCTGTATCCTGTAGTGCCCTGTCCCCGCCCTCCCGCACCTCTCTGCAGTACAGCAGGGCAGTGGAGGAGCAGCTCTAGCCCGAGCTGTCAGTGTCACCCGCGGGCTGCAGCCTGAACCTGCACGACTCACCGCACTCACCGGCGCTTTGTCTCATTCACTGGCGAGGAACCGGGACCGGCAACGTGACGCTCCTCCATTCAGCTGCCCGGAATCACTGGCGGAGCTCCGGCCAGCAGCTGATGATGTGCCTGGAGAGTGATGGAGCAGGCACGGGGGGCAGCAGCCAGGACTGTATCCCGGGGGCAGAGGACGGGGGTGTGGAGACCCTCTCCGGGAGGATGAACCCGGGCACCACCGCTCTGGAAGGGAAGTCCCCGGAGATGGAGAGCAGCCTCCCGGAGAAGCCCCTCAATATGAGGCGGCCCAGGGTGGCAGCAGCGGGCATCCTCAGCGTGGGCAATGTGCTCAACTACCTGGACAGGTACACTGTGGCAGGTAACAGGCCATAGTACTGCATGGGGTGTGTGTGCCGTCTACTAACTGACTAGATACACTAAACATCTCTGGAAATCTACTGTATATAGAGGAGATCACTAGATTCCAATCAATGACCTCTCTATTCTATAGTTCATTGCAGAAAGCCTCTCTAGATGCCCATACATCAGAGGTGGAGATGATGAATGAGACCCATCCTGTAGTGTACTCCGGCTGTACACTGTCATCTAAGGTCACCTGCATTGTATTCAACAATTGGGATGCTCCAAGGTCATACACCTTATCCTTAATCACATTCCTATTAAATGTCCCATCTATTATAGAATCACGAATGGGTTTTTTGCCCCTTCTGAGTCCACACGCGCTGCGAGTCAGCGTGGTCATGTGGATAAGCCCGAAGCATTGGCCGCGCAGCGGCCATTGCGAGCAGTTCTAAGGCGACTCGCTATGCCCGCGCAGCGGGCATGGCGAGTCGCCTTAGCAGCGCGAAGCATTGACCGCGCAGCGGCCATGGCGAGTCGCCTTAGCAGCGCAAAGCATTGGCCGCAAAGCGGCCATTGCGAGTCAGAGACTCGCTCTTCTAGAATCCCGATGCATGTGCATCGGGCACCCAGCTAGTCTATTATATAATTGCGAATGGGTTTTTTGTCCCTTCTGAGACCACTCGCGCTGCGCGTCAGCGTGGTCATGTGGATACGCCCGAAGCATTGGCCGCGCAGCGGCCATTGCGAGCAGTTCTAAGGCGACTCGCTATGCCCGCACAGCAGGCATGGCGAGTCGCCTTAGCAGCGCGAAGCATTGGCCGCGAAGCGGCCATTGTGAGTCAGAGACTCGCTCTTCTAGAATCCCGATGCATGTGCATCGGGCACCCAGCTAGTCTTAAATAAACTGATCAAAATTAGAGAACACTTTATCTCATTCATATTTTTATTCTGTGTGTTACAATACATTCAAATTATGAAATAAGGTTAAAATACTGAACTTATTCATGTTTGTGTTTTATGGGAAAAATATCCTAAGCCCTGCACATTAAATAAATTTTGTGTTCTCTAATTTTGATTGTCAGTGTACATATTTGAAACTAAATTCTAAAAATACGTAGCTTAGGCTGGCGTCACACTGCAGTTTTTGATCAGGTTCAATCAGGTTTGTGTGCCAAAACCAGGCGAGGAATTTGCAGAGAAAAACTATAAGGCTGGCTTCACATTGCGGTGGCGGCGTCTGGTCCAGGGCTGTCAGGAGTGACAGCCTGGACCGGAGTTTTGCTGCATAGAATACTATCGGGCTGCACGGAGCTGGATCGCGCCAGGTGGCAATTATCTGCCATCCGGCTGCTATCTCGCCGGATGTATCCTGGAGTAGTGGGGAATTGTCTGCCGAATCCAAAAACGTTGCATGCAACGTTTTTGGAATCGGCAGACAATTCCCCACTACTCCAGGATACATCCGGCGAGATAGCAGCCGGATGGCAGATAATTGCCACCCGGCGCGATCCAGCTCCGTGCAGCCCGATAGTATTCTATGCAGCAAAACTCCGGTCCAGGCTGTCACTCCTGACAGCCCCGGACCAGACGCCGCCGCAATGTGAAGCCAGCCTAACTGAAAGATTGACACTTCTGGGTTTTGGAGACACTCCTGGTTTTAAACACACAAACCTGATCAGGAAAAAAAACTGCAGTGTGAAACCAGGCTTAGGCCGGCTTCACACCACTGCACTATCAGGTCTGGGGCTGTCCAGGGTGAACATGACAGCCCCTGATCAGATTTTGCCATAATACAGCCCTATGGGCCGGATGGCAGCTATCTGCCATCTGGTTTCCATCTGTCCAGGAGATCCAGGTGTATTTGGATTTTTCTCCCGGACACAAATGCTGCTTTAAGTATTTTTGTGCCCAGGGCTAAACATCTGCCTATTGGATCCTCCCGGATCCAGGGCAATCCAGCACTCCCTAACATGGAAGTCTATGGTACCGAATTACCCCCATCCAGGAACCGGACGCCGGCTGCTGAAGTTCAGCATGAGCTATGCTGAACTTCAGCACCAGGGAGCTGTCCCCTGTGACACAGTTAAGCACCATTTCGCAGGGGACAGCTGTTCTCACCTGAATCCGGCTACAAACAGAACCGGAGGGCATATTAGCCCTCCACTCCTGTTTGCAAATCAGGTCCAGGGCTGTCAGGTTCACCCGACAGCCCCGGACCAGATAGTGCCATGGTGTGAAGCCAGCCTTAAAGAAAAAAGGAAATTTGAGGGACCTCAGTAATTGATACCCTAATTGCTAACTGAAAAGATGGTAACAAATAGCTATTACGATATTTTCAGATTGCAATTAAGGCATCAACCGCTGAAGACTCAGATTTTAAATCTTTTTCCATTTACTGGCTAATACAGTACAAACATATCATACCTTATCAAAAATACATATAAACTTGCATAACTATATACACTGACATACATAGATACACATCATACATGCGCAAAGACAGATATGGGAAAGCTGGAAGCAAACATCACTCACCTCCCCCACTAAACTCCTGTCCAGCTCATACCAGGCAGGTGGCTGCCATCAAGCAGAACGCCCTGCACAATCACTTTAACAGTCATGGCTGCAAACAGCACTTGGTCTGCTAGCAGTGATACTGCCAGGTCGGCATCACACCTTTAATTTTGTTTGCGTCTCTGTACATAGCGCCAATTTGTTGACATCTTGACAAATTAAAGCAAAGGTGTGCACACCGCTGACAGCTGCCACCAGTTCAGCAGCACCCCCATCCATCCTAGTGGACTGCTGCCAATGGCGAGAACATAAATACTCCCCCAGTGAAAACTGCCTGAAATCCTAGGTGCCAAACACTTTGCTAGTATCTCAGTAATGGAATGAGAAAAAGTTTTATTCCACTCCAACCATTATTACATTGTGTGGCCAGCTCAAAAAAAAAAAAAAGTGCACCGATTGTTCTCTAAGATACAAAAAAAGATTTTAAACTTCAAGCAACCTTTTCTGTATCTGTTATATAGTCCACAATGGTAGCATCTACTTGATTATAAATTCATGTGAGGTTCTAGGCTCCAAGACCCCAACAAATACTAGACCAAATGGGCAAATAAGCTGCAAGAGGAGTTAGTGGTACACAGGCTGATAGAAAGTACAAGTCTGATCAAAATTTTCTTTGCATCGGCTTCAAAAGCTGATCAAAGAATCTTCCCTTTGTTTCAGCATTGGATGGTGGTCTCTGACCCAGACCCTCACCTATTATAAACGGACACCACTCACTATGACTTAATCATTAGTATCCTGGAACAAGTCCACTTTATGCTTCTTGTACAGTGTGACGAAAACAAGTTTTATGTCCCAAGTCTTATGTAAGAAAACTCCTTGGTGTCTTGGACTAGGCATAAATGAGTATCAAGTCTGCGCAGGGTCTTAATATCACATACTCCAGGGCCAGTGTAAGTCGCAGGTTTTATACAAGGGACACGAGCCATATACATGTATTCCCACACTTCTTATAGAGTTATGTGCTCATGGTATAATGAAGAGAAGCTGCACATTGATTAATAAAAATAAACCAATCAAAAAGTAAATCTTTAATGGGGTTCCCTCCCCACGTCATTGTGGAACATAAGTGCTCTCATCTTGGATCATTACTTGCAGCTGAAATAATTTCAGAAATTTTACCCATAATTTTGTAAATTGCGGCTGCAGCAGACTAGTCCAGACAGAAAAAAGGCAAAACGCAAAGTAATCCCCCTGGGATGTGTGTGCAAGGCGTAGACACGTACAGTGCCATCGTCCACTCAGTTCAGTACTCATCCAGGGTGTCTGCCCTGGGAATCGACAGTCCCGCTCCTTCAGGGCCTGGGCCTTCACCTTCTCCGCCTCCTGTTTGCCTTGCTGTTCTAAACGCTGCTCCTCCAAGATCTCCTCGATGGAGACTTGAAGTAATTGTGTGTCACTCTCCTTCTCCAAGTCCTGTGGGGGACAAAAAGAAGAAGGAATTAGAATGTCTTAAAAAAAAAATCTCTCCCGGCCTCCTCTACACCTGACCAGACTTAGGACACAAGGACGGGAGTCATGTGCTGACCCTATACATCATGGTCACTATAGGTACCGCTCCAGTGATACACACCTGAGGTCTCCTCCTCATTTATCCTTCTAGCCTAAGGTACTCCACCTGTGCTAATACAATAACCCTCATTCTCTCTTGTGACATCTGTGACTTCAATTGAGTCCGGACCAGCAGGACTACCCTTGACAGGGATGACCTCACCCTAGCTGGACCACAAAAGTAAAGCTATACCACCTATACATACACCCGAAACTAAGGACTAAGTCATATCCCTGATGAAAGCTCGAGATGTAGAGCTGAAACGTTGGATTGTAACACCACCTTTTCACAAAATAAAATCACAACAAAAAAGACTGTCGTTGCAAAGATCTAATTTTCATGTATTAGTGTGTCGGGGCTACTCCTATACTTGAAATTCAAGGAATCACACAGATATGAAAATTATGCAGTGCGAAGGCAAACTAAACTGGATATACATGGATGGCAAAAAAACAAAAGTGTGAACCCAGCCTTATCTGCTGCTGTACTTCTGATAGAGGCTGGAGTGACAGTGTACATGGAGGCTACATGCCCCAGCATCTTCTACCATAACAGAGCTCATTTCCATACTGTCCCGCTACCAGCCCCTCCTTCCCTTCTGTGTGGTTACACCAGTTAATCACAAGCCTATAAGGGTCTGTCAATATTACTGTATCTTTCAGATTGTAAGACGCACTTTTGTTCCCCCAAATTTTTAGGGCGGGGGGGTGGGAGGGGTGTCCTGCGTTTTATAATCCGAATGTACAGATTATATTCTGCAGGGGATGGTGGGGGCAGCTCTAGTGTCCTGGGGCAGGCTGAAGGAGGTCACAAGCTCCCGCTTATATAATGCACTGCATCCTGCGGTCCATCACCTCTATGCTGAAACCGTGCTAAGGTGATGGACTGGGGGAGCGGCGCATATTATATGTGCCTGCACCCCCCTTGTGATGCCATGGCCCCCTGTGCTGGATATGCCCCCCCTGTGCTGCTGCCCGTACTAAAATAAAAACACACTAACTTTCCCATCTCCAGTGCTGTCCTCCATGTCTCCCTGCTTGGCGCTGCGCTCCTCCAGTTCCCGCTTTCTCTGTAAAGCTGGTCATGTGATCGGGCACACAGAGATGAGGTCACTGCTGTGCCAATGACATGACCGGCTTTACAGAGAATCAGGAAGTGGAGGAGTGCAGCGGCAATCAGGGAAACCTGGAGGACAGCAATGGAAAGGGGCTAGTAAAGTTTTTTATTTTAGTATGGGCAGCAGCATGGGGGCCGTGTGCCACCACTAGGGGGCTATATTCAATATAAAAGGGGCCATACCCAAATTAAGGGGACTAATTCTAGGGTGAGGGACTATGTACCAGGATGAGAGGGCTATGAGGAACAATTACAAATCTTATAGGGTATGACGGACCCAATTTAAAATAAATTTTTTCTTCTCTTTTCCTTCACCAAATTTGGGGATGCGTCTTATAATGCGATAAATACAGTATATGATCCCCCATCCCGATACATATATACCAGGATGGAGTGCTATGGTCCCTATCCTTGTACATAGACCTCCAACCTGGATATAGTTCCCCCCCCCCCCTTTCGTGGTACATGGCCCCCTCATTGTGGTACATGCCCCCCTCATCCTCAGTATGCTTCCGCACGCATGAAAATAAACTAACAGGTAATACTTGTGGTCTGAGTCTTCCTGCGTTTCCGAGGCAGCCGGTCATGTGACACGCCCCAGTGATATCCCTTTGCTGTGCTGGCAGCCCACGCCAGCCTCCTCCCAGCCTGCCCCAGAGCCACAGCTCCCCGATGCACACACAGTCCGTATACTCTTGACTATAAGATGCACCACCCACTTTGCACCAAAATTTTGGGGATAGAAAGTGCAGCTTAGTCTGAAAAAATACAGTAAACTGATTGTAAGGCGAGGACACTGGCATAAGATGGACCCCCTTTAAAATTAAAAAATAAAAATTCTTTCACCAAATTTGGGGGTGCGTCCTATAAAGCGAAAAATACAGTACCATAGGCAGGTTCCAAAAGCAAAAGTGCCAATTATATAAATTTAATCTATAGTCAAAAAGATTATATTGAAATAAGAGTTAAATCTCTAGGTTCTCATAATAAAATCTCACAACAAATCCTTTAATACCTAGTGGTGAAATATTAGCTGATGAGATAGAGGGGAGCTAGGAACAAAAACCTGTTCCACTATAATACAATAAACCCAATAAAGCACAAAACAAATAGAACAGAACTGAGCATAAAAGGAAAAGCCAGTACTAAATGCTCAAATAAAGATAATTACCTATAAAGGTGCAAACTGTCAGGATACTAAACCACAGCCCTGACGCACGTTTCATCCTCTTCTTAAAAAGGTTAATCTGCATTAAAAGGGGACTGGGTAGGTGATAAATGCCACATTGGAGGGGATCTGATTGTTCTCCAGACCAACAGGGGGGCGATCCTAACTGATCTAGCATTTGCTGCCTATCCAGTGGAATACCCCTTTAAGAATATCACATTTTATTGCTCGAGCCCATATGTTGCCCTTTAAATCACAGGGCAGAGTCGTGGAGTCGGATGTTTGGCTTACTGACTCCACTGCGTTGCCTGTAAGGGCCCTTTCACATCAGCGTTTTTTGAAATTTGCGGCAGATGCGGTGAAAAAACCGCATCTGCCGCAATTACCGCATACCGGCTCCACTTGCGGCGCGGTTGCGGTAAGCGCCATGCAAAGTATAGGCGTACTTGCAGTAGGTGCGGCAAGTGCGGTTTTGCACATGCGGCAGCGAAAAAAACCGCGGTCAGCCGCGCTTTTTTTCGCTGCCACACCTGCCGCAAGTGCAAAACTGCACTTGCCGCACCTACTGCAAGTACGCCTATACTTTGCATGGCGTTTACCGCAACCGCGCCGCAAGTGGAGCCGGTATGCGGCAATTGCGGCAGATGCGTTTTTTTCACCGCATCTGCCGCAAATTTCAAAAAACGCTGATGTGAAAGGGCCCTAAGATGCCATAAGTGAACGATTATACTATGGGGTCAACGTCAAAGGGTTGAAAAGTAGTGCACATTTGTGTTCATTAGTTCTACATTTTCAGATGGTTACTTTGTAGGGCTGTATGGGCATTATTCCACTGATCTGTTTTTCATCTTTTTTCGGCTAATAATGGACTGTTTTATTTTATAGAATCATTTCTCAGAGGTTTTTGCTTTGAGGTATATTGGGGGTTTTCCCTTTAAGAAGGATTGTCTAGTTTTGAACATCCATTTTCACAAACCATTACGCAGTAGTCTCAGACCACACACCGATTTCATGGCACTTGGATTTTTAGGTAAAAAAAAAAAATAATTAACCCACTTGATTCAGTCAATTACTGAAACTTCTATGCTCCTCTAATGTAAAGGAGGTGGAATTGATGGACGGTGTAATTAATTACATGATAATGTAAAGGAGATAAACTAATATATACTCACCATTTCACTGCAGCCTATTCCAGCTCTCAATCTGTGATACAGATGTCCCAGCCCATATGATATACACTACTGGCTTCAATGGTTTATGGCCCAAAGACTGGTATATTTCAGCTCATTTTACACTTATGCCTGTGAATAGTTTATTAGCTTGGGAAAACCTTAAGGCTGGGAACATACACTCCTACTTACATGCGAGAGTCTCTCTGACGAGATTGGATCAGTGACCCTGAACGGCCTCTCCCTCACTGGACAGGGAGTGTGATGCTCCACAAACACAGAAGCAGCAGACACCCCCATCCAGAGAGGGAGCGGCCGTTCAGGGTCACTGCTCGTCTCTTCCAGACTCGCATGTAAGTAGGAGAGTGTTTCTAGCCTTAAAAGGGCCAGTCGGCACAGAATGACTGCAAGCCAAGTGCAGGCGCTCCGTGCAAAATAGTGCAGCCAAACAAGTCAGTGCACCTTCCCTCCTGCTTGTTTTCCACTTATCTCCACCCTTCTCTGGCTCCATAAAGACAGCTGTCAAAGAGGAGGGGAGGAGCACAAATAGGAGGCGTTGAGATGGAGGGAAAGTGCACCTAAATATGTGGCCCCACTATGATGCACCGAGCGCATGCCCTTGGCTTGCAGTTACTCTGTGCAGACAGTCTCATTAAGCTCTGGAAAACCAGTAACAGCTACTAAAAGCTGTGCCTGGTAAATTGTCTGACCCTCACTACACCGATATTCATCACATCTTAAAATAGATCAAATTAAAAGTTGTAGAAAACACCTTTATGGTCAAAAGACCAAGGATAACTGATATGATGTGTTCTTAACAACTGAGCTCTGTGCCAACATCTGCCATGTTGTGTTTTTAGAGCAGGGGTGGGGAACTCTAGGCCTCAAGGGCCACAAACAGGTCATGTTTTCAGGATTTCCTTTGTATTGCACAAGTCATAATATATTCACCTGCACTGGTGAGGATTCCAACTCCTGTGAAATGCTAAGGAAATCCTGAAAGCATGTACTGTTGGTGGCCGTCGAGGCTTGGAGTTCCCCACCCCTGATATAATCGAATAAAGCAGTCAATTTAAAGGGGTCTTCAAGTTTGAAAGTCCATGGGATGGCCTGGGGTCCATCCCTGCTCTAACAGGTCATGTTTTCAGGACTTCCTTAGCAGTGCACAGGGATTGGAATAATCACCAGTGCAGGCGAGTATATTGTAACCTGTGCAATACTGAGGAAACCCTGAAACCAAGACCCGTTAGCAGCCAGAGAGTTCCTCACCCCTGTACTACACCTACAGTGCTTTTACAGCGTTCGTTACTTACTATCTCTCCAAGAAGAACCACGTTTTCTCCTCGTACCACAAATATTCCCCTGGGAATATCTCCATACTTCTTCCCCACATGTATCCGCTCCACAGTCTGATGCAGGACAAGGTTAGCTTTAAAAAAAAAAAAAAAAAAAAAAAAAAAAGCAAAATAATGTTACACATTCTTCAGGTGCTGGTCAAACTGTGCCGCAATATCAAACCAGACCTCCCACAGGAGATGGCTCATTAAACTGGTTATTTCAGGCAACGTGGGTCACCAACACCTCAGCACACTCACTAAAGGACAATATTCAGTATATGGTTTCTTACAAGGTGATTTTACCCGAGGTCATCACAGGTCTTGAGAAAAATCTAAAGCTTTTGTATTTCATATGGAACACATTCATAAAAGACAGCGTTTAAACATTAGGAGTGAGCTCTCAGGTAGCTTGTTGGCCAGTGTGAATGGACATTAAATGAGAACTAGTAGGCTTCTATATAGCCAATCAGACCTTAACTGACCAAAGCTGATGCCTCTATATGGGCCTTTAGGAGTCACATTGTTGGGCCAGCTCCAGGACTGAAAGCTTCTCAGCCAACTAGAAGCCTGAGGCAGGCGACTCACGTCAGGAGAGCTGCTGGTTTGGGCCGGGTGTTAGAGCCAGCATTTGATGGATGTGAGGTCGGCCTTAATCTGAAAAGCTCCTCAGTCTACAGCCTGCAGAGTGTAGAGGCCATGTGCACACATTGAGTATTTGTCAGTTTTTACCTTAGTATTTGTAGCCAAAACCAGCAGTGGGTGATAAATACAGAAGTGGTGACGTGTTTCTATTATACTTTTCCTCTGATTGTTCCTCTCCTGGTTATGGCTACAAATACTGAGGAAACAAAACTCAAATACTCAACATGTGCATGTGGCCTACAGCGGCAAGCCTGCTCCTCTAAAACCTGGGGATTGTAGGAAAAACAAATAGAATTAGCTTTACCGGTAGGAACCTCCCACAACAGGTTGCCTCCCCGCACTAAATAGTGGAAAGGAAACAAAGGTTAAATACCCTCCCTGCACCCACCAGTGTTTTTCTGCACACACCGGCATGAATAGTGACCGGCAACAGTACAGGAATTTCAATTAAACAAAAAGATAAGGGAGGGAAATTAATGCTGTCATGGAAGATTCCTAGAAACAAACGTGGTCGAGAATTCCAGGCACTAGCAATATTCTAAGGGTCTTCCCTTAACGTCAGGTCGCCAGCTGTGGATTTGGTAGTCCTGGAGTTGCACAGTCCCATAGCTTATGAGGCATTAGACATTTTGGCAGAAGTAAAGAGACGGCACTCACCAGGACATCTTCAAACGTGCATCAGATTTTATTCCATTAGCCAGAGGAATACCAACGAATACCTAGGGTGGGAAAAAAAGCCTGCAGGACACTCCTGCCAAACGCGAGATCCCCATTAAAGTCCAGTCTGACATGCCTGGTGAAAGTATGGACCAAGGACCAGGTGGCAGCTCTGCAGATCTGCTCGGTAGACGCATCACCCCGTTCAGCCCAGAAGTCGAGACGGATCTGGTGGAGTGAGCTTTTGAGATTTTCAGACAGTGAGCGCCCCCTGTTGAAGATAGCTGGATTAAGGCCAAATCTGCACTGCCTAACGATCGTACTTTTAGAAGCCTTGTGCCCTTTGTTGCGGCTGAAATGTTGGACAAAAATTCTGGTCATCTCTGAACTCAGCAGTGTATTGGACATAATGGAGAACAGTCCTGCGGACATCTAGAGTATGAAGGGTCTCCTTGGATTGGAGGGAGCTGAGCAAAAAGGCAAGACAATGTCCTGAGTCCTATGGAAGTCAGAGACTATCTTAGGCAAAAAAAAAGACAGGTCTGAGCACGATACTATCCTCCAGAACCCTCAGATAGGGTTCCCTAATTGAGAGGGCCTGGAGTTCACCCACCCTCCTGGCAGAGGTGATGGCAACCAGGAAGGCAGTCTTATGGGAGAGAACCTAGAGACCTTAAGAAGATAAAGGCTCAAAAGGTGTTGTCAGGCCTGCGAGGACGATATTAAGGTCCCAAGGAGGGACTGGATTCTGGAGGTGTGGCCGAAGCATGCTGGCAGCCGTCATGAAATGCCTAATCCACCAGTGAGTGGCAAGACAAAAAACAAACTAAGACGATACCTGTACTTTTAGCGTACATGGGGTAAGGCCCAATTCCAGGGCGTTCTGCAAAAAGTCCAATACACTTGCTATATTTGGATGAAAAGGATCCCGAGGATATGTAGCACACTAGGAAACAAATTGTCACAAATGCCATATATGGCAAGATCTGGAAGAGGTTTCCTACTCTTTTGTAAAGTAGAAATCACACCATCAGACAATCCTTTAGCCCGCAGGATCCTGGCTTCAAGAACCAAGCCGCTAAGGTTCAACCTCTGAAGGTTGGGATGCAGAATGGGCCCTTGGTGAAACAGGTCAGACCTCAGAGGCAGAACAACCGGATACTCCAGGGTCAGACTCAGCTGTACCATCTCCGTCCTGGACAGAGGTGCCACCAGGATCGTGGGAACGTTCTCTTCTGACCTTCTGCAAAGTCCTGGGAATGAGTGGGAATCAGGGGAATAAGCATAAGCAAGGATTAACTCCCACGGATGGGAAAATGAGTCTACTCCCAAAATACTGCCGGATGGTGTCAGGGAGAAAAAGGTGTCCACCTTTACATTGTGGTGAGAGGCAAAGAGGTTCACCTCGGGCCAACCTCATCTGGCTACTAGAGAGCAAGATTTCCTGATGGAGACACCACTCCCCAAGATGGATGTCCCTCCTGCAGAGGAAGTCTGCCTGGACGTTGTTGGACCCCCTCAGATGGGCAGCAGACAGGGACAAGAGATGTCTTTCTGCCCAGGTGAAAAAAAAAAAAAAAAATCCTCACAGAAATCAAGGTAAAACTTGCAAATCTGGGACCCCCTTGATGACAGATATTGGCCACTGGGTGATATCATCCAAAAGCACCAGAATGTGGTGGCCCTGAAGCAAAGAGACTGCCGCCTTGAGGGCCTCCTCCACCACCTTCAACTCCCGAAAATTTGAGGATCTGGCGCTGATCTAAGGAGACCAACTGCCCTGGAAGTGGAGACCCATGATTGCGGCACCCCAGCCACATCTGCTTGCATCCGTTGTGAGGGACATCAATGGTGACTGGTCCCAAGCAGCACTTTTCCGGAGGTTCCGAGGAGTCAGCCACCAGGTTAGAGAGGACCTCACATGCCCCAGGAGAGCCACCTTCCATGAGAGGGAAGTTGACGACTTGCCCCAGGAAGACAGGAGATGCCCCTGCAGAACTAGTGTGTGCTTGAGCCCAGGGACCCGCCTGGATGCAGACCATCAAGGACCTCAGAGCAGACATGTCCCTCAGGGAAGGACAACATTGATCCCTAAACCATGAGAGCTCCTGTCGTCGGTCGGCAAGAAGGAAGCTGCTGGGACGAGTTGAGGAGAACATCTAGGAACTGCTTCCATGTTGGAGTTAAGTTGGATTTCACCAAATTCGGAATCCATCCCAGAGAATGCAAGATCTGTAGAATGGAAGAGACGCCTGGGTCAACTGCGCAACGACGGGGCCAGAATCAGAAAAGTGGCGCGGTAAGGGACAATATAGATCCCCTGAGGATGGATACTACCTCTGACATCAGTTTTGAGAACACCCGGGAGGGCAGAGGAGAGCCCAAAAGGAAGGGCTTTGTACTGAAAAAAAGTCTCGAGCCTGCAAACTGGAGGTATTGTCAATGAGCTGGATGGATGGGGACATGGTAATATACATCCCTTTGAGTGTGGCCATAACCCATCCCTGTCCGATTAAAGCAATGGCAGTCCTGACAGATTCCATCTTGAATCGGTGGTAGACTACGGATCGGTTCAAAGGCTTCAGATCGATGATAATCCTGTAGGAACCGGATTGTTTTTTGACCATGAAGAGGCGTGAATTATGACCCCTGCCTTCTTCCTGGGGAGGGACACGAGATATCGCACCAGACTAAATCCCGGGTTACACGCGTCAATGTGTCAGCGAACCGACCAACGATCCGACTTGACCTACATCGCTGGAACGACGTTCAATGATCGTTAGTGAGGTGTCACATGTACAGATATCGAGAACGATGCAGCAACGCTTCCGGACAAGCGGATGATAATTGCAGTCATTTGGTTGCCTAAGTCCTCCACTCTGAATAGGCAAAGTCGTTAACGACAGTTATCAAGGTGTCACAAGGATGCTGCAGGTTGGGCGAACGATCGATTCATTTATGGTCCGGTCATAAACCTGTGATCAACAATCAGCCGACTTTCATTGGTTGATTCTACGTGTCACACGCAACTTCGTTGCTGCTCTGCCCCAAAACCCGCGACATACCAACGATATTGTTAACGATAACGCAGCATGTAATGGGCCCTTAAGAGCCTGGAGGCCCTGCCACAAAGTCTTGAAGATTTCGCGAGGGGAGGGTGGTTATCCGTAGACATTGTGGGGGTATTGTGTGTGTGTGTGTGTGTGGGGGGGGAGTGGAAGGTGGTATAGGACTCAAACTCTAACCTTAACCCATCCTGGTTAGTGTGAAGCACCGGCTGTGGTGATGACCCGCCGCCTGTTCACAGGAAGGATGAAAACCGCTACCTCGCAGTTCTCTGTTCCGGCAGATTTTTTTATCTGTGGCCTGCTCGAGAATATCATCGAATGCAGGCCCAAACACTAGTTCCCCTTTGAAGGGGATGGAACACAGCCTGACTTTGGAAGCGATATCCACATTTCAAAGCTCAGCCAGAGAGCCCTCCTGGCTGAGTTAGAAAGAGCCGCAAAACGTGCAGTGACCCTGACCGACTCCCCAGAGGCGTCAGCAATGAAACCTGTTGCCTTCTGCAGTAGGGAGAGAGAATCAAGGATCTCCTCCCTAGAGGTACCCTGGGAGACATGGTCTTCTAACTGGAGAAGCCAGCGAGAGAGGGACCTGGCCACATAGGTTGCAGCAATATTTGTCTGCAGAAGGCATGAGGAAGTATCCCAGGTCTTTCTAAGAAGACCCTCAATTTTAGTCTATGGGGCCTTTCAGCTGCAAGGAATCCTCAAACGGAGGACCATCTTCCTCGCAACTCTAGACACCTGAACATCCATTTTGGGAGTTCCCACTTGGAGCACTTACCATCAAGGGAAAGCGATATGCCCAGTTACACACAGATAATTGTGCAGAGATTGTTCGCAGATCTCTGGTTGCAGTGAAATCATGGACACATTGTTCCATTTGTACACAGCCACAAAATGGAACAATGTGTCCATGATTTCATTGCAACCAGAATTCTGCAAACAATCTCTGCACAATTATCTGTTTGTGTAACTGTGCCTTATGCCTCAGCTCCGATGGAACACTGAGGCGCTTCGAGAGATTCCCATTCATCATGATCAGGTTCAGAAGGTTATCATGAATGGGAAAATACCCCCTTAGTCTTAGCTTTTAGGCCCCCAAACATATCATCCTGGATAGAGGGAGAGACCTCCACCTCCAACGCTCCCATGGTAGTGCGCACCATATCAAGGAGTTCCTCCATATCATCCGAGGAAAAGTATTTCTACTTATCCGACCCAGAGGAAGCTTTAGGTTTCTCCAAGTCCCCCAAAGCCTCAGGATTGGAAGAAAATCTCACCTGACTCAGATGTAGGGTCCTCAAGAACTGCCTTCCTCTTAGCTGGAGGATTTTTAATTAGAGGTGGCGGATGAGAGCAGACATGGAAGACTGGACCTCCTGCATAATAAGGGACTTTATATTGTGCTTCAGGGACAGGTCAGCACTAAGGATGTCATCAGTGCAGGGTTGGCACAGTTTCTTTTTGGCAAAGCAGGCAATTTGATAGAGCAGATGCCACATTTCTGTACAGAAGTCCTCTCCTTGTCCTTCCTGGGGCCAGAAGCTTTGTCTCCCAAACAGAGAAAGAACCCTGTAAGGCACCAGAAAATCCCACACCCAGAGGAAATGGGGGACCCTATCCTGCTATTCACAGTAGGGGGGTGAGCACTGGGCTCTGCAGATGCAGGCATAGGGGCTTTGTCACTCTCCATGCCGGTCTAAGTGTCTCTCCAAGTACTAACCAGGCACGACCCTGCTAATCCTGAGATCAGAACGAGATCAGAAGAGTTCAGGGTGGAATGGCCGAAGGAAACCCCACAGCACCTGGTATTGCTGGCAGACAAACCAACAGACTGGTCCTACCTGAGAATGAAGCCAGACCAGGCTTTCATCAGCCGGGTCCTCAGCGCCTTACTTGGCTCCTCCTCTGGGTCCAGCAGGGGGCAATCGCCGCACAGAAGCCCAGGAATGGCCACAGTAAACGCCAGCCACACGCACTCCCCTCCAGGGAACACAAACCAGAAGTGATGCAGTAGCCTCCGTGACATCACTTCTGGTGCGTGCGCAGCAGCGGCCTCCGGTGTGCAGGGAGGAGAACGCCGGGGAGCTCAGATGCCCACGGCCATGCACCACTCCACTTTGCTCCCCCAGGAGAGCGCGAGAAGGAAGGTCAAGGAATCACATGCCCCTGCATGGAGACAGGAACAGCACCACCAGGAAGGAGAGCCGAAGCCGCCTGACTACAGCTGCCAAGTAAATGCAAGTTATAAGTGCTCCTAGTCATCGGCAGCACTGAAAGAAACCTCATGCCCCAGAGGGGACAGGAAAAACACTGGTGGGTGCAGGAAGGAGAGGGGTATTTAACCTCTGCTACCTCTCCCCTATTTAGGGTGGGGAGGCAACCTCCGTTCTGCTGTCATGGAAGGTGACTAGAGAAATGTCTCTTATCTGGGCAGGGAGAGCCCCATCATGTAGCAGTGGGTGAAAGAATGTTTCAGCTTTTGGCAAGGAGCTAAAACTTCAGTGTCACTCAAGGGTTAAATGCACATGATGCAGATCTGTGTGAAAAAAGCTTGACATGTAATTACAGCCCCAGCTGAGCTAATCAGATTTATGAACCTCATCTACATTACAATCCTCCACATGTACTGGCTTGCGGTGCAGATTGTAGAATCTGTGAAATTCTTCGTGGACATCACTTAATTGTGATGGTCCTTAAGTTGTTTTTTTTTTCTTTCTTACAAATTGCTATATTGCCTTCAGGGTTTTACCAATTACCTTGTCAAAGAGCCTCCAGCTCAGACTGGACAATGTTAAATAAAAAAAAAAAAAAAAAAAAAAAAAGCCACACAACCAAAAAAATAAATTAAAAAAAAGCATGTGGTATCAGTTATTGGGGATGAGCGAACACTACCATGCTTGGTACTCCTACTGATCAGCTGGACGCTCAGACAGGCTCGACTTGAGTACTGAGTGATGGAAGGCAATGGGAAATATCTTTTTTTGACAAAAATATGAAATTTCCTAACGACTTCCACTACACAATACACAAGTTGCATCTCACCTACTGGTTACGAGCTCCGGAGCATGGTGGGGCTCACTTACCACTACTAATCAATTTATTCACATAACAGAGGAACAGTAAGATGCAAAGTTACAGTAAGGAATACAATCCTTTTTGCACCAGAATTATCACTTTAGTAGTACTGTCACCTCCTTACTAATCTACCACTTCACCTCTCTGAATCCTTATCCTCTGAAGCAGCCAGCACCAGGCTATAGGCATCTGCCTGTATGGAGGGGAGGGGGCTTTTTGCATAGCAAATGTTTAAGTTTCAGTGAGAACTAGAATTTTCCTACACACATTTGAATAACGATCACTCATGACAGAAGTGGGATTGGGGGGGGGGGGGGGGGAGAGAACACTTAAAAGATGGCAGATTTATGGATAGGTAAACATCCAGAGTACAAGAACATGAACCATCAAAGAAAAAAAAAAAAACAAAAAGTAGAATTTAATACTATACAAGGCTGCCTTCACACTTGCGTTTGTGTCTGCATGCGGAAAGCATGCAAACGCAGTGCAACACAGCACATACTTATGTGAACGCAGCAGAGAATCTCCACATACATTCACATTAGTATGGTGCCCGGCCAGCCAATCAGCTGTCTCTGGGGGCGGCCAGGAGGAGATCAGCGGCAGAGATCGCCTCCTCCCGCGACAGCGGATCTCTCACCGGTGTCAGCGGGGAGATACAGCTGATCTGACAGCTGTTTAAATCTCCCGCGCTGACACCGAATAGGCGACATCAGTGCAGGAGATAAGAAACAGCTGATCGCTGCTTCAAATCTCCAGCGCAGACATCACCTATTCGGTGTCAGCGCGGGAGATTTAAACAGCTGTCAGATCAGCTGTTTCTCCCTGCTGACACCGGTGGGAGATCAGCTGTGGCTCTGCATGATCTCCCGGTGGCCGCCACCGGGAGAGATTTCAATGTGATCCGCAGCATTCTCCTGCGCTGTCATGCGGAGGACACTGCAGATCCATTGAGATCCATGCATTTTTTGTGCACTTGTGGATAAAACAAGCGCCCACGAACGCACATAAATTGCTGCATTTGGAGTTCGGTCGGAGGGCGCATAAATTATGCGCATCCGTACGCAAATGCGGCCAAACGCAGCCATACGCAGGCACATGCGTTCCCATGTTAAACATAGGAACGCATGTCCGCAAGTGTTTGGCTGCGTTTGGTACGCTGCGTTCGAAAAGCAAGTGTGAAGGCACCCTAACACACACACACACACTTAAAAATCCACTTTTCTGTATGCTGACCATAATTTTTTTTTTACAGTAGATACTTTCAATGGCTCTGTGATATCTGGAGGGCTGGTGACCAGACACACACCTTTGACTCCCATACAACCATACAGTAATCCACTGTTGTCTGACCCTTCATGGGTACACCCTGTACCATGTGTGAGTACTTGTCACCCTATGTCTGCAGGTCTCAGTAGCCTCGGCATGCTCTGATTGCTAAATGTTGGGAGTTTAACGGTCCTCTGACAGGGTGACCAAGGGTTAATGCAAGGTGGTATTATATAGTACATAGCAGGCAGTGACCAGAACAGCACCAACTCCATCACTGCCACATAGTGATAAATCAATGTACAATCAATAATCCAGCCTGTGCAGCTGGGAATCGTGCAAGTGTAAATGCAGAACAAACCAGTTTCTATATTAACCTTGTAAAAAAAGGGAAGGCGCGGGTTTCAGTTTCATCTAAAACTGTCTTAATCTGTCTACAAGTCCTACTACTATCGTTCACCCTCACCCCTGCACTCCTTTGGGAGATCCATGATCCTGATGTGAAGCACAGATTTATGAACACTTTCGCACGTATTAAAGCAGAAATCCAACACTTGTTTTTATCACCATTGGAGTGGTACTTTATATGTAAGCCCCTGCGCACCGTCTTAGTCTTATACTTGTACTCTGATGCTGCATCAGTCCTGTGGTACAATCTTGTGACCAACATCTGTCTAACAGGAAGTCAAATTTAATCACATGCACCTAATGCATCGCCAACAGCCAGAATAAGGCCCTTATAGACTTGTATTGAAAACGTGACCTCCGGCTGCATAAAACACTGGAGCCGCCGGCAAGTCATAAATTGCCACAGGCCAAACAGAGCACCAGGAATAGAAGATAAAGCTGGCGGCAGGCAAGTATAATATAGGGGCCAGGGAACTGAGATTTAATGAGCCACTCTAGATGGAGAATAAGAAAAAAAAGATGCTGGAGTTTTGGTTTAAATAGGCAGAGTCACTACCTCCAATACAAAATCACATTATAATTTTAGAACGAAAAAAAAAAAAAAAACACAACACTTTAGTTAATCTTTAAAAATGTTCTACTTTCAGATAACAGACACCAGTTGCAGTGTATTTGATTCCCTGAATCAGGGTTTTTCTGAAAACAGAAAACTGAATTAGTCCTTACCGGTAATTCCTTTTCTTGGAGCCTTCCACGACAGCATTGGAGGATGTCGTCCACGCCCTATTGGGGGACAGGAACACAGAGAGGTTAAAAGCCCCTCCCCTTCCTCAGTACTCCAGTGTTTACCAAGATCACCCTTAGCCATGGATTATCTGATACAAACCGGAACCAAACACCAACAAGGGGGGGAACTGATGCTGTCGTGGAAGGCTCCAAGAAAAGGAATTACCGGTAAGGACTAATTCAGTTTTCTCCATTCGCCTTCCACGACAGCATTGGAGGAATACCACCGATACTCCTCAGGGTGGGACTATTGCCTGTAGGACTCTCCTACAAAAGGACAGATCCCGACTGAAGGACAGATCTAACCTATAGAGGCGAGAAAACGTGAGGAGAGGCTACCACGTAGCTGCTCTGCAAATCAGCTCCGATGAAGCTCCAGCCTGCTCCGTCCAGGAAGTAGCAGCAGCCCGAGTTGAAGGAGCCTTCAACCCCACCGGAGGAGCAAGGACCGGAGCGACGTAGACCTCCCAGATCACCTTCGTGATCCAGGAAGTGATGGTAGCCTGGGAAGTCTTCTTCCCTGTATTATTCCCAAAAGCCGAACAAACAGGTTCTGATCTAACCTCCAGGAAGCAGACTCTCGGAGATAGAGGAGGACAGTCCGACGAACATCCAAGGAGTGAAACACGGCCTCAGCCGCATTAGCGGGAGATTGACAAATTGAAGGCAGAACCACATTCTGGGACCGATGGAAAGCCGACAACTTTCAGAAGAAAAGATGAATGCAACCGAAGCGTAATGCGAACAACGGACACCACGAGGCACGGAGTCCGGACAGAGAGTGCCTGCAGTACTCCAACTCTGGGAGCAGAAGTGATGGCCACCAAAAACGCCACCTTGTGAGAGAGAGACGTAAGGGATGCAGCAGACAAGGGTGCAAAGGGACTTCGAGCAAGCCCTTGGAGAACAAGCATCAAATCCCAGGGAGGGACAGAAGGCCGAATCCGGGACGCCCCCGAAGCAGAAGTAAAAAACTGCTTGAGCCATGGATGGGAAGCAAGATCCTGGGCAAAAACCGCCCCAAGTGCCGACCTCTGGACTTAAAGAGTGCTCGGCCGAAGCCCCAAATCCAAGCCATGCTGCAAAAATCCAAGAGTTGGGCCACATTAGGATGATGCATGGTCGGGATGGAAGGAGCACACCAGGACAGGAACCGATTCCAGCCCTCCCGTAAATAGCGTTTGTCACAGGCTTCCTGCTCTGCTGAAGCGTGCGGATCACTGCCTGGGAGAGACCTTGGTCCTCAGGATCCCGGCCGCAACAGCCAGGCCGCCCGGATGAGCCACTGAGGGCCCGGGTGAAACAGAGGACCCTGGGACAGTAGGTTGAGACTGGGCTAACATAATCGGTCCCTCCAGGCCCAGGTCTCGGATGGCGTCGTACCACGCCAGTTTGGGCCCCAGGGGAGCCACCAGGATAGTGTCACCCCCTCCACCCGAATCCGTTGCAACGTCTTGGGAAGTGGCGGGATTGGAGGAAATGCATACACCAACCGGAAGTCCCAGGGATGGGCAAAAGCGTCCAGCCCCCGAGGATGGTCCAACCTCGTCAGGGAGAAAAAAAGGTTGGCACCCGAAGCGAACAGGTCGATCGAAAGGACACCCCACCTGTCCGTAAGAGAGCAAAATACTTCCGGATGGAAGCACCATTCTCCTGGGTGGACCTCCGTGCGGCTCAAGAATCTGCCTGTACATTGGCCATTCCCTTCAGATGTACTGCCGAGGAGGAGAGAAGATGGCGTACTGCCCACAAAAAGAACAGTCTTGCCAGCCCCTGCAAGAGTAAGCCACGAGTACCGCCTTGGTACCTCAAGAAAGCAACCGTAGTCACGTTGCCTGACAGGACCTTGACATGATGACCCCGGAGAACGTGAGATGCAGCAAGAAGCGCTTCCTCCACTGCCAGAAGTTTGAAGACTGGCGCCTGACCGAGCGACTCCAAATCCCCTGGAACGGTGGGCGAACTACCATCGTGCCCCAACCGGAACCGCTGGCATCAGTGGGAACGGCGGTCACAGGAAGGTGTCTGGGATTCATCCCCAGGAAAGCGAGGTTACCACCCGCCCCGGGGTCCGGACCCGCGAGTTTAAGGAATCCTGACGTCTGTCCCAGGAACTCAGTATGTGTTCCTGGAGCAGTCGGGAAGGAGCCTGAGCCCATGTTACTGACTGAATGCAGGCCGTCATGGCCCCTAACAGGGACATTGCTTCCCGCAAGGAGGGCGACCCCCTTGCCCGGAAGTGGGTCAGATTCACGCGGCGCAAAAGCTTATATGCCGCAGGAAGGAACGAGGTCTGTCTGGAGGAGGCCAGCAAGACTCCCAAAAATTGACGTCGGGTTGCAGGCACCCGTTCCGATTCCCGAAGATTGGGACCCATCCCAGGGACTGAAGAATCTCCAATGTGTTGGAGACCTTTGTGCGCAGAAGCACTGCCGAAGGAGCCACCACCAACATGTCGTCTAAATAGGGAAGCATACATATCCCCTGGGTCTGGATGAATGTGATCGCTTCCCCATGAGTTTGGTAACCTCTGGGGCCGACGAAATCCCAAAGGGCAGCACATTAAGCTGAGAATGGACCGTCCCGCCTGCCCCGGAGATCGTGAATCGCAGAAAGCGCTTGTGGGACGGGTGAATGGGGACATGAGAATACGCGTTTTGGAGGTCCACAACAACCTGGAGTAGTGCCCCTGGCTCTCCTCTCCAGGAGGAACCGGGGACCCCACACCCGAACCCAACAGGTGTCGCAGACCCGACAAGAAAAACCGTGCGAGAGTCTCCCTGAGGAAGGGAGAGGACTCGAAGACACGGAGGGGCTGGCTCTCGAATTCCAAGCATAGACCCTCCCAATGGTCGAGAGGATCCAAGGGCACAAGGAGATTGCTTGCCACTGTGGCAGAAACCGCAGGAGCCGCCCCGCAATGGGGAAGGCGGCCTTGTTTAGGGGCAGCTGGTGATGCCCCTGCTGGGGGAGCAAGATATTACGGGTCTTGTCCCCGTACTGGAATGCCCAGCGACCAGACTTACCCTTCCCTTTAGACTGGGAGGGAAGGCTGCGCTCAGGCCAAAAGGACTGCCTTCGAAAGGGCTCCTGCTCCGGGAGACACCTTTTCCGGTCTGACACCTTTTCCATGATGTCATCCAATTCCCTTTGCAAGGGGAGGCCACACAGCTGGAGCTTAGACGTGACCTCCCCATTCCACCTTGTAAGCCACACTGCCCTGCGAGCTGTGTTAGCCAACACTGCGGACCTGGCGCCAACGCGGAACGACTCAGCAGAGGCATCGGCCAGGAAGCCCGTAGCACGTCTCAGAAGTGGAATGGAGTCCAAAGCTCCCCCTGGGAGTACCCTGCAGGATGAATTCTCCCAGCTGGGTGAGCCACTTAAAGAGAGACCTGCTCACATGTAGAGGAAATGTACACCTTTAAAGACATAGCTGCCGCCTCCCAGGATTGTTTGAGGACACCCTCCATTTTACGAACGAGGGGGTCCTTCAACCGGGAGGAATCTTCAAAAAGGCAACGTGGTCTTATATGCTAAGCTTCCCAAATGGAATACTGCCATAGACCTTCATGTTAGAAGTCCCATTGACTTTATAGAGACTTCCATAGAGATTCCCATTGGGTCTCTCATGAGGTCTCCCATCCAGCCCGTGACTGAGGCTCCTGCTGCTTAGCCTCAACAGTGTGTCAAGGGCATGCACAATGGGTTTACAATAGCAGCTGATTGCTACCCTGGCCACCTGGATGTCCACCTTCGGGACCTCCCAGACAAAGTCATCACCCTCCAATCCACTCGGATGGGGTGAGCCGCTTAGCCTTCAGGCCTCTGAACATTTAGTCCTGTACAGAAGAAGGGGATTCCACCACCTCTACTCCCATGGTACAATGGACAGTGTCCACCAATGCACCCATGGACTCCGTGGAAAAATAGCAGTGTCCAGATTCTCGTGTCTGGACAGAGGCAACAGCGGCAAGATCCTCGCCGTCCTCTAACGCTGAGCTCTGGCCAGCCTCCATGAGATCCACAGAGTCACAATCCTGGAGCTTCCTCTCTTACGGAGGGGAAGGCCCGGAAGCTGCAGCAAAACCCCGCAGTGCCGAGATAGAAGCCTGCACCTCTTCCCTAATGGATTGGAGCTCCTCAAGCAAGGATGGGGAGTCCATCCTGACAACCCTGTCAGTCATGGCCGACACCTTGTTGTAGGAAGAGGGAAATTTTGTGCAGCAGTTGCTCCCTTTCACAGACGGCCCTCGTCTCCCTATAGACAAAAAGGGAAGAGAAGGGGTCCCAGTGGGAGTGCAGGGCCTAAATAACTCTACCCCTTGTGACCACCCCCAGAAACACTTACATGAGCTGGGGGAACGCTGGGCTCTGCAGAAGCAGAGGTGGAAGCCTATCACCCTCCATGTTTCAGGGATCAGCCTTACCTGGGTGTAGCTTCCGGCGGGTACTTATCCAGAAGTACCGTGCCCCCAACGAGGAACACCTGTTCCCTCCCTCCTCCTGGTCACCGGCCGCGGGCAGTAGCGCGCGAAAGTCCTGCTGGGTTCCCTGGAGCCGCGCCCAGCCTGCCACAGCCCTTACAGGAGCCGCCGCCCGAAACCGGAAGTGCCATCCCGGAACCGGAAGTGCCGCACCCGAAACCGGAAGTGCCTCCACAGCACCTCTGATGCATGCCCCAGGGACCGCAGCTGGAGGAGGGAGACGCCGGAGAGCTGAACAGGCCTCCGGCGTTGCAATACACGGCCTGCTTTGCCCCGTAGGACGCAGGAAGGCCGGATGGTCCCACCACGGGAGCCCCGAGAAGGAGGAGGAGGCCGCCCCCGACGTCCATCCCTGGCCCGGCTGTAAGTACACCCCAATGCTGCCTCTGCCGGCCTGACAGCACTGGAACCTCTCCATGCCCCAAGGGGGACAGGAAGACACTGGAGTACTGAGGAAGGGGAGGGGCTTTTAACCTCTCTGTGTTCCTGTCCCCCAATAGGGCGTGGACGACATCCTCCAATGCTGTCGTGGAAGGCGAATGGAGAAAACCCCTTGAAGCCTTAGGGCACAGTCACACTTGGCGACACTGCAGCGACACAACCTGGTAGGGGTTGCTGGTGAGATGTCAAACAGTCAGATGTCACCAGCGATGCAGCAACGATACAGCGGTCGTTGGGAACCTGTCACTCTCAGGAGTAGTGTTGAGATCGTTGGTCGTTGTCCCTGTCAAACAGCGATGCATGCTGCCCAGCGGAAGAGCGAAAACCAAAAAATGGTCCTGAGCGGTTTGTCAATCAGCAATCTCACAGCAGGGGCCTGGTCAGTTACGTGTCACACATAGCGAGGTTGCTGCTGAGGTTGCTCTTGCGTCAACACTTGTGACTTAACATGTCGCTAGCTATCTCGCTTAGTGTGACAGGGGCTTTACATTTACAGATTATACAAAGCCTGTTCCGTCCTCGCCCCCCAGGACACAGCACCGCTCCTATCCTTAGGGCATGTTTGGTAATGCAGCATTCAAGTAAATGGCAGATGAGATTCCTCAGCAGCTCAGATCTGCTCCTTTGAGACCCCGCTCACAGGAAGTGAAACCCACTACGACGAGCAGCTTACCAAACTGGTCGATGCTTCTCAAGTATCCAATAAGAGTTCTTCCATCTCGGAGTAGGACCAAGTGTTTTTCTGCAATAAAAATATTCAATCATTATATCCGGCAAGAAAACCATGTGGGGAAAAAAAAAATCGGGCGGCCTGGATTCAGGTGATCCTATTACTTAACACCCCAGAAAGCTACCATCAGAGCAGCACACCCCGCAGGCCCTGTGCACAGTGTGTGAGTGCAGTTGTCAAATCGGTCAATGAGAATCTTGACGTTTTGTGCACACGTTGCTTTTTTTCCCTTGGAGATCTATTTCTGCAACAAATCTGCAGTGTCCATTCTTGCAGCATTTTCCACCCCAGAATGCATGAACACATGGAAAAATGCATCAAAAACAGCAAAGCTGGTGACTTTCTGTCAGGAGAAGCAGAAATTTCTGCAACCTAATATTTACCATGTGCACCTAGCCTCATGATGGCTTCTCCAGGTCAACTCCACTTTACCAGTTATCTCCCATCAAAGTTGCCTCAAGTTGTTTCCATGCAAAAATGTTGCGACTTCTTGCTCCCTTTCTAGAAAGTGGGAGAGGAGTGCGACCTATCACATGTATGACAATGAGCAGAGTGCACATGTTTGGGGCACCCTTTGGTTGGTCCATGTACCTTTATTGTAAGGGGTTCGCATCTTATGTAAATTTAGTGCACCTCATCCTAACTTAGGCTAAAGATACAAGATTGACAAGCTAGAGCATGAGTAGGTTTAACTGTGAGCAGCAAAAGTAATAAATATAATGGACAGATTGTAACAATAAAAAAGTGCCACTCTGAAAAACTGAGATAGGCTGGTTTCACACTGCATTTTTCCTGATCAGGTTCCATCCAGTTTGGGTGCCAAAACCAGGAGAGGAGCTTGCAGAGAAAAACTATAATTGAAAGATTGACACCTGTTCTGAGTTTAAGACACTCCTGGGAGACATGAAAAATATAGACACTTTGCTTGTAAATATGGCCATATCGATAACCACCCAGTAGCCATGTCAAGACTATGGGGTCACACCCTCTGCTATGCATCTTTCCACTACTGGCCTTAGCAGCTATTGTTCTGTTAATGGTTTCCTACTCGCCCATATACAGGGAGTTTTTTAAATCCAAACAGAGGCTGTGATTGAGCATAGGAACCCAGTAAGACACCTTAATGTGACTACTGAGCGGTTATCGATATGGCCATATTTATAAGCCAAGCGTCTCAATTTTTCATGTCTCCTTAGCCATTCTACATTCTAGATCTTAGTTCTTCAGAGTGCCGCTGGTTTATTGTCACAATGTTTGGCATTGCACCTTTACACATTATATGATTGACTGCCACAAATTTTTTTCTTTTCTTGTTAATACCCAGATATGACTGAGCATTTAGGGACAAAAAAAAAAAAAAAAAAAGTGCACAATGGCACCTTGAAGCTTTTTCTGAATGCACCTGTCACCAGGGAGCCATGTAATCTAAGAGCAGCATGAAGAGGCAGAGAGCCTGATTCCAATCACCTACTGGGATTTATACAGAGTTATCTCCTAGTCGCTCCTGCAGTGCAATCCTCACTATTCATCAGTCCTACCTAACCCCACCATTGATCGAGTGCTTACTGCCTATGCAAAGGGTAGGCAGAAAGCTGTCAATCAATTGTTGGGTAGGTTTCCTTCATCACTGAGACCAGCAGAGAAAACAAAACTTCCCAGCAGTACAGAAAAAAAGCCCAATAAATGAGCCAATACTGGATCCAAGATCTCTCCATAATGTCACAATTGCCTTTTTGTACTTCGTTTTGGATGACACCATTCAGTTGGCCACGAAATGCAGCAAACATGTCAAGGGTTGTGAAATTGTGGGGAAAAAAAAAAAAAATAAATTATAAATTGTGCAGTCAAAAAATGACAACGTGTTCCTTCAGGTCGGTGCCAATACTGGAAGGTTTTTTTAAAATTTTAAATTCAATTCTAATGGTTAAAGAAAAAGAAAAAAAATTGTGTCGACAAAGACTTCACTTCAAGCTTTTCCATGGCAACAGGGAAAAAACAGTTATGGCTCTTGGGGGTTATTAAAGGGTTATAAGGCTAATTGCAGGCTTGTAGCATGCGTTCCATTTATCTGATTGAGGATGCTTAAATGAGTGGAGGGGGAATCAACTGCCACACCATGCTTATATTATACCACACTCTTAATAGGCAAATGTTTCTTAAAAGGGTATTCCCATCTCCCAGACCCTATCCCAATATATGTTAGGTGTAGTAAAAATTATATTAACAAATTCCTCCAATTAGAAGTGTAGCATAGTTCTCCTGATTAGCTGTCACTTACCTCATGTGTGGGGTATCACAACTAGGTATCCATGGTTATGACCACTCAGTGACAATTAGTTGCTTGTGGTCATAATCATGGATACCTGAGCTGTGATACCCCACACATGAGGTAAGTGACAGCTAATCAGGAGAACTATACTACATTACCAATTGAAGGCATTTGCTTATATGGAAGGCAAAACACTCAGATTGGAATTTATCACAAATACAGAGACAAGATAAGGAGCAGGGATCCTCACCTGAGAGGACTGTGATAAAGTCTGACAACTTGAAGTTCATGGTCCCCAATCCAAAAGCTCCAACAGGGCCCCCAATTATTGCTAACCTTTATTAGCATTAGTCTTTCTATAGGCCAAAAAGGGACTTTTGGGGTCCCCTAGGCTCCAGGGACCAGGTGTAATTGCAACTCCTACACAGGTTGTTGTTACACCTCTGGTCACAGTGTTCTTAGTAGCTTAAAAAAAAAAAAATTACAGTAATATTTTGATGTTATTCCATGTAATGGAAGCGCAGTGTGAGACCCTTTTAGGTCTCTTTTCTGATAGCTGATATTACACCTAGTGCGGCAAACGTGCAGTGTAGACGGCTGGCAGACTGGTGGCGATGGCCGCGGCTCAGTGTTCACTCATGAAAGGGATAAGTGGTAATTTTTAAGTCAGCGCGGTCACATATTTAATTATAATGGAAGCTGAAGTCTGGAGTGTAAGACCCTAACGCGGGGGAAAGTGGGGGGGGGGGGGGGGGGGGCCACAAAACCCCTCCTTGCATGGTTGAAGCATACTATACTATAATTAATCATTAAAGGGGACACTGTGCCTATCCCCCTGCCTGGGGGGGGGGGGTCAAAGGAAATATGGGGTTTCACCTCAAGACCCCCACTTCTATTATAATCAACTCCACATCCGCATGGACTTAAAGTTAACCTTTATTCCTTCTGTAACACACTGTGCCACACCCACTGACACCGAACCATTCCTCCCAGCTGAGCCGCTCACTTCCAGCCCTTCATCCTATGTATGCCCCTAATACATGTAGGGATAGGATCCTGGAGATGGGAATGCCCCCTATAAAATCCCCAAGTCCATTAATATGAAGCTTCAGAATCCACCGGTCCCCTGCTGTAATGTGCTGAACCCACTCCCCAGGTGCAGCACACCTCCCAATGTGTGAGGCACTGCAGCCAATCATAAGGTCAGGCAGAGGCACTGCAGCCAATCAGTAAGGTCAGACAGAGGCACGGCGTTCACAGATTGGCTGCAGCACAGTCAGCGCTTCAGATGAGACAAACCCCTGAGGGCAGGGATGGAGGAGTCAGCACCAGACCTGGGGAGGAGAGAATGAGGAAGATTAAGAGGAAAAACCTGCAGCCAAGAAACAGGAAGAACAATTTAAAGGGATTGTCCAAGAGTAACACTGAGAAACTGCTTTTAGTACCAGCCCTTTAAATGAGGCAGTTGCCCATGGCAACCAACCGGAAGTCAGCAGAGCTGTACATTGAGCTGACTCCTCACACATATAACACCATGTATATACTGACTGTCAATGTCCTCTATGAGGCTGGCGGTCCCCGGCATGTAATTCATCCTCTCACCCGCCCCCTATTCGGGGCGAAGCCTCACACCGGACCCCGCGTCACCAGGCCGGCAGGAAGCGGCGCCATCTTTGAATCTAGAAGGGAAAATACATCTCCGCCCGCCGCACAAGTCGCGCAATATAAACGTAGGCATGACGTCATACGCACGCAGCACGCAGAGTGGGCGTGGTAACCCAGCTGTCATTGTTCCATTAACCCCATTGGATGGTGAGTGGGGTTAACATTTGAATCCTGATTGGCTTGGACAATCGGAGGAGGCGCGGTCATGAAGTGATGTGTTCGGAATGCGCCTGCGCACGAAACACAATCGCGATTGGATAAAGGGAGTTTGACGTGTAGAAGTATTGCACTCCTGATTGGTCAGAATACTTACAGAGGACAAGTGAAGGAGGTAACTTATGGGTAAAGTGACAGATAATTTTCCTTACTCCTTATTGGCTGTTTGAAACTGTAGTGGGCGTGCCTAATTTAGGTCGCTCAAGTCTAATTGGATGTTGATTATTTTCAGCCGATGTGATTGGCTGGTTGTTGCTTGCCATGCTTCGTACGGCGCCTGCGCAGTAGCAGTGTGTTTTCGCGGCTGGCTGTCTACTCCGCTACTTTGATGTCGGCTGCGCACAGAGCCGGAGATGGCGGCGGATATTACCCGGCCGGGGAGGTGATGGCGCGGCCGCGGCAGGGGGAGGCCGCCTCCGGCTGGGGCTCCGGATACTATCCCCAGGAGGCTGCGAGGAGCTGGGCCGGAGGCGGAGACATGGGCGGAGCTGCCGGAGCTCAGGTATAGTGCGGAGTGTCTACACTGACCCGCTGCGGCCTCCTGACACTGGGGAGACGGGGGACGGACAATATGGCGGCAGGGGGAGGAGGCGCAGAGGAGGCCGCGGACATGGAGGCTCCTCCGGGGCTGGCACTAATCACACACAGGAGGGAGGCACCTGTGCCGGAGAACGAGGGACAGGAAGGGTCAAAAGGTCACACAATGTGGGGAGTCCCAGTGCCCTGTAGGTGGGGGTGTGCCCTGTACATGGCGGGTCCTGTAGGTGGGGGTGTGCCCTGTACATGGCGGGTCCTGTAGGTGGGGGTGTGCCCCTGTACATGGCGGGTCCTGTAGGTGGGGCTGTGCCCTGTACACGGCGGGTCCTGTAGGTGGGGGTGTGCCCTGTAAACGGCGGGTCCTGTAGGTGGGGGTGTGCCCTGTACATGGCGGGTCCTGTAGGTGGGGGTGTGCCCTGTACATGGCGGGTCCTGTAGGTGGGGGTGTGCCCTGTACATGGCGGGTCCTGTAGGTGGGGGTGTGCCCTGTACAATGGCGGGTCCTGTAGGTGGGGGTGTGCCTGTAAACGGCGGGTCCTGTAGGTGGGGGTGTGCCCCCTGTACATGGCGGGTCCTGTAGGTGGGGCTGTGCCCTGTACACGGCGGGTCCTGTAGGTGGGGGTGTGCCCTGTAAACGGCGGGTCCTGTAGGTGGGGGTGTGCCCCCTGTACATGGCGGGGTCCTGTAGGTGGGGCTGTGCCCTGTACATGGCGGGTCCTGTAGGTGGGGGTGTGCCCTGTACATGGCGGGTCCTGTAGGTGGGGGTGTGCCCTGTACATGGCGGGTCCTGTAGGTGGGGGTGTGCCCTGTAAACGGCGGGTCCTGTAGGTGGGGGTGTGCCCTGTAAACGGCGGGTCCTGTAGGTGGGGGTGTGCCCTGTACATGGCGGGTCCTGTAGGTGGGGGTGTGCCCTGTACATGGCGGGTCCTGTAGTGGGTGTGCCCTGTACGGCGGTCCTGAGGTGGGGTGTGCCCTGTACATGGCGGGTCCTGTAGGTGGGGGTGTGCCCTGTAAACGGCGGGTCCTGTAGGTGGGGGTGTGCCCTGTACATGCGGTCCTGTAGGTGGTGTGCCCTGTAATGGCGGTCTGTAGGTGGGGTGTGCCCTGTAACGGCGGGTCCTGTAGGTGGGGGTGTGCCCTGTACATGGCGGGTCCTGTAGGTGGGGTGTGCCCTGTAATGGCGGGTCCTGTAGGTGGGGGTGTGCCCTGTACATGGCGGGTCCTGTAGGTGGGGGTGTGCCCTGTACATGGGGGTCCTGTAGTGGTGGGGTGTGCCCTGTACATGGGGGTCCTGTAGGTGGGGGTGTGCCCTGTACATGGCGGGTCCTGTAGGTGGGGTGTGTGCCCTGTACATGGCGGGTCCTGTAGGTGGGTGTGCCCTGTAAACGGCGGGTCCTGTAGGTGGGGGTGTGCCCTGTACATGGCGGGTCCTGTAGGTGGGGTGTGCCCTGTACATGGCGGGTCCTGTAGGTGGGGGTGTGCCCTGTACATGGTGGGGTCCTGTAGGTGGGGGTGTGCCCTGTACATGGCGGGTCCTGTAGGTGGGGGTGTGCCCTGTACATGGTGGGTCCTGTAGGTAGAGGTGTGCCCTGTACATGGCGGGTCCTGTAGGTTGGGGGTGTGCCCTGTAAACGGCGGGTCCTGTAGGTGGGGGTGTGCCCTGTAAAGGCGGGTCCTGTAGGTGGGGGTGTGCCCTGTACATGGCGGGTCCTGTAGGTGGGGGTGTGCCCTGTACATGGCGGGTCCTGTAGGTGGGGGTGTGCCCTGTACATGGCGGGTCCTGTAGGTAGAGGTGTGCCCTGTACATGGCGGGTCCTGTAGGTGGGGGTGTGCCCTGTAAACGGCGGGTCCTGTAGGTGGGGGTGTGCCCTGTACATGGCGGGTCCTGTAGGTGGGGGTGTGCCCTGTAAACGGCGGGTCCTGTAGGTGGAGGGTGTGCCCTGTACATGGCGGGTCCTGTAGGTGGGGGTGTGCCCTGTAAACGGCGGGTCCTGTAGGTGGGGGTGTGCCCTGTACATGGCGGGTCCTGTAGGTGGGGGGTGTGCCCTGTAAACGGCGGGTCCTGTAGGTGGGGGGTGCCCTGTAAACGGCGGGTCCTGTAGGTGGGGGTGTGCCCTGTAACTGGCGGGTCCTGTAGGTGGGGGTGTGCCCTGTAATGGCGGGTCCTGTAGGTGGGGGTGTGCCCTGTAAATGGCGGGTCCTGTAGGTGGGGGTGTGCCCTGTACATGGCGGGTCCTGTAGGTGGGGGTGTGCCCTGTACATGGCGGGTCCTGTAGGTGGGGGTGTGCCCTGTACATGGCGGGTCCTGTAGGTGGGGGGTGCCCTGTACATGGCGGGTCCTGTAGGTGGGGTGGTGCCCTGTACATGGCGGGTCCTGTAGGTGGGGGGTGCCCTGTACATGGCGGGTCCTGTAGGTGGGGGTGTGCCCTGTACATGGCGGGTCCTGTAGGTGGGGGGCCTGTCATGCGTCCTGTAAGTGGGGGGTGCCTGTAATGGGTCCTGTAGGGGGGGTGCCCTGTAAACGGCGGGTCCTGTAGGTGGGGGTGTGCCCTGTACATGGCGGGTCCTGTAGGTGGGGGTGTGCCCTGTACATGGGGGTCCTGTAGGTGGGGGTGTGCCCTGTACATGGCGGGTCCTGTAGGTGGGGTGTGCCCTGTACAGCGGTCCTGTAGTGGGGTGTGCCCTGTACTGGGTCCTGTAGTGGGGGGTGTCCCTGTACATGGGGCGGGGGGGGTCCTGTAGGTGGGGGGGTGTGCCCTGTACATGGCGGGTCCTGTAGGTGGGGTGTGCCCTGTAACACGGCGGGTCCTGTAGGTGGGGGTGTGCCCTGTAAACGGCGGGTCCTGTAGGTGGGGGTGTGCCCTGTAAACGGTCTGGGTGGTCCTGTAAGGTGGGGTTTGTGCCCTGTAAACGGTGGGTCCTGTAGGTGGGGTGTGTGCCCTGTAAACGGCGGGGTCCTGTAGGTGGGGGTGTGCCCTGTACATGGCGGGTCCTGTAGGTGGGGGTGTGCCCTGTACATGGCGGGTCCTGTAGGTGGGGGTGTGCCCTGTACATGGCGGGTCCTGTAGGTGGGGGGGTGCCCTGTACATGGCGGGTCCTGTAGGTGGGGGGGTGCCCTGTACATGGCGGGTCCTGTAGGTGGGGGGGTGCCCTGTACATGGCGGGTCCTGTAGGTGGGGCGGTGCCCTGTACATGGTGGGTCCTGTAGGTGGGATGTGTGCCCTGTACATGGTGGGTCCTGTAGGTGGGATGTGTTCCCGGTAGGTGGCGTGTCCTGTAGGTGGGATGTGTTCCCTGTATATTGCGGGTCCTGTAGGTGAGATGTGTTCCCGGTAGGTGGTGGGTCCTGTAGGTGAGATGTGTTCCCGGTAGGTGGTGGGTCCTGTAGGTGAGATGTGTTCCCGGTAGGTGGCGGGTCCTGTAGGTGGGATGTGTTCCCGGTAGGTGGCGGGTCCTGTAGGTGGGATGTGTTCCCGGTAGGTGGCGGGTCCTGTAGGTGGGATGTGGTCCCGGTAGGTGGCGGGTCTTGTAGGTGGGATGTGTTCTTGGTAGGTGGCGGGTCCTGTAGGTGGGGGTGTGCCCTGTACATGGTGGGTCCTGTAGGTGGGGGGGTGCCCTGTACATGGCGGGTCCTGTAGTGGGGGTGTGCCCTGTACATGGCGGGTCCTGTAGGTGGGGGGTGCCCTGTACATGGCGGGTCCTGTAGGTGGGGGTGTGCCCTGTACATGGCGGGTCCTGTAGGTGGGAGTGTGCCCTGTAAACGGCGGGTCCTGTAGGTGGGATGTGTTCCCTGTATATTGCGGGTCCTGTAGGTGAGATGTGTTCCCGGTAGGTGGTGGGTCCTGTAGGTGAGATGTGTTCCCGGTAGGTGGCGGGTCCTGTAGGTGAGATGTGTTCCCGGTAGGTGGCGGGTCCTGTAGGTGGGATGTGTTCCCGGTAGGTGGCGGGTCCTGTAGGTGGGATGTGTTCCCGGTAGGTGGCGGGTCCTGTAGGTGGGATGTGTTCCCGGTAGGTGGCGGTCCTGTAGGTGGGATGTGGTCCCGGTAGGTGGCGGGTCTTGTAGGTGGGATGTGTTCTTGGTAGGTGGCGGGTCCTGTAGGTGGGGGTGTGCCCTGTACATGGCGGGTCCTGTAGGTGTGGGTGTGCCCTGTACATGGCGGGTCCTGTAGGTGGGGGTGTGCCCTGTACATGGCGGGTCCTGTAGGTGGGGGTGTGCCCTGTACATGGTGGGTCCTGTAGGTGGGATGTGTTCCCGGTAGGTGGCGGGTCCTGTAGGTGGGATGTGTTCCCTGTACATTGCGGGTCCTGTAGGTGGTGGGTCCTGTAGGTGGGATGTGTTCCCTGTACATGGCGGGTCCTGTAGGTGGGATGTGTTCCCGGTAGGTGGCGGGTCCTGTAGGTGGGGGTGTTCCCTGTACATTGCGGGTCCTGTAGGTGGTGGGTCCTGTAGGTGGGATGTGTTCCCTGTACATTGCGGGTCCTGTAGGTGGGATGTGTTCCCTGTACATTGCGGGTCCTGTAGGTGGGATGTGTTCCCTGTACATTGAGGGTCCTGTAGGTGGGATGTGTTCCCTGTACATTGCGGGTCCTGTAGGTGGGATGTGTTCCCTGTACATTGCGGGTCCTGTAGGTGGGATGTGTTCCCTGTACATTGCGGGTCCTGTAGGTGGGATGTGTTCGTGGTAGGTGGCGGGTCCTGTAGGTGGGATGTGTTCCTGGTAGGTGGCGGGTCCTGTAGGTGGGATGTGTTCCTGGTAGGTGGCGGGTCCTGTAGGTGGGATGTGTTCCCTGTACATGGCGGGTCCTGTAGGTGGGATGTGTTCCCTGTACATGGCGGGTCCTGTAGGTGAGATGTGTTCCCGGTAGGTGGCGGATCCTGTAGGGGGGATGTGTTCCTGGTAGGTGGCGGGTCCTGTAGGTGGGATGTATTCCTGGTAAGTGGCGGGTCCTATAGGTGGGATGTGGTCATGGTAGGTGGCAGGTCCTGTAGGTGGGATGTGTTCCCTGTACATGGCGGATCCTGTAGGTGGGATTTGTTCCCGGTAGGTGGCTGGCCCTGTTGGAGATGTTCCCTCTAGGTGACTGGTCCTGTTGGAGATGTTTCCTGCTAGGTGGCGGGTCCTGTGGGTGGTGTGTGTTCCCGCTAGGTGGGGAGTTCTTTTGATATTTCTGGTAGGTGGAGGGTTCTGTAGGCGGGATGTGTTCCTATTAGGTGGTGGGTCCTGTTGGGTGCTGTTCGCGGTAGGCGGCAGGTCCTGTTTGGTGGTTACCCATGTGCAATGGTTTGTATTCACCAGGGTGGTTAAAGGAAATTGCATCCAGAGGATCAAAAAAAAGTTCTGGGGACCCAATACTTGTGTGCAGTGAAGTGTGGGATGTTTGGCCCGATCCCACTGGAGAGCTGCATGAGAACTTGTTCCATCAATAAAGATGTCTTAAATTGGAAAAGTAGCATGTGTAAAAACAGCAATGTAGTATAACCTTACTGCGTCTATAGGGATTAGGGGGGTAAATAGTCTGGTTCGGCTAATCTAATATTCTTGATTGGTCATCAGCAGTTGTGACAATCATTATAAAAGCAGAAGTTTTGGCAGTTTGCTGGTGTAGATCATTCTGTTGCACGCTAACACAATTCCAAGGAGGAAAGACCTTCACAATGATCAAGAAGTAATTGATGCTTCGTATAAAGGCCCCGTTACATGCTTCAATGTCTCAGTGATCCGACCAATGATGACACTTGACCTGTATCGCTTGAACAACATTCAATGATCGCTGGTGAGGTGTCACACGTACAGATATCGTGAACGAAGCAGCAAAGACTCCGCGACAAGCGAAGGATATTAGCAGTTGTTTGGATGCCTATGTTCCTTCCCTCCTGGAGGTGCAGGCTGGAGAGAGCAGTGCCCCTTCCCGGGGGTGCGGGCCGGAGAGAGCAGTGCCCCTTCCCGGGGTGCGGGCCGGAGAGAGCAGTGCCCCTTCCCGGGGGTGCGGGCCGAAGAGAGCAGTGCCCCTTCCCGGGGGTGCGGGCCGGAGGGAGCAGTGCCCCTTCCCGGGGGTGCGGGCCGGAGGGAGCAGTGCCCCTTCCCGGGGGTGCGGGCCGGAGGGAGCAGTGCCCCTTCCCGGGGGTGCGGGCCGGAGGGAGCAGTGCCCCTTCCCGGGGGTGCGGGTCGGAGGGAGCAGTGCCCCTTCCCGGGGGTGCGGGTCGGAGGGAGCAGTGCCCCTTCCCGGGGGTGCGGGCCGGAGGGAGCAGTGCCCCTTCCCGGGGGTGCGGGCCGGAGGGAGCAGTGCCCCTTCCCGGGGGTGCTGGCCGGAGGGGGCAGTGCCCCTTCCCGGGGGTGCGGGCCGGAGGGGGCAGTGCCCCTTCCCGGGGGTGCGGGCCGGAGGGGGCAGTGCCCCTTCCCGGGGGTGCGGGCCGGAGGGGGCAGTGCCCCTTCCCGGGGGTGCGGGCCGGAGGGGGCAGTGCCCCTTCCCGGGGGTGCGGGCCGGAGGGGGCAGTGCCCCTTCCCGGGGGTGCGGGCCGGAGGGGGCAGTGCCCCTTCCCGGGGGTGCGGGCCGGAGGGGGCAGTGCCCCTTCCCGGGGGTGCGGGCCGGAGGGGGCAGTGCCCCTTCCCGGGGGTGCGGGCCGGAGGGGGCAGTGCCCCTTCCCGGGGGTGCGGGCCGGAGGGGGCAGTGCCCCTTCCCGGGGGTGCGGGCCGGAGGGGGCAGTGCCCCTTCCCGGGGGTGCGGGCCGGAGGGGGCAGTGCCCCTTACTGGGGATGTGGGTTGGAGGGGTCGGTCCCCCGGGGTGTGGGTTGGACGGGGCAGCTCCCCTTACTGGGGATGTGGGTTGGAGGGGGGCGGTCCCCCGGGTGTGGGTTGGATTGTGGTCCTGTTACCTGTCATGTAGTTGCTCATCCTTTATTATAGGAGATCAGTCAGTCATCCTTTATGCTGTAAGACGTCTCGGGTATCATCCTTGTAATGCTGATGACGAGGCTCGGGCACTCCTTTACAATTGTCTGGGCTTGTCATCACGTGCGGTGATCCTTACTGCATGACTCAATACCTGTGAGGAGAAGTCAGCGGCCACTTCCCCTGTGCAGCTGTGAGGTAAGGATATGGGGCTGCCGGTGCTGCTGCTCGTTGGTGGCTTCTAGTCTTGCACATTGTGGTTATCGGGGGAGGATTGTGCATCGTCTCTTTACACGTTAGGGCGATGTTTGACTAAATGTCCAATTGTTTTTATTAAGACTGCATGGGTTACAGTGGCCTCTTCATCGCCTTCACCGTTTGTTTTGGGTGGGGGAGTTTTAATTGGGAATCTTGAATCTCTAGAGTTTCATCTCCATTGTTCCCTGACACAGGTTGTTGGTCCAGAGGGTTCTGGGTTCAGCCAACCCTATATACTCAAGCAGATCTTGTAATATAAGTGTCTTTAGGATAGACCCTGCCCTGCATCCTTCCAGGGATGTTTTGGAGGAAGGTCCTCCTTTCGGCCTCCACACGTAAAAGCCAGGTCATGTCAAGCTCCACCGCTGCTCCATTTGTTCCCTGTGCGGCTCGGCACCTCTGTAGAGTGAGTGGAGTCGCGGTCAGGCATCTGTCCTGCTGCTTCATATTGTATTCCTTGTTTTACCGCACTGACTTCAACTGATCAGTAAGTTCTTAACCAGGTGATTAGTTTTACTGGACCTTTAATAATTGGGTCTTCCACCTCCTATACTTTGCAGGATTACATGGCATCTGATGTTACTCATGAGCGCCACATACAGCCCTGGTTACAAGGGTATGTTCAGAGTTTTTGTTTTTCTGCAGATTTGCTGCAAAATCTTTCTAAAAGTACATTTGGAAACTCTTCCCATTCATTTCTATGGCAATTCACTCTCCTGTCTATAAGAGGAGTTTTTGGAAAAATGCCTGGTGGGGAGAAAAAGTGCATGTGGTTTCTTTGAAAGGATCCTCTCCATCAAAAGGCTGAAAAACCCCTCCAAGCCTTGTTGGAACGCACTCTATGATGTTTGCTACCATGGCTAATAGTATTCAAATAAAAAGAAAATCATAAATTGAAAAACCACTTCTGTGTCTAATCTGTAAATTAAAAATCATTGCCCTGTGTGTAATAGCACCATTTGTTCATCAAATGAGTTGCAAAATGAATAGAAAATATAGTCCGGACATTGACAAGGTTAGAAATATTTTTTATTTGAAATAATAATTTTCTCCTTCAGACTTTGCTCTGGTCACAGAATGCTCCTCTGCAGTAATTCCAGCATTCATCAGACCCCCTGATGAAGATCGCTATTACTGCACATTGAAACGTACGTTGGGGTCCGGACCCGGGGGATCCATCCATCAGGGGCGATCTACCCCTTTCTACCACGTGGTATGCATTGATTCCCTATTTAGGATTTACTGCACATAGGCAGCAGGCAGTTTTGGGTTTGCATTGTACTTGTTGATAGGCACAGTTTTGTTTGCATTCTGATAAGAGATCTATGTTAGGCCAATTGTGGCATAATATTTCACTGTAAACAATGTGTGTCATCTTTCATTTTGGTGACTTATATTATGAACCTACGGCATTCCATACAATACTGTGATTTGCTGCCGTTTTGTGTTTATTGTATTATGCATACTGTGGAGTAGGGGAGATTGTCCCTGCACCATCTGCTTCATAGAAACAACTTATTCCACAGCCCTTTAACCAGTTGGTGGAAATAAATATATCATTGCACATGATCCGCTCTTGTCCTCTTTAATTTAAATATATGCTTTGAGCTGTTACACAGATAGGTGGTGGTACCACACGCACTTACTGTGTTTATGGGTCATATGGAAATTTTCGTAGTAATTCCAGCATTGCAGACCTTTTGCATCTAGCGGTTAATTTGCTGAGGTAATCTGGAGAAATTTCCCCCCCCCGCCCCCCCGTGCTTCCTGAAGCCGCTCCCACAGTTGGATTGTCTTGATGGGCATCTTTTGAGCACCATACGGTCAAGCTGCTCCCACAACAGCTCTATGGGGTTGAGATCTGGTGACTGCGCTGGCCACTCCATTACAGATACAAATACCAGCTGCCTGCTTCTTCCCTAAATAGTTCATGCATAATTTGGAGGTGTGTTTGGGTCATTGTCCTGTTGTAGGATGAAATTGGCTCCAGTCAAGTGCTGTCCACAGGGTATGGCATGGCATTGCAAAATGGAGTGATCGCCTTCCTTATTTGAAATCCCTTTTACCTTGTACAAATCTCCCACTTTACCAGCACCAAAGCAACCCCAGACCACATTACCTCCACCATGCTTGACAGGTGGCGTCAGGCCTCTTCCAGCATCTTTTCAGTTGTTCTGCATCTCACAAATGTTCTTCTGCGTGATCCAAACACCTCAAACTTTGATTCGTCTGTCCATAAAACTCTGTTTCAATCTTCCTCTGTCCAATGTCTGTGTTCTTTCGCCCATATTAATCTTTACCTTTTATTAGCCAGTCTCCAGATATGGCTTTTTCTTTGCCACTCTGCCCTGAAGGCCAGCATCCTGGATTTGCCTCTTCACTGTAGACGTTGACACTGGCGTTTTGCGGGTACTATTTAATGAAGCTGCCAGTTGAGGTGCTGTAAGGCGTTGATTTCTCAATCTAGAGACTCTAATGTACTTGTCTTGTTGCTCAGTTGTACAGCGGGGCCTCCCACTACTCAGGTTAGATCCTGTTTGTGCTCTCCTCTGAAGGTAGTAGGACAGACCGTTATAGGAAATCTTCAGTTTCTTGGCCATTTCTCGCTTGGAATAGCCTTCATTTCTAAGAACAAGAATAGGTTGTCGAGTTTCACATGAAAGTTCTTTTTTTTTTTGGCCATTTTGAGAGTTTCATAGAACAAACAAATGTAATTTTGTAAATTTTTGTAAATTTGTTCCATAACCAGCTGATAATGGACCACAATGCACAGACTCGGGCTGGGTTCACATCACGGTTTTTGGTGCCCTGTTCCGTCCATTTTAAAATGGACATAACAGGATCCGTTTTTGCCTCCCATGTATCCCTATGTGCCGGATTGGTCATAAGTGGCCATCCGTTTTAGTGAATTCAGTCCCAGATTAGTTTCTGTCTTGTTTTTTACCGTCCCCAAAATCGGAGACTGCACCGTTTTTGGTCTCCGGTGAAAAAACTCGACAAAACCGGACAGAAACAAATCCGGCACGGTCCGGAACAGTTAACATGTCAGTCTATGGTGCCAGATCCGGGAAACAACAGGATCGTTTCCCGGATCCGGTTTTAGTGTTCTGAGCATACTAAGAAGAAATTCACTGCTCTGTTCCCTTGTGACGTGTGTACTTGTACTTTAGCAGTGTCTGTACATACACTGCTTAAGCGAAATATAAGAAAGTAATGGTATTAAAAAAATAAAAAAAAGTATTCACCTTTCCGCAGAGTGTCCCGAGAAGATATCCGATCACTGCAAGAACCTGAATCAGCTGAACGGGCAGCAACCAGATCAGCTGATGTGTCACCTGACAGCATCAGCTGATCAGTTTAAACCACCTGTCTGCCAATCAGTTTTGGCAGGCGATTTAAACGGATCAGCTGATCGTGTCAGGTGACACATCAGCAGATGAGGTTGCCGCCTGGTCAGCTGATTCAGGTCCTTGCAGCGATCTGACGTCTTCTCAGACACTCTGTGGAGAGATGATGTTTTTTTTGTTTTAATACCCTTGCTTTCTTTTATTTCACTATCGCAGTGTATGTAGATACACTGCAAAAGTGAAAGTACTGCCCTGACATATTTGACTGTGCTTTGCAGGCTCAGGTCCTTCCAGCTCTTTCCGTCAGTCTGGATCCTTCAAAATTCTGGGTCCAGACACCGAAATGGCATCCGGAATTACACATCCGTTCCTTTCCGTGTGGTCCTGCAAAAAACAGGATCCCCACGGACAGGAACAAACCGTGGTGTGAAGGGGGCCTTACTGTGGGTCTCCTGACCGGGGTGTGACCGCTTCTTATGTATGTATGAGGCTGTGACGCTTGAGCCGGTAGAGACACAGCCGATCCGTACTTTATGGTCCAAGATCAGGCTGATTTGCATGGATGACTGCATGAGTCCTAAGTCAAATTGGTGGGTGCTTACCACTGTGACTGTCTTTCATCCTGAAAATAGCAGGGAAGAGACGTGGGGGTGATGAGCCCAGACCATTCCTGGCAGATTGCTGCCTGTACTGCAGCAACCGGAGCTAGTTCCAATCAATCCTGTGTAACCATTCACAGCACCATCCTAGCATTTGTTTTCTTTGACCAGCTGGAGTGATGCTTTTAATCTAATCCCATCATACACTGTTGGCTTCACATTTTACCGACGCCACTCTTGTCCTACAGCACCATCTTGTGCCCGTAGCTTCTGACTGTCTGAAAGTCATACATTATGTCACAAGAGCTCAGTGCAACTCTGAGAGCCAGAACAAGGCCAGAGCAAGGCTCCCATAGAGATGTATTGAGCTGTGACCTTCGGCGCACCACATAAAATACTGGAGCTGCCGGCAGGTGACAAGTGCTTTAGTGATGGCGATAAAAGGTGAAAACACCATCAGGTGTGTATAAAACAGGGAGCAGGGGACGTATTTTAGATTAGAAGCATCAATCCAGCAGTAAAATGTAATAAAATGGTCTAGTGGTGATTTAAATGCTGCTTTCAATTACCGACAGTGGCATTTACAGTAAAATGATGCAATTGTTGGTGCGCACGCTTATTAGTTCCCATCAACCTTGGGTTGTCTGGCAACCCACGAGCCTGCTATCAGCCATTGTGCACAGGGGGGGAAACAGGTCAAAGAAGAGAGCACAGAGGAGAGAGTGATGGCACAAAGGGCAAAGAGCGCATGGGGGGAGACAGGTCAAAGGAGAGAGCACAGAGGGGAGAATGACTGCACACAAAGCAGAGAGCGCATGGGGAAGAGACAGGTCAAAGGAGAGAGCAGAAAGAGGAGAGCGCATCGGGGGGAGACAGGTCAAAGGAGAGAGCACAGAGGAGAGAGACAGCGCACAGGGGAAAGACAGCTCAAAGGAAAGAGCAAATGAGGGGAGAAGACGGCACAGGGGGGTGAGAGAGAGTGGACGGGGCAGAGATACAGTCGTCACCCCAGCACCACAGAGCCTGCCCCCATCATGATGTCACCACCCTCCCAATTCGATAGCATCGGGCCTCCATCTAGTTTATATATAATTGATATAACGTTGATCAGCGTCTGTTTGAAGCCTGGAAAACCACCAATGATAAGATAGCAAGAGGGCATGCCCCCAGCTACTGATTGGCTTCAGTAGTCTCACCCTAAGCACTAGCTCCTCCCCCTGGGCTAATTCCAACTGTCACTTGCCCTGCAGTTGGTTGCCAGGAAACCTGTCCTACCAACATCCTATGTTATACCCTTATATCACTACCAGCATTGATATATCTATACATTTGTGAGTCTTGTGAGCAAACATAAAAAACAGACGGCACTCGCCTGATGAATGAAACTCCTTGTTTATTAAAACCAGGGCGGTTGACATAAAAGCGTGGAGAGGGAGTGAGGAGTCATCAGACGATGGCACGCCGTTTCGCGGGATCTCCGCTTCAACGGGTCCCAACGGGTTATAGCATTGCCTATAGCAATCAGAGTGCAACTTTCATAATTGAAAACTGAGCTCTGATTGGTTGCTATGGAAGGCTAGACACAATGCCGAACGTGTTCTTCTGTCCGAAGCCGGGTTGGCCGGTGCATGCACAGTGCTATGCCCACCATGTAGTTGAATTCTCCACAAAAGCTGCGCCAGGGTCAGCCCATGCGCATACCGCAATATCCGGAGCCATTTTCTTGAAGACATTGTCTCTGCGAATGTCACCAGTCACCACTTTGTTTCAGATGATAATCGCAGAGAAAGTGTGTTCAAGAAAATGGCTCTGGAGATCGCGGCATGAGCACACACTGACTGGCGCTATTGTATTGAAGGATTCAACTACAACGGGAACATAGCGCTGTGCATGCGCCGGCCACTGGGATAATGGTGGCCGCCGTTGCGCAAAAGTTTAATAAAGGGGAAGAAAACAGCCAGGGGAGGACTATAAATAAAAGACCCGACCCACAAAGCCCCAACCAACAAGGCAAATCAAAGGAAGACCACAGAGATTACACCAAAAATGTGGGCCACAGAGACGTTTTTGCTCAATAAATACATTTAGATTGCAGGTAATGCTTCAATAAACCTGAGCAATAACACCTGAGCATAGAACGGGTTCAGTAGCGAGGATGAGTGTGTACATTACATAATGTATTTCACCACTGTAATAAAGAGAAACGTTGGTATCCTTGTGCTCGTTCTGACCCGGAGAATTGTGTTGACAGGTTATTTCTATTAAACATTGTAAAAAGAAAACTTCAAAAATGTAACTTCAGGGTTCAGGTCATGGTGAAGTGAACGGTGTTATTTCAGAAGTACAACAATAAAACAAAAACCAAGCCTTCATATGGCTGTATCAATAGAAAAACTAAGAATAAAAAGCCAAATTGGTTGCTGTGTACCTGCCGCCACCATACACTGGGGGAAAATGCAGAAAATAATGGAACTTACTAGACACTGTTCAGGAATTCCTTTAATGTTAATAGGAGATGTTAATAATGTTATGCACATGAGTGGGACAGGAGTAGTTGACAGCTTAGAGATAATGGGGGAGATTAGGTGACACCCTTTGTTAAATATGTGACAGAAATGGGTTTGGTGGATGTGTGGAGGGTGAGGAATGCTGGGGCGCCGTGTTATTCTTGTTATTCCTCCTCACACATTTCTATGTCCCGAATTGACTTTTCATTGGGAAATAGAACAGTAGATCAGAGGATCAAGAAAATAGAATACCTACCTAGGTTGATCTCGGACCACAGTCCTGTGGAGGTGGAGATACAAGTAGGTGTGTGTGTGTGGTGAAGGACAGAGGAAAGAGTGTAAGGTGCATCCCGTGTGGTGGGAATAGTGGATATGCAGACGATAGCGGGAGAGGTGGAGGAGTATTTTCAAATTAATTCTGGGAGCGCCGATGTAGGAATAATATTGAACACAATGAAAGCATATGTTAGGGGTTTACTGATTAGGGATATTTCCAGGTGTAAGAACCAAAGTAAAAAAGGCAGAAACCGAGGCACTGGTGGCATTGAGGAGGGCTGAGGAAGAGCTAGACCCACAACGGAGGCGCAGCGGCAAATGAAAAGAGCACTGGAGGAGGTGGATAACATCTACATGAGTAATGCTAACAAGAAGAGGGAGTTTCAGAGGGCTTCTTTCTATGAGGAGGGAGAGAAGGTTGGGCACTTGTCTATTATAGCTGCTGCTCAGAGGGAATCAAATTATGTATATGGTATGTGTGATTCAAATAGCACACTGGTTACAGAGGCGAAAGTGATATTATCTGTGTTTGGGCACCTTTACACGCCGCAACCGCGCGAGAATCCTGACCGCGATATGTCGCCTGGAACAATCGCTCAATCTCCAGTGTTAATGGAATTCACGCTGAATGAGCAGAGGCGATTGTTCGCCGCGAATTCCAATTCACCCGCAAACTGCTGGCATGTGTAGGCTTGGAGATCGCAAACCTTGACAGGTGGAGACTTGAGATTCTAGGGGGCCTTGGCATGAGCGAGATGAGTTAGATGGACGGGACTACAGTGTGAGATATGCCATGAAAGCTTAAATTGGTCGAGCAATATAAAGTTCCTGGGGACAGGATGAGCCATCAACTAATTGAAGTAATATCTAAGTCTTAATGACGATTACTGTGCGAAAATTGAAGGATAAGGAGGGACATGGAGCAAGCTGCGCCTCTCATTTGTGGGTTGTAAAAGTTTAATTAAGATGGGGTTAATGCCCCAATTACTATACGTGTTACATCATTCTCTGATTTGGCTTCCTCGGTCAATACTTCAGAGAATAACTGCAATATTCCGAGATTTAGTGTGGGGAGGTAAGCAGCCGAGAATAAAGCTAGAAACCCTGCAGAGACCCAAGGAGGAGGAGAGCCTTGCCCTACCGAACCCGTGGATCTATTTGTTAGCTTCACAATGTCAACATATGAGGTTGGGTGGCGAAGGGGTCAGTCCAAGCAATGCTGGAATATACAGTATACTTCATAAGAGCCCGGTGGTACAGGGATTAGAAATGGGACCTTTTAGGTACCGTTACACGGGGCAACATCGCCGGCATCTCACGGGAGCGCGCACATTTTGGGCATTTAGCGAAGATCGCTGTGGAGATGTTACACGATGAGACACCACCGGTTACGCAGCTGCTATTTTGAAAGCAACTTTCGCTGTCAGGGTTAAACTCCACCCAGCGAGCGATCATTAACATTGCTGTGAATAGGGGAAGTTTCTTTCAACATCGTTGTTGCGATGTCACACAGAACGATGATAGAAGGTCATCTGAGCAACATCGCCAGGTTTACCAACATGTTGGTAAACCTGGCAACTCTGGTAAAGCAACTTATCGCCGTTGAAATCACCCTGTTACTTGTAGCCACACACTAGCGATGTTGCTTCAACTTTGCCACACCCCTGAGTTGCCGACGATGTTGCCTCGTGTAACGATACCTTTAGGGAGACTGAGTAAGACATGTCCGACATTTTGCCTACTTCATAAACTGTGGACAAGAGTGACAAACATCAGGGACATAGAGGGATTGATGGCATACACTCCTGCTTGGCTTAATGGAAACTTGAATGAATTGTTCAAATTGGGGGAAATGAAAGAATGGAGGAGCAGGGGAATTAGTGATGTCTCCCAACTGGTGGTGGACCGGAACCGAAGGTCGTTTGAGGCTCTGCAGGCATACTTTCAATTGACAGATATCAGTATTTACAGGTTATGCATGCGGTTGCACAGCAATGTACACAAGGTGGCATGCACATCCAGAAGGACATTGTCCTTGATTATATTTGTATGGAGGGGAGTACGAGGGGTGTAATGTCCTCAGTGTATAAAGATCTATTGCACACTGTCCTGCTAAAGCGCCCCATGTTGGCACAAAAGAGATGATAAGCAGATGTGGGGGTCATAGAGGAGGATAAATGGGAATCCATTTTGGAATATGTCCCTAAGCTACCCCTCAGCGAACCAGGGAGGATGTCCCAATTGCTTACTATTCATAGAGCATATAGATCTCCGCATTTTCTGTTTAAAATCGGAGTTGGCTTGAACCAAGATGTGGATCTGAGGCGGCGGGCATTCTACATATGATGAGGGAGTGCCCGAGACTCGCGTCCTTCTGGGTGGTAGTCCTCACTTTGATTGAAGGGAAGTACAACTGTGGTATCCCACAGACCCGGTGGTGTGCATATTAGGGAAGCACAACTTTAGTATCCCCACAGACCCGGTGGTGTGCATATTAGGGAAGCACAACTTTAGTATCCCCACAGACCCGGTGGTGTGCATATTAGGGAAGCACAACTTTAGTATCCCTACAGACCCGGTGGTGTGCATATTAGGGAAGTACAACTTTAGTATCCCTACAGACCCGTTGGTGTGCATATTAGGGAAGTACAACTTTAGTATCCCCACAGACCCAGTGGTGTGCATATTAGGATATGTGGAAGAAATCCCAGTAGATAATATCGGGAAAATTGCAATAGCAAGACTCTTATATGTGGCCAGGAAACCGATCGCTGAAGATTAGATTGGAGTGGAACCTCCCTCTAGGCAAGAGTATGTTAAGCAGGTTGACTATCTGGTAAAAATGGAAGAAACCATCTACTATAAGAGGAAAAATACTAAATTGTATGACAGGCTCTGGACGCCATGGAAAAGATGATGTATAGACATGAGGTGGAGGATAAAGAACACTGATATTACTACAGGACTGAGAAGGTGATGGAGATAATGTTTGCTTATGCAAAATTTATATTATTGGCCGTACTATATTGGGCAAAGGTACTATTGGGAGACTATGGGGGGATGGAGGGAGGGCTACTTTATTATGGGAAATGTTTATTAAAAATGATGTGAAGATTCTGTTTATGATTACACTGTGAATCAATAAAAATGTATCTGATTAGAAAAATAAGGCAAAAGATAAAAGTAAACTAGAACAAAGACTTTGCAGTGATGGGAAGCGCTGTAGAGGGCATGTAGTAGTCAGTAGTGTTCAGCTCATCACCTCCTCTGCCATGTATTGTTACCACGTCTGCTGTGTGGCCCTCAGCGTGGCCCTTTGATTACTGGTGCCTATATAGGTGAATTTGGCAACCTTGGCTATTGCTCAAAACCTATTCTGATTTGTCCTAGAATTCTCCATATCCTGGATACGATCCCAGCGGCTGGTCCTGTGCCGGTCAGCCCCAGCCTTCCTATCCCCCCACCTACACAGTTGGTGGCCAGGTATGTAAAGCGAAAATGTTCCTATTACTTATACTATTTACGACAATTATCAATAAAACCTGTAAAAAATTAAACTTTATATTTCAGGGGTTGTACGAAGTTTCCTTATATGTGGGATAACTCCCCAATTGCTGGGGATGTGACTACTGGGACCCCACAGATCCCAAGATCCAGTATGAATGAGGTGGTGCTCGATCATGTGCACCTCGCTCCATTCATTCTTAAAGGGAGCCATGTATCAGATCCTGGCTGCATGATTTCAGCCATTATTTTAAAGAGTCACACGGGAGACTAGTCAGACCTCTCCCCGACCACTCCCTTGACTGACAGGTCTGTCCCTATACAAACCTGTGGAGAGAGAAATGTCATTCCAGGGTAGTGGGCAGGGAGAAGCCACCGGTGGCCCACTTGGCTGACTAGTCTCAATCCCCGGTGGCTATTAAATTCTACTTCCCTCTGAAAAACAGCAGCTTTTCAGAGTTACACATATATGGCTCTGGGGGAACAGATATTCTCCTTGTGGAGAGTGTTCTGCCAGCCAGATGTGTGGCTGGTACCCCGAGATATAAGCTTAGAAAAACTTAGTTAGAAGCCATGGAGGCTGCCCCTTGTGCTGCAGCCACCTCATAGCACTAGTGCATTTCACTCCCCCTGCATCTTTGTGCCGCCTCTTTTACATGCCCTCGCCTCCTCCCTCCTGCCAGTCATCAGTCATGTCTTCCTCGCCTGCGCCTTCTTGTGCTGCTTGATGCAGGCGCGGAGCGAGATATCGCTTCTTCTTGCGGTTCCCGGGCGCCTGTCCCGCCTCCTGTGGTGAGCCTATATCTCGGGGTACCAGCCGCACAGAGACATGGGGGACCCCTTGCCTGAATTCAGTGCTGCACTTAGATTTACATCTATGGGGGGGTAGGGGGGAAAGGGTGACAGGTCCTATTTGAAATGACTTAGCATTTGTGCCAGATCGGAGCCCCAAACTAGATGCTGCGTTTCTGGGTGATTGCCCCTCATCAGTGCAGTGTGTGGGAATTCCTAGAGGAGAATTGCGGCTTTAAGTCTCCTCACTGCCGGCTGGCAGAATACTCTGCACAAGGAGAATAGCTGTTCCTCCAGAGCTCGTCTCTGCCTCTCATACAGCCAGATCAGTATTCCCACACACTGCACTGATCAGGAGCAATCACCCCGAAACGCAGCGTCTGCAGTTTGGGGTTCTGATCTGGCACAAATCCTAAGTCATATTAAAAGGCTTGTTAAAGAGTCGATTATGACTTTTAGGATTGTTACCTTTATTAGGTGGCACTAGAGTTCGTCTACTTCCTCATTGAAGTGACAATTTACATATATGGCTGAAATTGAGCAGCCCCAGTCAGATGAATGCCGTCCGTGGATCGGGTAGTTTGTATCACCTGTCAAGTTCACTTTATTTTTAAAGTTCCTTTTTATTAAACTTTTCAACTCTTTTTCCAAACAAATATTCCATTAAGAGTATATAACAATCAACGAATTAACATACAATCTGATAGTCTAATCACTTGACAAGACATTATTTTGCATCTTAGGATGTTTGACCACCTTTCCTCTAGGCAATTTGTGTGGCCATCCAGCATATTACCCATTAATACACTCATCTTCCAATGTCGGCTCTCCACCATCTAATCTACGTATCTCTCTTGGGCATTGTATTTTTAGTTGTCCTAGACTACCCCCAATGTCCTCTAATAGGTACCACTCTGAGGTTGTGAAGGGCCCCATCACCTGTTCAATTTCATCTTTGGTTAATTTTGTTTCAATAAATGTTCTCCATTTCTTATTACATTTTGCAGTCGTCTTGTCTTTATTTCTGCTTCCCTTTTATCTATATCTAAGGCAGTTTTTAAGCCCGATAGCAGCTCATTTTCACCTGGTAACTTATTCAATATCCAGTTTCTGGGAACAACCTTTTTGAAAATAAAGCAATTATATAAATAACCCATGTATTCCTCCTCCCCCCCCCCCCCCACCCTGCCCTCTGTACAATGAAAGATCCAGCACATGGGGTCAAGGTCTATCGCAAAACCACAAATTTTGTTCGTAAACGCCTGTACCATTTTCCAGAATTCTTGTGTTAGTGTACACCCCCATAAGCCATCTATCATGTCCAATCTCTTGCCGTTGCAATTCAGACATTATGGGACCTTTTTGGATGGGCTTCGTTGGGAGGAATGTTAAATCCGCAGATCATCTCTTACAATATGCAAAATTGGCTGTCCCTCCATTATTCATTTATGATGTGTTTTCCTAACTCCCCCCCAACCTTTGACAATATTGTCAACTGCATCCTCCTCATTAAGCTATTTTACCCATTTCACAATCGTTTACCTGGCCCTGAGGATATCCATGTTTCTGTAGTTAAGCCGTATATTAAGGAGATGTTAAGATCCCCTTTGTCTCTGTTGACTAAGTCATCCCAGCTGTTCTTCCTCCTTTGAAACGTCTAAGTTTCAGCAGTACATGATGTCTCAGTTGGCTGTACTGTAGTAGGTGGGATTGATCTATGTCATACAACTCTAAAACGTCATTGCCTGTCATCCACCTTTTTTCTGTTGTATGCATCAAGTTATTCATCATTGTCACCCCCTTTCTCCCCCACTCCTCATATAGTGCATTTTCCTGGCCTAAGGGGTACTTCATACACCGCAACATCGCTACCGATGTAGCTGCAACGTCACAGGTTTTGTGACGGTGCAGCGACTTCGCTAGCGAAGTCGTTACGTGTGACATGCCGCAGCGACCAGCTGATCGCTGCGGAATGGCAAGGACCATTTTTTGGTTGTTGGTCTCCCGCTGGGCAGCATACATCAGCGTGTGTGACGCCCCTCTAACCCAATGTGTTCCCTGGTGACCAGGGTACACATCGGGTTACGAAGCACAGGGCGCTGGTAACCAGGGTACACATTGGGTTACTAAGCATAGTGCGCTGTGGTTGGTAACCTGATGTGTACCCTGGTTACCAGCGTTCTCCCGCTTACCCCAGCCTATCAGAATACAGTAGTGGGACCATGACATCGTGGAAATAGTTTATATACTTTTCTAGAATGTCGAGAATGTTACACAGGTCACTGGTCACTGAGGAGATCTGCCTGTTTGACAGCTCATCAGCGACCACACAGCGATGTTCCAGCGATCCCGGCCAGGTTGGATTGTTGGTGGGATCGCTAGAACATTGCTATGTGTAACGGGGCCCTGATGTGAAGTCTGGATGTGTCCAGGGCTTAAGACATTTAGAAAGTCTCCAAGATAACTTACATTTTTTTTCTCACTGCCTTCCAGGTATCAAGTTCCCTTTAATGGGAGTGCTGGTCTTCGGCTCTCCCTTAAGGTACCGTCACACGAGGCGACGGTACCGCCGATTTATTAGGCGATGCAGGGGTGTGGCCTATTGGCGCCGAATTCGCCCCTGCATCGCCTAATGTGAATGGCCGTGGGAGACGCCATTTACTGGTCGCCTGGTTTCAGAGCAGTGTTCTGAAACCAGGCGGCCGATCTGGGGCGATGTTAACACATCGCCCCATGTAAACTGCCGCCGGCGACCTGACAGGCGATGGAAACCATAGGCTCCCATTGTCCTGCATCGCCGCTGGGGTTTTGAGACACCCCAGCGGCGATGCCGCCTGTCAGATCGCCGGCGCGGCGCTGCAGGTGTTGCCCCATGTAAATGGGGGACGGCGACGCTGGCGGGGCACCAAAAACGTGTGTGCACCCGCCAGACGCTGCCGACATCTCCAGCCCCGTCGCCTCGTGTGACGGTACCTTTAGAGAATGAATGAAGCAGAGGTGCACACCATTGACCACCGCTCCATTTACACTAATCTCTCCGCAGAGCCCTGTTTGACAGGGTGAGCGTCGCGGCTATTAGATCCCCAGCAATAATGAAAGTTATCTATGGTTGAGGAATAACATCCATACTTTGTACAAACCCTTTCTAGTAGGCTATAGATGCCCTGTTTCAGGATTCGGAAAATCTGATCAGTCCCTCATTCAGTCAATTCAATGTCAAAAAGTGGAAACAAAAATCCCGGTAGGAGGGGGATGCAGCTGCAGGTTCTGTTTCTGAGGTTGCTCACTGTAAGGGGATGGAAAGCAGAAATAAACATCTGATGGGCTGATTAGCATTACACTATGAAGACCAACCATTCAGGAGGCAATGAATAGAGGCAAGAAAGAAATACAGTTTAATCATCAATTTCGTCCACATGATCCTCCTCCTATTTGTTTTTTATCACCAGTCTGTGTTTATGCAACTAATGTCTGATGTTTCTTACAGGGCATGGAGCACTATACCAATGGTTCATATGGACCACCCTATAACCAATCTACAATGAATCCACCTTACCCTGGCGTCCACCCAGCAAACCATTACTACCCGCCCCCCTCACAGCCGCATTATCCTGTTGATCCATACAAGCCCACCATGCACCAAGGAGCCCCACAGGCTCCTTCTCATTGGGGATACCCCCAGCAGGGTTGTCACAGCATTCCTCAGCAGAGGCCGCAGTATCCGCAGTACCCCCCTCCGGTGAGTGTTCATCTTCCCTTGTAATCGTCTTTTTAATGTTTTCTGACAATTGGTGTTAAGAGTTTTTCCACTACTAATGTGATCCCCTTTCTTTTGTTCTAACACTTTCCCATTATACTTCTGCTACCTACTCTGCTTCTGTGAGCCTATCGATCAGAGGCTTGTAAATACCTTAATGGTGGTTGTAGCTTTGATCCCTTCCAGGCTGCAGACCAGATTTGGACCAACTGAGCAGGACACATTACTGCTGGAGGCAGGGCTGCCTCTCTGTGAGTGACAGCAGCCCCAGATCAGACGTCACTCACCTGTCAGCCCCCACCAGTGATGTACCCTACTAAGTTTATCCGAATCCAGTCCGCAGCTCAAGGATTGAAGCTACAACAACCATAAAGTTATTTGCAAGCCTCATAGAGATCAGCTTACAGGAGCAGAGCTGGTAGCAGGAGTATATTGGGAAAGTGTTAGTTAGGGTACCGTTACACGTTGCAATATTGCATGCAATTTCACTTGCAATTTGCTGGTTGCAGTGAAATCATGGACACATTGTTACATTTGTACATGGCCACAAAATAGAACAATGTGTCCATGATTTCACTGCAACCAGCAAATTGCAAGTGAAATTGCATGCAATGTTGCGACGTGTAAAGGTACCCTAAGGAATAGATAAGACAAAGAGGATCACATTAGTGGTGGAAAACCTCTTTAAAGTCTCCAAGTGATTGGTTGATATTGGCAATGAAGACTGGTTTTTGGTTTTACCATAACCCTCCCCCAATGTTTGTTTTAAATACATAAATTATATTTGAGGTCAATCTGAAAGTTTTATTCACCGATATGCAGACACGGAGATCTGGCTGCTCTATGGCTGCGGGGAGGAACATAATGTACTGATCTACTTGATTAGATTCATAACATTAAGGTGACGTGAGGTCATACAAGCACACAGTGTTTAACCCTTTATGGAGCTGTGTACTTTACAACTTCACGCCCTGACAATTATTTTTGTTTTTCAACTTTTTTTTAAGATTTCAGTTTGCGGTGCTCACTGCAAGGTATAAAACACATTCAGGTTATTATGCGGGTCCAGGCCCAATTCAGACGTCCGTATTTCACAGTCCATTTAGGGGCCATAATGCATGGACAGAGCATTGTTCTCTCAGTGTGAACCCGGTCTCAGGCACACGTGAGGATCTGGACTTCTGCGTGCAGTCTATGCATTGTGGCCCATGTATAGACTGTAAAATCCAACTATTTGAACCCAGCATTAAAGGGGTTGTCTTGGCTTTTTATAAAATCTGCAAAATGCTAACCGTTTGTAATTTTCACCCCGTTAGCATTTTGCATGGTTACCTAGATATCACAATTCAACATGTGTGGGAGAGCTGTTCAGCCCCCATCTAGAGGCATGTTGTTTTGGAGCCTGGTTGTAACGTCACAACTGGATGTGGCACCCAGACTCCAGCAGGCCTGCCCCAGTCTCCAGCAAGTCCTCCCCATCTCCAATATGACCAACTTCAGTGCGGTTCATTCTTCTTCACCATGTCCGCGCTGTCACCGAAGCAGTCCTCTCTGAATCTCTGCAGCAGCTGTCCCCTCTGTGAAGTAGACCGCTCTGTGTCAGTGATCCGGTGTGTGCACGGTCTTCTTCACTGTGCCCAGGCTTTCACTAAAGTGATTCTCTCTCTGCTGCCCCTCAATGAAAGAGATAACCGCGCACACACCACATCACTGACACAAAGCAGTTCATTCTCCTTCATAGAGGGGGACAGCTGCAGCAGTGACTCAGAGAGGATTGCATCAGTGACCGTGTGGGCACGATGAAGAGGAATAATCTGCGCTGAAGGTGGTCACATTGGGGCGGGCTTGCTGGAGACTGGGACGGGCATGCTGGAGTCTGGGTGTCACGTCCAGCTGTGACATTACAATCTAGGCTCACAAACAACACGCCTCTAGTCAGAGGCTGAGCTGCTCCTCCTCTGCTGAATAGTGATATCTAGGTAACCATGCAAAATGCCGACGAGGTGTAAATTACAAATTGTTAGCATTTTGCAGCCTAGATACACACACAGATTTTAGGAAAAGCCCAGTCCACCTCTCCAATCTGTATTCATTTAACCACATTGTTTTATCACCATTTAAAAAAAATGCAAGCCAGAATGTGTGAACGCAGCCTACACATGGTGCCAAATTTGCACAATTTGGGGTATTATTTATGTTTTAATAATCTTGTTTTCATGTCTGCAATGTTGTGACACCTTGATATTTTAGGATTAGTAGATGTAGTAGAAGTACAGTGCTTCCATTGGACCATGATAGACTGTCAGACTTCTCAATCAGGGGTATTTCGAACAGTGACAGCCATTTCAACTGCAAATGTGGTTCCAGAATGGAGGCCACACCTGTCGAGCACCAGGAATGTGTGCTATAGATCACATATTTATATTTTGGACTAAAGTGTCATTGGATAAACCGTTGTCGCAATGGCCTTGAAAATCCCCACATGACTAGCGGCATAACCTACATCTAAACTTTCTGTATTCGGGACACGTGCGTGCTCATTTTATCATGTAGATGGAAAGATTTCCTTTTAAGATATGTGCAGTGTCAGACTAATTGGTAATTAGTTCTGTGATTGCGTTCCCATCCTGAGAACAGATCAGCGTGAGCTCTGTGTAATCTTGTAGGAGTTATCCAGGACAGGGATATTGATGATCTATCCATTGGTATAGGATTTCATTATCAGATTAATGGGGAATCTGATCTTCAGCACCCCTTCTTTATCAACTGGGGGATATAAACGTTGTACGGAGCCGGATCAGCACAGTGGTGGCCGTTCGGTGATCAGTGCAATAGTCCCATTCATTTCAATAGGAGCTGGACTGCAGTATTTTAAAACAGTCACTACTTGGTGTATAGAGCAGCAAATATGATGAACTATCATCTCTTTGTAAGACCTGAACAACCCAAAATGATGTGTACCACTGTTTTGCAAAGCATGAGGTGCTGCCATGTAGCTGACAAGTGACTCTGATCTATATTGTATATGTGTCACAGCAGGGTCCTAGAGAAGAGAGCTGGAATATGTACGCACCTCCTAACCCCTACCAGTGGCACTCGGCACCACCACACAACCCAAACGACACGCAGTATATGGCAGGAGGCAGAACACCCTGGCCCGGGGGAGACGTCCAGTCTCCAGTTTATGATGTGAAGGTAGGTTATCTGTGTAGAAGTCAATTAATAAAAACATCTTCTGTGCATCCAGCTGTACGATAAAAAACAAAGACTGTTGCACTTCTCAATGCTAAAGCATGCAAAAAAATGAACATAGGAATATGAACATGCATTACATATAAAACATTTTTATTTAAATTGAGATACTGGCCATATAAAAAGAGCCAGTTTTATTTGAGCCCATTAGTTACATCACGGCATATCTCTTTACTGGATCCCTACCTATGATAATGCCTCTCTCTGGGTGACAAAAATCCTATTTATGGGCTGGTATGAACCTGCTAATAGAAAATTGAAATCGCCTAAGGCTAATGAGAAGCAGTGCACAGTCAAAAGGCACGACCCCATAACTAAGGAAGCTGACGACACTTCCTAACATGCAAGTCTGAACAGATGCGTAGGGAACATGACATATGGTATATAATAAACAAAGAGTGTCTGTCTTTGCCCTGTTCAGACTTGCATGTTAGGAAGAGCCATCAGCTTTCTTATTCAGTTATACGATGACTTGTTTTATTGATGCCACTTTGGGATACATACGATGTTTCGATCGCTTTATTTTGGGGGGGAGGGGGGCGTCAACAGGAAAAAGTAAGTTTTCTCTTTTCAGGTTCTTTTTCTCTTTACAACCAATACCTTTATCGGTTGAATAACTTTGTTCTCATAGATCGGGCTTTTACAGACACATTGATGCCAAATATGTTTATTTTTTCAATTCTTTATTTTGGTTGTAGAAACGGGGGTAATGAATCAATCTTTACATAAGTTTGAATCCCTCCCTTTTCTTCATCCAAAAAAGATAAATATATATATAAGCATTTGTATACTATTATTGTATCTTAAAGTGAACTGTCAGGTCCTCTGTACCCCCAGAAGCACCAGCAGTTCTGTGCTTATATCTATATACTTCCTGCCTAACAGTCCCAGCATATAGTACATACATATACCGATCTTTAAGATAAGTATTTGTAAAGATTGTTTATCATATGCAATTTAGGGATTTCACTAATCGAGGGGGTGTTAGTTCTCTGAAGAGTCGGCCCGCTTAGCATGTTATTCCGCCTGATAACATGCTTTACAAAAGCTGATCATGAGCACTACTCCTCCCTGAAGCTGGGACATGTACCCCTGGCTTCAGAAGCTGAATGCTGTAAGGGGAACAAAGCCGCACACATGCTCAACCTTTGTATAGTCCTCTGAGACTCCTCCTGTTCTCCAAGAATTGCCAAAGACTATGAAGAGTGGTTCAAAAATCTGCCATTATTACCCTGGGGCGTAATTAATCTGGACCTGGAGACTTGAATTCATTTATGTAGGCTAAGTATTCCCTAACTATCTCCCTGTTTATAGGTAGCCTAAAATCCTTTAATAGTGAAGATCAGTTGATGTTACATTTATTTTCTGAACAGATGCAAAATAGGAATTTTGCCAGACACTTTTCATACATTTAGGAGTCTGTTTTTCACGGCTCTGTCCCATTCACTTGAATAGGACTCAGTGGTATTGAGTTGTAATGGCAGACATAGCCTCAACCAGTGGTGGTGGCCTGTGGCTGCCATCGGTGGGGCACCACAAGTTCATGTCAGTTTAATACTACACTAGAAATGTTATGTTTACCATAATGCTATGGATAGAGGACACAAGGTTGAAACTATCAGCTTTGACCCTATGCACTAATTTGTATAAATGTCATAACTTTTTGCTTCTTCTCCTTTTAGGATGCGCCTCAAAATCCTGGATACAATCATCAAAGGTCATTCCCTGGTTACCCCTCAGACATGCCCCAATCATGCCCACCTTCCGAACCGAAGCCAAACCTCCCTCCACCGAACCCTCATTACAGTGCTTCTCCACAAATGTATAATAAGAAGGACCCTTCAAATCCAGAATCTATCCCCAGGCCCAAGGAAGCCAACAATCTCCCAGCCGATCTTTCTAGTTCCACACATCCAGGAATATTGAAGATCTACCAGGTCTTGGAAAGGGTGGAGGATCTGGAACAAGAAGTTGATGAGTTTGTGGGGAAAAAGAGTGACATGAGTTACCGGTGTTTAGAAGAAATGTTGACCAAGGAATTACTAGAGCTTGATTCGGTAGAAACCGGCGGCCTGGACAGTATTCGGCAAGCACGGAAGGAAGCTGTGAAAAAACTGCAGTCTATTTTGGAAAGGCTTGAGAGGAAGGGGCTGTGATTACAAGGTGGATCCTCAAACCAGCAAATGGCATCAGTCAAAGTAAAGAGTTCTCCAGAGTTCTTGAAGAACATACATGGCCATTGTGTTCATTGACGACCCGAAGAAGCAAAGATCTAACCAAAGGAAGGAGATAATAAACCATCTCCAGAGGAGTTACATAGATTTTTGAGAATTGATGGGGGAAAAAGACATCATTTTGTTTTGGAGGGTGATGGGAGGGATTTTGAAGAAAACTTTTCCTCTTGGTGAACAAGGCTAAAACATGTACAGATCACCGTGAAGAATGTACAGAAATTACCATTATTTCCAAAACTTTTCGATTTAAAGAATAATAAGTTAAACAAAAACACGTTTTACGTGAAGCTTAACGTTTATTTTTTAGTAAATCAAGCCATTTGTGAATAAACAGATTTTACTTATTTGAAGCCATTTCAAGACTATGCTGGGGACAGCACTGACTACAGACATTGAAGACAATTACAATATCCGTATTTATGGTCCTTGCGTTTTTGGATAAAAAAAACAACATAAAAAAACCGGAACAGCCCTGTGACCTGTACTTTACTTCACTTCGGTCATGAATCCTGTCTGAGCTTTTTTTTTTTTGTCTTTGTGGATGAAAGATGTGAAATGGTTATCAGGGCAGAACATGTTGACTTCTCTTGTGCTTTCTTCAAGAATCTAAATTGTGTTTTGCAATCAAATGTAAGATGGGTGTCAGAGGGTGGGGAAAGATTGAGGAAAGATGGAGCATAGCGAATGCCAAGAAAGTACTTTCTTTGGTCTCCGTCATGGGGGGCTAGATGGCGACTTTGGCTGTCATACACGTTGTCCTGTGACTCTAGAGTACCGCCACAATCAAGTCATGAAAAATCAACCGGTTCCCAATTTTTATGATTTACTTGTTGTGGTACCCTAGGACCCAATTCACCTACATTACGCTGCACAGCACAATCTTTGGCTGCGCAACCTGTTCACAGACATGCGATATTTACGGTTGAATCGAGACAGTTCTGAAGGAATATTTCTGTTATTAAGGGTTGTTTGTTCATCATTTATCCCTCACAGTGATCAATAAACATTGGCCAGTATCGTCTGACATATTGGGTCATCTCAAGCCAGTGGTTGGCTTGATGCCTCCAAAATAGTAGTCATTTTGCACAAAAAAAGGCAAAAACGTAACTGTATATATTTTCAAAGATGTTGAGATATCTCGTGAATGAGCGTCTCCAATTTTGTTTTTTATTTACAAAAATCTGATTAGTATGACAGTAAGAGAAAGGTGTGGTTTAAGATCTTGGCAATCCAAAGTCCACTGGTTGCAAAAGTGCTGTTCGCCAACCTAATAAAAAGCACAACATTTACAAGAAAGGCTGTCAGCCATCAAGTAGAAAAGAGGTGGAAATCCAGCATCTGCAGAAATAAATCGTAGATTTCAAACTTGACTTGAATTTCCTTTCTTAATTAACAAAAACGTGAAAACAGTCAATGCGTTTTGGGCAGGAAACTCTGCTCTTAAGCATGACCATCCATGATACAGGGATCCACAATATGGCAAGGAAATTTTTTCCCATCTTTAATTTCTGGATTAATCAGATATTTTTTTTCTAAAGGTGAATCTTGCTGGATGAGCTTATGACGAAAAAAATTAACTTTCTTCTTGTTACTTGCTTTTACGATTTAACGATTTTTTCCAATGGTCGACTCCACTGCAAATGGATTGACTTGGTATTAAAGGGATTGTTCCGGCATATTTTTAAATTGGCCACCCGCATGTCGGCAGGACAATTCCCGAGGCGACCAAACGCATCCAAATAGCCTACACAGGATCTATTCTAATTAAAGGGACCTGTGCATAATGCTCGCATGTAGTGGTGTTCTTTATTGCCTGCACAACCCCTTAACAGGTACGTTGGAAGAGGATTAGGGAATATAGTAGAAGAGGGCAAAGGCTTAATTTCACGTCTGCAAATTGTTTTGTGATGTCCACCCTGACTCCGAATTCAGCAACCTCAGTACCTATCGGAGTGGTTGAGTTTGGGCTTGCAGACCAACGCCAGGTCCATACTCGGGCTGTACTTCACGGACATCTGAATTTGGCCTAAAGGCCCCGTTACACATAACCAATGATCCGGGTTGCTGGGACATCGTTATCTGATCGCTGGTGAGCTGTTACACAGGCAGACTCTCTAGTGACCAGCGAGAACACTGGTAACCAGGGTAAACATGGGTAACTAAGTGCAGTGCTGCGCTTAGTTACCCGATGTTTACCCTGGTTGCCAGCCTCGCAGCGTGTACTGTGTGGCGCGGGAGGTCATTGATTGTTGGTCTCCCGCTATCACACACGCCGATGCTGGCGCCCAGTGGAGACCAATGATCAAAAAATGGTCCTGGCCATTTACCAACGATCAGCGAGCTGGTGTTGGTACATGTCACACGCAGCGACCTCGCTATGAGCTCGCTGCAACGTCACAAAAACTGGTAACGTTGCAAACTTTATCGTTGCATGTAACGAGCCTTTAGACAATATTGGATCCCAGTTACAAGTGGAAGCCTGTTGTTTGTGTCCAATGCACTGGTTCTTACTCTATTGTATGGTATGCCCTAAAAGAAAAAAAAAATGTACGATACGAAACCTCTTTAAACCCTTTTCCATTCGATACGTCAATTTCTGCTCTAAAATACGGTACTGAATAATTAAAATGTCTCATTAGTGAAGCAGCGCCTCCTCTATGCCAGGACCCAGCCTGTCCTTTGGTCTTCTTACCCTCAAGGGTATTTTCACACTGTTGCATTTTTTTTATTTGCAAGAAATGCGGCGTATTACAGCACCAGCACTGTGAATCAGATTAAAAAATCTTGTTAAAACGTTGGCTTTTTTTTTAGCTGCTGTGCGGTTTTTAGGAATTGGCAGCATGTCAATTCTTTCAATAAAGTAAAAATGATTCAAAAACAAAAACAACACACATACTGTCACAACATTTTTCCCTATAACCCTTTTACACTTAGTTTTAGCCAAGTTCTTTATATGACAGACCTGTTTCTTCACTTTCTATGGCTGGTTTTGTCACTGTCAACATATAGGTGGCATTGCCACGAATACAAGGGTACTATATGAATAGTTCCAGCTTTCCGTCATGGTGGATGGATATGTTTTCCCTGCCTGTCATGATGACTCTCCGATCCCTTTTTTTCCTGTTACAGTATGGTTTCCACTTTTCAGCAAGTGGATGTTGTCTCAATATTTCTCCCAATCCACCCTCTAATGTTATCTCTCGGCACTTTTAAGACGTGCAAACACTTGTGTAAAACTCACCAAATAACATGTGCAAGGGACCGAATTCGGAAATTCGAACAATTTTAGGCCATGTGCAGTTCACAAGTATTTATAGTCTGATGACTCAATGGTGATTTCTCTCAAGTAAACGTGTAGGCCATGTGCACACATTGAGTATTGTCATTTTCCTCAGATTTGAGCAAAAAAATCACCAATACACTGTGTATGGCCTAATTCGAATGATCATCTTAGCATGTGCAGCTGAGATTTGGTGAGTTTTCTTACCTCAGAATTTGTAGCCAAAACCACAGTGGGTGATAAATACAGAAGTGGTGAGTGTTTCTATTATACTTTTCCTCGATTGTTCACTCCTGGTTTTGGCTGCAAATCCTGAGGTAAAAAAACTCGCTAAATACTCAATATTTCTGACCTAAGATTGTTCATATTTCTGAATTAGGCCCATGCACACATTGAGTATTTGGTGAGTTTTTTTACCTCAGTATTTGTAGCTAAAACCAGGAATGGAACAGGAAAAGTATAATAGAAACACTCACCACTTCTGTATTTATCACCCATTCCTGGTTTAGGCTACAAATACTGAGGTAAAAAAACTCACCAAATACTGAACATGTGCACGAGATCTCCGCTTATTTTATAGGAAATAAGGACAATAAAAATGTTTTATTTCTAAAAATCAAGTTTACTATTTCAATGCAGATCAAACCTGGAGTCAGTGTGACCAAGGGTGACGACATTTCATTTAATAGAACTAAAACACTGATGGAGAGTAGTGTTTTTGTGAAAATATTTTGCACTAGTGAACGACTTCCATATAGTGGACTGGCCCTTTAAATGCAGAAATATGTACCGGTACCTCCATTTTTTTCCAAGGCCCATGTGGATACCTGTTTATTAAATTGTCAGAACTCTGGGAATAATTAAGACAATCGTTAACTGTATCACAGGAGGACTGAAACTGTCCTGTCTGCATATTACCAATTAAATGAATAGGTTTTTTTTTTTATTATCTCAGGAAAATGACTGTTTCCAGTTGATTCACAAATGAAGAAAAAATATGAAATGTAAAAAAAAAAAGAACCTAATTGCTTCTGAATAAACTGTATATATGGGGGGAGATATCCTTTAAATCACCATGGCAACAGGAAAGACTTGAAACTCGCATCCGGCCATCTTGGGGATGGATGTTTGGACGTTTTAATATTTGCACTGAGGAAAACTGATTGCTGTTGTACATTTACATATATATAATGAAGGCACTTGTTGAGTTTCCTAAATAAAGCCATATAGAAATAGCATGGTCTCTTATTTTGCTATTTAGACATATTGGAGCTCCCACTCATTGAGGAGACTCGCCCAGTTTAGATTCTTACAGATACCCCTACAACAGATGCAATCGCACCCGGGCCCTGGAGCCTAGGGGGCCTCAAAAGTCCCTTTTGGTTAATAGAAAAAGACTATTGCTATTAACGATGTGCAATAACTAGGGGCCCCATTGGAGCTTTTGCATCGGGGCCCATGAGCTTCACGATACACAACTGTTCACAGGCAAAGCTCCATGGGAAAAATCTGCAAATTAGCTGAGGTCTCAAAAGGAATAAAAACTCAAGTGGCACAGCCTCCCTAGCATTACTCCATTAAATGGCACTAATACAGTATTTCTTCCTATTGTACATGTAGAACATGCTTGCTTACTTATCTGAGAAGCCCATAATGCAACCCATAGTCACCCAAATGTTATAATGCACTCACATAGACCTCCATATACTGTAGTATAATGCACCCACCATGGTCCTCTATATATTCCAATGTACTTCCATAGTCCTACATAGTCATCCACATGTTATACTACACCCACATAGTCCTCCGTATAGTATAATACAGCCAGCGTAGTCCTCCATATATTCCAATGTACTCCTATAGTCCTACAAATATTGTAATGCACCCCATAGTCATCCACATGTTAAAGTGCACTCTCCATATATTATAATGCAACCACCATAGTCTATATATATTCTAAGTCATCCATATAAATCTTCATATATTATTTTAGAGCAAATAGTATAATGCATCCACCATAATCCTGTTTGGGTCCCTCTTGGTGTGGCAGGGAACAAACTGCTGCCAGAACTGCCTATTCACCCATGTGTGCCCATTATAGTGCGGATCTCAAAGCTTGTACAAGCATGCAGTTTTATTTTTTTACCTGTCTAGGACGCCTTTAAGGAAACTTTAAGTGACCCTCTCTTGGATGTCTTTTGTAGAGGTTCATGAAGTTTGCATCTTTTAGCACAAAATGTCGTATATTCCCCTAAAATGTAATTAAATTTACACTAATAATTTCAGTCATAAAATCTCACCGTATTGAGATTTGTACCGTCCTGTTATGACTTTTTAAAAAGTTGCATTTGATTAAATCTACCTGGAAACATCTGTTTAAGACCTGTCTCAAATGTGGGATTTGCTCCCCGATCCACTCAGTTGTGCTTCATGTCAGACTTTGAAGGTAGCCTAGCGTGCTCCCATATGATTGTCTGCCTGGGCCTATATAAGGCTCACCAAGACACACACTTTTTTGTTTTGGTATTAAAAGTTTTCATGTTCCAGTCTCCTGTCTGCCTTCAGTCTTATGTTCTTCCACTACCTGCTTTCCAGGCTCCTGTCTGAGTGTGGCCTCCATTGCTTCCTCCAGTGTTTCCACTCCCAGCCTCCTGTCTGCCTGCAGACTTCCATGTTTCCACAACCTGCTTCCCTGTCTCATTTTTGCCTGCAGTCTCCATTGCTTCCACTATTTCCCAGTTTCCTGTTTGCCTGCGACCTCCAGACTTCCACTACATGCTTCCCAGTCTCCTGTCTGCCTGTGAACTCCTTTGCTTTCACAACCTGCTTCCCAGTCTCCTGTCTGCTTGCGGCTTCTGTTGCTTCCCCTATCTGCTTCTCGATCCCTTGTTTGTGTGCAGCATCCAGTTCTACTACTTGCTTCCCAGTCTCTGTCTACCTACAGCCTCCATTGTTTTCACATCCTGGTTTCCAGTCTCCTGTCTGCCTTCAACCTCCATTGCTTTCACTACATGCTTCTCTGTCTCGTGTTTGCTTTCAGCTTATATTGCTTCCCCTACCTGCTTCCCGGTGTCTTGTTTGCCTGCGGCATCCAGTGCTTCTGCTACCCGTTTCCCACATGCCTCACCTACCTGCTGTAGTGACACCCATGTTCCACATGGTCTTTGTGCTTGGAGGATCCACCTCACCAATGACATAAAATAGTATAGAAACCCCAAATCCAGCCCATAATGACAAACTAAAAAAAGCCATGGCCAACACACACACAAAATAGAATTAAAAAAACGAAGACGATCACATGGAAAAAACAAAATTGCATTTAAAAAATAACAAATGCAATAATGAATGAGACCCATAGTGTACTAATTTGCATGTTTTCTTTCCATCAGCCTCAGTATTTTTTCCTGAACTGATGTGTGTATAGATCAATGAAACTATATGGGTTGGTGAAAAAAACCAGATATCACACGTTTGACTGTAGCCTAAGGGTACATTCACACCGTGCGTTATTGCACCATTATTGCTGCGTTCCTTATGGATTCGCTAGTGCAGTGAAAATGCAGTGACGTTGGCTGTCCCAGCCAAGTTAATGCATTTCACAATTCGACTACATAGCGTTTTGTGAGGATCTCTTTTGGTGCAGAAACTGCACCAAGAACGGAATCCTCACAAAGTGCAGCCTTCTGTATGTGAATGTGTGGTGTCATCTGCTTTGCTTTTTACTCTCTTCCCCGCGCTCCCCTGGTGAACTCCAGAGATGCCCTCATCCCTGAAGGTCGCAGAGTCAGTGCCGCTAGGATCCTGCGGCCTGTTCATGTGACTGGGTGATGTTACTCGGTCACATGGTACAGTGCCAGGTCCTCCCACAAGTCCTGCGGCCTCGTTATGAGGAGACATTGCTGGAGATCACCGGGGGGGAGCACGGGGTAGGTAAGAAGTGCAGCAGATGACACCACACATTCACAAACAGAAGGCTGCACTTTGTGAGGATCTGTTCTTGAGCCCAAGAACGGTTCCGTAAAAAGTGCAGTGTGTGAATACAGCATTGTGAAATGCATTAACTTGGCTGGGACAGACAATATCACTGCATTTCACTGCACTAGTGGATCCCTAAGGAACGCAGCAATAATGGTGCAATAGCACACCATGTGAGCATAGCTGCACTTTTTATGGTCTGTTCTTTGGCTCAAGAACAGATCTGTAAAAAGAATAAGCATGTCTATTATTGGGTGTTGTATACTCTTCTCACTGCGCTCCGATGGTCTCCAGCGATGTCCCCTTATAACGAGGCCATAGGACCTGCGGGAGGATCTGGCACTGCATCATGTGACATCACTCGGTCACATGTTCAGGCTGCAGGTTCTTAGCGGCACCGACACTGTGACCTTCGGGGATAAGAGAACACCGCTAGAGGTCTCCAAGGGAGCGAGGTGAGTACTAAGCGCATCAGCATTCACACAGCGCTTTTGCTAAAAACACTAAAAACGGATCCTCGCAAAAACTCAGCAAAAGCGCTGTGTGAATGTAGCCTAGGGCCCTGTGAATGCTGTGTTTTTACTGCGTTTTTTTTTATGTGTTTTTGAGTGCAGGTTATAAATCTGCGTGTCTATACTTATGAAAGCGTAGTCAGAGAACTCTGAAGTGTTGTGCACATGTTGCTTATTTTCTTCTTGCAGATTTGGTGCAGAAATAAATCTACAGCGTGCCAATTCTTCGTGTTTTTGCAGTGTTTTCCCACACCAGAATCCCCAAAAAAAGATTGGCAAAAACGCAGGTTTTTTTTCTGCCAAGAGATGCGGATTTGGTGCAGAAATGTCTGCCCCAAATACTCATCGTGTGCGCACATAGCCTTACTCTGGGGCTGTTTATTTCTTGCACTCAGTGAGGCTCCCAACACCCTATCAAGTTTGGAAGTGTATCCATGGTGGTACATGAAGCCTGATGTAACCTGGATAAATGCTCCATGGTAGATGAGATAAGTAGTTTCTTAGGACTTTTGTGAGAACAGTTAAGAATTGTTTTTCTTGCATGTTCTAAAGAAAGAGCCCATCATCCTGCCAAGTGCAGTGGAGGAAGGGCCACACCCGGCCACATAGTGAGTCACTCTTTTGTCAAGATTTATTAGTGCAAATGCTTCTACATGTCTGAGACTCATCGAAACAACGTGTCCTCTTAAAGGGACTTTCCAGGCTTTTAAAATTGAAGGCTCTGCAGCTTCTGCATTTCTAGGCCATGCTTTTCATAGTGGCTGCACAAGGGGTTTCAGCTTTGTCTCATTCTAGTGAAAAGATGGCTACAATGACTTACATATTGGCTCCAAAAAGTATGGCATGTGCAGGGCTGAACCTGAAACTTAAGACAAGATTACAGGGTATGTTCACACTGAGTGGATGCAGACGTCTAGTGGGTGAATACGTCTAGTGGGTGAAGACGTCTAGTGGGTGAAGACGTCTAGTGGGCGCAGACGTCTAGTGGGCACGGCCTTGCTCAATACAAGTGTATGCAGCGGGTATATCCTACTAGTGGGAGCGGCTTTGCTCCATACAAGTGTAGGGAGCGGGTGTATTCAACTAGTGGGTGCAGACGTATAGTGGGCGCAGCCTCGCTCAATACAAGTGTATGGAGTGGGTATATCCTACTAGTGGGTGCAGACATCTAGTGGGCGTGACCTTGCTCCATACACTTGCATTGAGCGAGGCTGCGCCCACTATTCGGAGGTCCTGGCCAGGAACATGCATATTGCATAACTGCAATCTGTTCCTGGCTTAGAAATAGCGAATCCTCACAGTGCACAGTGCGGGCGCTGGGAGAATTGATAATTTTCCTTTCACATAGAGTGATATACAGAGTGCCTGAAGAATATTATAATTAATGACTAATAAAGTGATCACTTAAAAATAGAAATTGTACTCATTATTCATCTGAGAGCCCTTGATAGGGAATTCTGGTTGATTTGGATCTTGTAGAAATTGATCCACTTCAAAATCTACGTAAAAAAAGAAAACTGAACTCTATCACAAGCAATGAAGAGTGTCCCAATATCAGCTGGTCATCGGTGGTGATGCTTAGGATTCCCAATGGTCAAATCTTCATGGTGCACAAGACGTTCCTCTGAGGGGATGTTCACACTCATGAGAAAAAAAAAAAATCACCTAATGAATAATGGTCCATGTTTTGATGTGCGATTAAAAAAAAATAATGGAAACCTCAATGAATTTTTGGAGGGGTTTTGACTTCCTGAAATATACACACTGGGGTCGATTCATCAAGACTGGCGATCGTCTCACTTGTTTTGATGGTGGGGGTGGTGTAGTTCAAGGCTTCTGGTTCACTAAGGGTATGTGCCCACAGGACATTTTTCCAGCAGTCCTGAACTCAGCAAAACCGGTACTGGTTTCAGGGATCCTAGAGTCCTTGCCAGGAGATTTGCTACGTTCAGGTCCTGCAGTTTTATCGCATTTTTTTTTGTGCGTTTTTGCTGTGGTTGGGATGCTGAGTTTTTTCAGCATTTTTGCAATTGTCTGCAGCAAAAACACAGGAAAAATAGAACATGATCAATCCTTCCCATCTGCAGCAAAACCCGAAGGTATTTGACACTTGCAAAACCAATGTGTGGGCACAGCCTCTCTGTTAAACACATTCATTTTGCTGGGAAGCCCAATCGCAGGGACAAATTACCATATATTCGCATAAAACCAAGGGTAAACTGCATGCAGAAACCTAAGCAAAAACGCAAGAAAAATGTCCTGTGGGCACATACCCTAAGAGGCACACACCTCCTATTAAATCAGGAGTTCCTTACTAGTGGTGTGTGCCTTGCCACAGACCTTACTCCAGTCCAGGGGTAGGGAACTCCAGGCCTTGAGGGCCTTCACAGGGCAGGTTTTCAGGATTTCCTTAGTATTGCATAGGTGATAAAATAATCACCTGCACAGGTGATAAACCCAATCCAAAGCAATGCTAAGGAAATCCTGAAAACATGACCTGTTGGCGGCCCTTGAAGCCTGGAGTTCCCCACCCCTGTTGCAGTCCCATACAATCTCCTTTTAAAATTGTCTTCATTCTTCAGTCATCTTCTGCTAGGTGGACCCTCAATACTTTACAGTAGAAGTCAATTGGAAGGTTTTAAAGTGTAATGGTGGGTTTACACACACCAATCATTGTATCCAATCTCTGAACCAATCTCTGGTTGCAGTGAAATCATGGACAGATTGCTCCATGTTGTACACAGCCACAAAATGGAACTATGTGTCCATGATTTCACTGCAACCAGAGATTGGTTCAGAGATTGGATACAATGATTGGTGTGTGTAAACCCACCATTAATGTCATTTCATTGAAAAAACCAAACAAACAATAATGCACTAGTTGTTAACGATGGGTCACATAGCAGCTAAGACAATGATTTTTTGTGCCATGTGACTGATTTTCACACATTTTCTGTGCTCTTTAAAGAGCTGTGTTTTCTGTCTGTGTGGGAGTGGCCTGCAGTGTCTGAGAGAGAAGGCTGGTAGTGAGCTGTATGGGGAGCAAGCAGACAAGGGGTTAACAGATATTGCTGAGTGGAGACAGAAGAGTGAAACTTGTAAAGCGTTTACATCCTCACATTGCTCAGCTCTATGTTGTAACATGATACACTGTCTCCTGATGAGTTATCATCAGCAGTGTAGGCCACACCCCCTCTCCATTATTTCCTCACATGTCCGTATTCACTGTGAAGACGGCTCTGACACAAAATCAGCGTCACTCACGGTGCACTTGTGGAGCCCACTGGGACAGGGTACTTGGTACTGGACTGGGGTATCACGGGGGCTATCACGGCGATCCTGGTCCAGACTGTGTCCCGAGCCCACAAGTAATAGGGGTTATTTACAGGGATTGTCGTGACGCCACCCATGGGTTGTGGTCAGTGAGGGGACCACCGCTGCTGCTTGCTTCTGCCAGGAGGATGGATGGTGGCTGCAGCCGGATGGATGAGCCCGTCGTGGGTCGGGCTACTCCTGACAGGGTGTAATGTATATATAAGAGTTCAATGTGCAGGGAATCACACACGAGAGACTTTAGCAGGGTTCACCGGGTTTTACCGCACAGTTGCTTTACACTGATAACTCTGGACAGTCACTTAACCCTCTGCAGCCAGGTTTCCCTCCTGAGACCCCTCTCTCTCTGATACCTTTTAGGCTTTCTCCTGTACTTCTCTCCCCAGTGTGCTGTATGGTGGCAACTCGGTCCCTTGTTTAGCTTCCCCCTGTGTGTGGGTGGCAAGCCTGGGTCCTATGTGTTGCTGAACCTCGTGCACAAGTGTGCACGGAGATCAGACCTGGAATCTGAAATCCCCGTCGGTGTGTCTGTGATCCGACGTATAGCTTCGGTCACCTCAGAGCCGACTCTCTGGTCCCAGCCTAGCCTTGGGTGTCCCTATGTTGCAGGGGATCACTGGGCTCTTTCCTACCCATCTAACTACCGTGTATGTCAGGGGATCCTTCCCCCCGGTCGTCCTCTGTCACCGCTGCCGGTTTCCTCGGACCCAGCTGCACTGGTCCGGTCTCTCCCCTTCCCTTGGGTTACAAGCTATGGAGCGGGCTTTCTCTCCAGGGGACTGTGCCTCGCAGGATGCTGTGCCTCCAAGGAGCCCAAAACCTTCAGGGAAGTCTCTTCCTGCTCAGTCTTTGCTGCTCGGCACCCTCTGGCCTACTGACTACTACTTCCTGGTGTTCCCCTCATGTACCCAGTCCGTCACCTTGCCTTTGTCCCACCCACTGTGACTGGCCCTACCACCACTTGCCCGCCTAGAGTCCCGGGCTCCGGGTTGGGCCTTGTGTCTGTGGGTGTGTTTTGAAGCTGTTTGTGCAAAACTGTCTCCACCTCCCTGGCTACAGTTCTTACCTGTGGCCACCCTGGTCGCAGGGGTGCCACACACTGAGGACATCTTGTGGAAAGATTATGAATGGTAACCAAACAGAATTTTCTAATGAACCATATTACAGAATTTATAATCACTTGCTCTACATTATTATTAATTAAAATTTTAGGGCATTTAAAGTGAAACTGCTGTTTATTATCTTTTTGATTGTTTTGTAACCATTTTTGCCACAAAAATCTACTAATGTTTTATCTTTAAATTGTTTTTTTTTTTTAAAACAGTCTGAAAAAACTAAAAAAGAGCGTTAACCAACAACACTTGGGGAATAAAAAATTGGAAAATTGCTTTAGGAAATGACCCAAAAAATTAAAAAAACAAAAGACACTATAGTATTGGAGGTTTTTGATTACAGGAAAAATACACAGTGTGAACATACCCTAAAAGTACACGTACACCTGTACAGCAATGCTGACACCTCTCAAAAACAAGGCCTAAACCGCACACATCATTCTTATTTGTGCCACCTGCACTCAATATTGCACAAATAACATTACGTCTTTCTGTGTGTCTTTAGGGAAAACTGAATTTTTTAAACTAATACAGTATTTAATGGTGTATTCGGGCATTTAGGCTGATTCACAGTGGCGTAACATTCACGGTCGCAGGGGTGGCAGCTGCGACGGGGCCCGGACCTATAGGGGGCCCGCGTCGCCAGCTGTCCCCTGCGCCCATCAATGCCAGCACCGGCCGCAACACAGTCCGCACTGTCAAGCAGCCGAAAAGATGCCCTCTGGCCCTGGGGAGCTGTCACCCACCTCCTCCTCAGTCTTTATAGAACTTAGAACGTTACACGGGGCCCATACATCCGATCAATGTGTGCGTGGAGGGGGGCCCAGGTCTGAATTTCGCACTGGGGCCCACCAGACTCTAGTTACGCCATACCTCCCAAGCGTCCCGGATTTGGCGGGACAGTCACGGTTTAGTCAGGGCTTCCCGCTGTCCCGTGCGGGACTGGAAGTGTCCCGCTGTCTGGCACTTCACTGATTGTTGCACGGCCCCTCTAGCTGCCGGCTACGCCCCCTCCGGCTGCCGGTCACGCCCCCTCACAGCAGCACATTGGGAGGACTGAGCACCCAATCACAGTGCAGAGAGTGAGTCGTGTGACCTCTCTCCTGCCCTGTGTAGAGGGGACGGAACTCAGTTATCCAATCCCGGCTCAGCGCGGCCTCTGTGAAGTTCCCCAGCAATGGAGGAAGCATCAGCACAGCAGCAGCCGGGAGACAGAGGGCTCTGCCTCCACACTGGAGCCCGGATCACTGACTGCCTGTGACTGGGAGGAACTGACAGGAGCACAGCCACTGGTATCAAAGACATGAGAGCACAGGCTGAGGATAACACAAGGGGTGATGATAACAGAACACAGAGGAGTGTGGTGACAGGCTCCGTACACCTCATAAATGCACGGCTCTGCTCCGTACACCTCATAAAGGCACGGCTCCGCTCCGTACACCTCATAAATGCACGGCTCCGCTCTGTACACCTCATAAAGGCACGGCTTTGCTCTGTACACCTCATAAATGCACGGCTCCGCTCCATACACCTAATAAAGGCGCGGCTCCGCTCCGTACACCTCATAAAGGCATGGCTCCGCTCCGTACACCATATACAGACACAGCTCTGCTCCGTACACCTCATGCAGGTGCGGCTCCGCTCCGTACACCTCATTCAGGCACGGCTCTGCTCCGTACACCTCATAAAGGCATGGCTCCGCTCCGTACACCATATACAGACACAGCTCTGCTCCGTACACCTCATGAAGGTGCGGCTCCGCTCCGTACACCTCATTCAGGCACGGCTCCGCTCCGTGCACCTGATGCAGGCGCAGCTCCGCTCCGTACACCATATACAGACACAGCTCCGCTCTGTAAACCTCATACAGGTGCAGCTCCTCACCGTGCACCTGATGCAGGCACGTACACACGCGGCTCCGCTCCATAAACCTCAAGGAGACACAGCTCCACTCCTTACGCCCACAGCTTAGCTCTGTACATTTAGTACAATATCGGCTCTGCTACATCCACACTGTAAAGCCCTCCTGACATAACCTTCACCTTATCCAGCACCATAACAACCAGCACAGCAGAGTCCTGCATACACTGAGGAGCTGATAATGTGACCCCTGACTCCTCCCCTCCATGTGACATCTTCACAGGTCCTGTCAGTACAGAGCAGCCGTGGATGTAGTGTGCAGCTCTGTCTGCTGGTGGAGAACAATGCAGGGGGGCGTAACAGGCGGCTGGCGGGGAGACCCGTCCTTGGCCACTGCAGCAGGAGGTCCAGCGGCGCCCCCCTGCCTGCTGCGTCGGGGCAAATGCCCCACCAGTTTCCCCTAGTTTCCCCTAGATATGACCCTGGAGAACGAGACACTGGATGAAGAACTAAAACCAGTGACCAATATGGCAGGAAATGAGAAGCTGATAACAGAGAGCAGGAGTAAGGCTTCACCCGTGGCGTATTTACTGCATCTACGCACTGCTATTTTGTGCTGCTGTAAATGCAGTGAAACGCAACACTGGATACGCAATCCAGCAAAAGCTATGGCTTTCACACGTTGCATATTTTTGCTCTTTGATGTGCGCACTCTTTCACTGCAAAGCACACATGCAAAAAGAACGACCATGTCAATTCTTTGCACTTTTTTCAGCGCGCTTTTCCCATGGGTCGCTGGGAAAAGCGCACTGTGTGAATGCAGTTGTGTTTTTTTTGTGCAAAAAAGCACCACTGCAAAAAAAAGTGGTAAATACGCTACGTGTTAAAGAAAATAGAGAAAGAGGCTGAGCCGGGTACAAGAGTTATATGTCTGACAGTTGCTCACTGTGATCCTGATTTACCATCTCTCCTGCCTTGATTGAGATGACTGACATCTCCTCTGTCCTCCACAGTCTGTTCATCCCTCGCACCTGCACAAGAGGGAGCAGGAGCTGCGCAGGGGCCACAGACTAGTGAACGCAGGAGATGTCGGTCCCGGCAGGAGACGTCGGCCGCGTCGGTCCCGGCAGGAGACGTCGGCCGCGTCGGACCCGGCAGGAGATGTCGGCCGCGTCGGTCCCGGCAGGAGATGTCGACTGCGTCAGTATTGTGTGAGGTCTGAGGATGTGATGGGTTCCCATGACAGCCAGGGGTCTGCTGAAGACCTCCTTACCTATCGTGACGGTTCTTGTGTGAGGGCCAGCGTTTATGTGGTGTTCATAGAAGAACATGATTTTCACTTGCGGTTCACTTGCGGCAAGCACCATACAATGTCTTGCGGTAATCACGGCAGTTGCGTTTTTTTTAACTGCAACTGCCGCCATCAGCATAAAACGCAGATGTCAAAGGGGCCATACCCAGGAGCGTACATTCTATTAAAAAGCAGCGCATTGATGCCCCACTGTGTGCTACAAAGTGCAGAGATGTGCCATTGCCAAATGTCTCTTTTTAACACCAACACAATTGTCTCAGTACATGTCAATTCTGCATCAGACACCCAGGCCAATCACATTTCTTCGAGGCGTCACACAACATAATGTTCACGCCTATCTCCGAGATGTGGGTCAAAATTACGCCCACATCGCTAATGTGGTTGCTCTGTGTGACGCGGATGCGGCCACCAGCGACTTAATCGCCTGTGGGGCTTGGGCGACGCTCAGGCAATTTCCGGTCAGGTCGTCGCCTGAGCGTCGCCTAAGGTGTCGCCCCGTGTAAATGGGCGTCGGCGACCTCGGGCGACACGCAAAAACGTGCGTCGCCTATGGGATCGCCGGCGATATGGCTAGGTGTAACGGTACCCTTACAGTACAAAGAAGAAAAAAAAGTGTTTTTAAACATATGGGAAAAAACAACAAAAATTTATAACCAAACCCCTATATCCCATAAAAAGCAAAACATAAATAATCCCCCCCATATTTGGTATCACTGCATTCATAAAAGTCCTCTCAAAATCCAAAATAAATGAATGTGATTGGTAAACAGCGTAACAAAAAACAACAACAATTAAATCGCCAGAATTCTATCTATTTTTTTGCCCCTTCCACCTTGCGATGAATGGCATTAACAGCCAATCAGTATATGATCTACAGCCACATGGTATCAGTAATGTCAGCACAGGGCACAACAAACCTCCCCTCACAGCCCGGATCATAAAGATTAAGAACGTTACAGATCTTGGAAAGTGACACAAGCAAAAATGTATTTTTAATTACAAATTTCTGAATTTTTTTCACAACACTAATAAAAGAATAAACAATTTCTGTTCAGTATCTACATAATTGTAAGGATCGAGGTCACGACCAGGCCTGGCGATACAGGGGCCCGGGCGACCCCAGCACGTACTACAGCTGGATGTGCATCCGAGGACATGCATCAAGCTGAAGCGCATTGATGTACAGAGACCCGTTAGGTTCCTGCACTGTGATACACGCTGACGGCCAAACTGTGGCTGACAGCTGACGTCTGCGGTGCCGTGACAGGGCAGCACATGACAGTCACTTCTTGCATCAAGGCGCACACTCCAATGTCAGCTACCAGCTGTGCGTTGTTACAGAGGACACTGGGTGATGTAGAAGCTGAAGAAAGTTGAGTAGAATACTTTCTTAAATTAGAGAAAAATAGGGACATGTATACTGACGCGCCCACCAGGGCCGTGAGGTACTCGGAACGGACGCCGAACAGTTTAGTTCTCTTTGGGGAATGTCATGGTGGCGTGACCTGGCTCCGTGAGCCTGGTGGTGTCATAAAAATGGGGGATATTTATATGGGATTAAATTTGTGACGCCACCTGTGGTATTCAGCAATTGGATGGCCGACGCTGCGGTTCAGATCCACTGGGATGATGAAGCAGGGATGTTACAGCCCACCACGGGTAGAGCAGGACCCCAGGGCAGTTATAGTCTATTGATGGTGGTCACAGGTGTAACCCAGGGCAGGTCGTGCAGTAAATAAATCAGGGGACACAGCAGGGTGCAGTCTTCACAGTTTACTCAGTTTCTGAAGTACGCCGACCCGCCGGGTGCTGTGTACTCCGAGTCAGGGATCCAGCCATTTCTAGGCAGATTGGTGGCACTTGTTTGGTACCACCTTTGTGTGTACCTTTCCGGGTCATCTCACTGCGCTGGCTCTCGCCCTTGTGCCTTTCACACACACACTGTCCAGAGCCAGCAGCCCTGAGTCCTGTCGGGCGATGTCTCTCTTGTCCCCTTGAGCCTATGCGGCTGCCTTTTCAGCGATTGTGTACGGATTTGGCTGCTGCACATAAAGATACCGCAGCCTCCGGGTTTGCTAGCTGAATCTTAAAGTCTTCCACTAGTCTGGGGCCGGTCCCCTCTGTGGCCTAGCTCCTCCAGCAAGTCCCACCAGGCAATCACTGGAACGGGGTTCCTCCACACAGAGCTCTGTGGCGACCCACAGGTAGTCCCCTGCCCTCAGAGCTCCCTCTCAGTCTCTGGAGATACTCTACGTCCTCTCTGACCTGGGACGAGCTCGTCTGGCTCCAGTCCCCGGGTCCAACTTTCTCTCCATCCTCTTCCCCAGGACGAGCTACTCACAACTCCAGTCCCCGGGTCCGACTGACTGACTGCGCACTTCCTGTTTCTGTCTGGCTTAACTCCTCCCACTCTGAACTGTCACTGCCTACCTCCTAGTGCTCCACTACTTCCTAACTGTTCCACCTACTAATCCCCTTCTCCAGCCAGAGATAGCGTCTGCCCATCATGGGGTTTCTTCTGCCTCAGCACCCCTGGCCTAGAGTGGGCTGGTGTTGGATGCGGATGTGTGGGTACCGGGTAGTGCCCTCTCCTTACCAGGGGTGGTGGGGAGGTTCCACACCTCTGGCTAAGGTGCAGTACCTCTGTGGCGAATGGACCCTCAGGGACACCATATATACCAGGTTGGAGACCATATATACCAGGATGGAGATATATATGCTACATTCAGACTCTGCATTTTTTGATCCATTATTTGCAGTACACTGCATAAAACGGATCACTCAAATTAAATTCTTCATTTGAGAGGTTTCTGTTGGGCCACTCTGCCATAAAGGCCCGACTGGTGGAGGCTGCAGTGATAGTTGACCTTGTGGAACTTTTTCCCATCTCCCTACTGCATTTTCAGAGCTAATATCGTGTCCTGTAGTGGACGGCAGACTGCCATCAGGGGCGCTATACACAGTACTGTGGACTCAGAGTCGGTGTCCATTTTGGTGGAGTCGGAGGTTTGGCTTACCGGCTGCACACCATGACTGTGGAGATGGAGTCTGAGACGGTGTCCATTTTGGTGGGGTTGGATTCAGGGAAACTGAGGATTCGGAGTCAGAGGTTTGATTACTGACTGCACATCCCTGGCTATAAACTGCACAATGCTGCAGGGCAGGCACTAGTCTCAGCCGTCCTGCTGTGTTGTATGATGGGGCAGCCCATAGTCTGTGCTGTCAGTATTAAATGGCACTAAAATGCATCAAATGAATTGGAAAAGGCAAAAAAATGCAGCAAAAATGCAATAATCAGAAGATTAATAGTAATAAGGGCATCTGAATGTCCGTCACTTGTAAATGGGTGTGGTCAGGGGCGGGGCAAGGGGTGGGGCTAAAAATTACGTGCGCCGCATCGACTGTCCCTCTTTCTGTTCTTCAAAAGTTGGGAGGTATGGTTACGCCACTGCTGATTCATATGCTATATTCGGAGCTCAAGGCAAAAACTCACTGTGGGTCTCCTGACCTAAATGATTAATTTCATATTTGCCTATGAGACTGTTCATTCAGGTGAGACCTGTGGTCAGTTTGGGCTCTACAGTTCATATACATGAAAGTGGTTGTCGGCACCAGGACGCTCCTAACCTGAAGACACCAGCCGCATTGTGTGAATTATGAGCTGCGTTATTGTATATAATGTGATGTAATGTGTTCCTGTATAAAGTATACGCTTGCTTGCTTCACACCTTGGTTTTTACCATCCTGTTCTGTTCATTTTTAAAAGAACAGAACAGGATTGTTTTTAGCCTCCTATGCATCCCGATGGGGCCGGATTGGGCATAAATGGCCATCAAGTTTTGTGAATTCAGTCCCGGATTCGTTTCTGTCTGACTGCTACAATTTTGAGCTCCGGACCAATCGGACCAAACCGGACAGGAACCAATCCGGGGCGGTCCGGCACACACAGCATGGGAGTCTATGGGCACCTGATTCGGGAAAAAATCTAATCATTTCCTGGATCCGGTGTTAGTGTACTGAGCATGCTTAGTACACTAAAACTGATTTGTTCCTGTAATTTCACTTTAGCAGTGTAAAGGAATGGTTAAAAATAAATAAATAAATTCTCACCTGTCCGCCGTGTGTCCTGCGATGCATTCATCTCCGATGGCTAAAGGCCCTTAATCAGCTTACCGGGAAGAGGTGGGGCAATCCGATCACATGACCGCATCAGCGTGGTTTAAATCTTTAAATTGTGCTGATGCAGTCATGTGACCCGGGACACACAGCAGACAGGTGAGAATTAATTTTTTTATTTTTAACCATTCCTTTACTTAATTTCACTTTAGCAGTGTATGTAAATACACTGCTAAAGTGAAAGTGAACAGCACCTCTGGCACCTCCGCAGGGGGCTCCGGGACGTCCTGCTCGAGTTCAGCGTCAGGACTCTCATCTTGGTCAGACATCACAGGGGTCTCTGGCTCAACTGCTGCATCCGTTGGTCTCTCCGCCGGGAGGACTGGCTGCGGGTCTGGTCGCTGGGCCTCGTTGGCAACCTCGGTCTCATCTGGTATTGGGGCTTTTGCCTGTGCCTCTTGCTCTGGCCTGCTGGGCTCCCTCTGCTCAGCCAACAGGGAAAGCTCAGACCAGGCATTGGCGCTCCACCGCCTGAAGGTCCAGTCTCGGGTCTCGTTAAGTTGGGTCCTTAAGTCTCTCAAGGTGGCCTCCCAGAATGCGGAATCCCCCTCATGGGACAGGAGAGAAGCTGCACCCTATTCTTTGGCCTCAGAACAGCTCTGGTCCTCAACCTCATTGGTCAAGTCTCTTAGCCATCTCGCAGCCATCTTTGCAGACCCCGTGACCGTACCCGTGCTTTGTTGTCTGTCTACTGCCGAACCCTTCCTGTTGCCTTGTATAGTTTCTGGCAGGAGCACTTTAGTCTCTGGCCCGCCCCCTTGGTTTTCCAGTGGCAATTAGGGCGGGCTTGCAGTTTCGCACCTCTACAATGACCCTCCCATGATGAGGTGCCGGGCCATGCCCCCCGCCTGCACATGGCGTTAAGTCTCTGACCCCGCCATTTTGTTGTCCAACAAATAAAGTATTTTTAACACAGTTCAAGGCACACAGTACCTGGTTTTAACGGGCATGGGATCCTGTGCGTGACGCCAAAAGCTGACCCGCCCCAGGACCGTGGAGTAGCTGTTCCAGGGCTGTAGTTCACGGGGACATCACAGGGCCTATTGCCCTGTTCTGTAGCCCTGGTGGTTGCTGAAAAAGGGCAAAAATAAAAAAAAAAAGTGTTCGTGACGCCACCTACGGTTCCTGGTAATAATACCGGCGCTGCTTGCAGACCTCCGGGGTGATGATCAAGCAACTAGTTGGTAACGCTCCCCGGGTCAGTTGTGGTAAATAGGGATTTACACCGGAGGCATGAGCTTCTGTAGGAAGTCATGGCCGACACCCGGCGTAATCCCCAAAAGGTCCCGTATAGGTTCCGAAGGGCCGGGAGAGGAACCCTCCAGAGAGGATCTGTGGAAGCTGGTTGAGGGCTCTGCACACTGGAGCGCTGCTGGGAAGTAGGAGAGAGAGTGCGGTGAGGGACAAGAGAAAGGAAACGGCAGGCACACCATCGAGGGTCCCGAATAGGACATCCCGGTCCCCTGGTGACTACCCAGGCAGCTGAACCCATGACAACTGTAACATCTGTAAACTGCCTGAAGTGTTACCAATAAAACCCGTACAGAGCTATGTGGCACCCTGGCACCTGTTGGGCACCACAGAAATCCTTAGGGCACAAATGGAGTAAGTAACAGCAAAGCAAAACCCACAAACACCACAACACCTTAGAACACCTGGTTTCACCCCGAGTCTCTAGGGGGAGCTCCACTGGTGACTTTGAACCAGTTCCCCTATAAATAGAGTCTTGGAGGGAGAAACTGCAGAGTGTGCAGACACTACAAGAGCTGCAGGTTGTGCATGATCTCAAGCTTATGAGACACACACCAGGCCTAGTCAGCCTAGCTACCAGTGAGGAAATCCCTGCAACTGGGATACTAGGAAAGGAGAAGCACCTTTCAAGGAATACCAGAGTTATCCTAACTCTTCCCTCATCCTCCGGTTACTGGAACCGAAGCTGTGAGAGTCACCAAGCCTCCACAGAGAACCAGCACCATCAACAGGAGGTTTAGCCACCTGTTCCACCTGATGCACCCATCCACGAGAGCCCAGGGAAGAGTACTGATCCTGCTCAGACCCTTTTACAGTGCCCTCAGTGCTGATAACCAGGTGAATTCCGTTCCATCGAACATACTGCCCGGTCCGGCTGGATTCCACGTCACCCGACCCTAGCACCAGAACTAAAGAAAGGAAGCCTAACACTGCTTGTTGTGAAACTCCAGAAGTGCCAACTCCACTATCCCGGTCCGAGTGTACCTGACTATCACCCAGTAAAGGTACCTAAAAGAGACTTTGTGTGGTTGTGCGTTACTCCTGGACTTGGCGCGCAGCATCCCGCAGCTGCCTCACAACATCTTGCGCAGCTCCCGGCTCCGGGGACTCCCACTCATCCTGTGGGGAGCGTTCCATCTCGCTGTATAACATCCCCCGGAGACCCGAACAGCGCTGGTAAAGTTACCAGAACACCCGCAGGTGGCGTCACGAAGACAAATCACCCCTACTGTTCCGCCATTTCCCCTATTGATCTGGACCACCGGGCCTACACCACCGCAGGCGCGGTTCCGTGACTGGAGGAGAAGCAATGCCCGATACGTGTACCCCCGGCTACGGTGAGTCAGCTAAAGACTGTGACATACTTTATTTGCCTACACCTGAGGAGCTGCACACTTGTTTCCTTGTTTAGACTGTGACAGGGCCGCTGAATGAACATTCGCGTGCCTCTGGTTTGGCGGCTTGGGAATGAACACCCGCACCGCTCTCGGAGCCGGTCCTCCATTCCAGGACTGAACCCCTCCACCGGTGGTCGTACCGAGCCTAGATTCGGGCGCACTTCAACACCTGGTGCCCCTAGGGTCCCTTTCTCTCACTCGACGGCTTCTCTGCCGTTCATCCTCCTCGCTCCCCACAGGAGCTCTCCTCAGCGTCTCTCTGCCTAACTGTCTTCCCACTCTTCCACTAACCCAACTATCTCCTCCCATCGGGACTGGGTCTCCGAGACAACGGATTCACCCTTGTCCCGCCTGCACTAAGGTGTGTGGTTGGGTAAATTGAGGGTCCCTTATATGACATCCCAATCCTGTAGTCACGGGAGTACCACACTCTCTTTTATGGGTGCAGTACGCCTACGTGGCGCCCCGACTAGTGGGGCGCCACACTTCATCTTAGGGTTAAATGACAGAATCATATGATCATAAACTAATGATATCAGTCTCAGATCAGTGTCCTGATTACCAAAGTTGTTCTGGATTCCCAGTAATTGGGCGGAAAAGAGGTAGGGTTCATGCCAGGGACAAAATTCTGTGCAGCTAGGAAGCAGAAGCTATTGTGAGTTCGCATCACTGACTTTCATGACAACATGAGCACTGGAGAGGAACAAACAGACAACTCTCAACAAAGCAATGATTTGAGGTGCCCCAGGCCATGGGCTACTCAGACACTGGATCGCTGCTGCGGCTGGGGAGTCACGGGAGTATTGACCCGGTCCTGTGGCCTGGGTGTCAGTTGAAAAGGGGTTATTTACAGGGAGATTGTCGTGACGCCACTTGTGGTATGTGGTCAGTGGGGACCACTGCTGCTACAGAACCTCCGGGGATGATGGATGGCAGCTGGGGATGGGACGGCTCTCCATGGGTAAAGCCAATCCCCGGTGCAGTGTGGATAGTCTATGTATAGGGTGACGGGCGCAAGTAATAGGCAGACTCGTGGTTTTGTAGTTTTCTCAGTCCTTTACTGGAGCAGATGGTAAAAGCTGTCCACGGAGTCTTGAGAGCAACTTGGGGTTATTCTCACCCAGCCGGGTCTTTGGCTCCCTTACTGCACTTGCAATTTGGCTCCTGCTGCTGCTTAAGCTTAGCTGCCAGCCCTGTCTCTTCCTGTGAGGTACCAGTATGACAAGCAACTCGAGTCCTTTACTTGTACCCTGTTCCCGGGTGTCAGTGTCTCTGAACTCTATCTGTTGCTGTGTCTGTGGGTGCACTGTGGCTGGGAATATGGAACCCCCACTGTTCGGGGTTGACTGCCGGGATGTGTGACCCTGCAGAGTCTCGGACTCCGGTGTCTGTTCTATGCTCCTTTTCTCTGGGTAGAGCACGGAGTTGCTCAGCCTCCCAGGTATGTTCCTTCCTTCTTTCCTCAGACCCTAGCCTTAGGCCTGGAACTCATCAGTGGACTCTGAGCTTAGCACTGCTCATTTACACTCTGGTCCTGTTCACAGTCCTCCCAGGAACTGCATTGAACTCACTCCTTCCAGACCAGAATATATGACTCGCCCAGGGCTATATGGGGACTAGGATGTTTGGGCCCTGCTGTGCTTGGAATGTCACTGGTGGCCTGCCCAGATCCTTGGCCCTGGCGGTCAACAAAAAGGGGTAGTTGAAATGGGAATAAAGCTCAAAGTTTACATCACGCCACCTGTGGTATCTGGTGACTGCACCAGCTCTGCGTGGGGCCTCCAGGGATGATGGATGGGCAGCTAGGTGTTGAAGCTCCCCACAGGCGGAGCTGGATCCCTGGGGAGTTTGGTGATGATGATGAGGGATGGAGCAGGGATTTGGCCGGGCTGTTAGGTAACGGGACAGTTTTTGTGGTTGGGAGGAGCGCGGGTAAGGAACCGACACACACACACCACTGGTTGTTTCTTTACCTTTTACTGGTGGAATTGCAGGTAAGTGTTCAGGGCACTGCCGGGTGTTCAGGATGCACTTCTGGGTCTCCACAGTGAGTGAGTATAAGGCCTCCTTGTCTCTTTTCCTGTGTGTGAAGCCCCTGCCCCGTGTGAAACTTAACTAAAATTAAAGGAGACACAAGAGGCGCAGGTGGTGCCTTATCAAAAGGACACTTTGCTTGTATGTGGGTCACAAAGGAGTCCACTCACCTTTTCAGGTTGTGTCACCCACAACCAGTTTGAGTGCTTCAGCAGCTGCTGCAAAACCTCCACCGTCTCGCCAAAACCACGGGAAAAACAGAAGTTTAAACAGGAATGGTTTCCACGGTCCGCGCTGCTGCTTCAATAATATGATAGACAGGGGCGGACTGGCCCAGGTGGCAGGGGGGCAAGTGCCCCCTGAGCTGGTGGTATAGCCCTCATCTAGGGCTGCCCCCCCCCACAGAAATGGGCCGGCGGCGCTTTTTGGCTGACGCTGTGAAAGTACAGCAGACGCGGCGCCTTGCGGCCGGCGCTGTGATACAGCAGCAGACACGGCAGGTGACACAGTGAGCAACCGGCACCCCAAAAAAGTCTCACAACACCCCTGGTCCTCACCTAAGGGCTGGCAGAGGAAAACTGCCACCCGGAGTTAGAGTCGCCAGCCAGCCCCTGATGATAGAATATGATGGAGTACAATTATTGAAGCAGCAGCGCGGACCGGGGAAACCATTCCTGTTTAAACTTCCGTGTGAAACTTGGCTGGCCTCCTCTGCTCTCATCACCCGTGCTGTCGTTGGGAAACCCTCGATGGACTACCGCTATTCCTCTCTCCGCGGTGCCTGGCTCCCTGGTTGGTGGCTGCACAGATGCCTGGGAGACTGAAGTCTCCAAGGTAGACTGGTATTCTCTAATGGGCCAAGTGCTGTCCAGTAGACTCAGACTCTGGTGTACGGGGTGCTGTTTGGGTGAACCTAACAATGGCTCCTCGGTTCCCACTCTATTCTCTCTTCTCTCCTCGCCTTCCGACTCCACTCTTGGGCTCTGCAGGACTACTTCGAAGGCTTTTCAGGGTCACTGGCTCGGGCCTAACACGACACCGACCACCAGAACATCTTCACAGCTCTTGTAGTGTCTGCACACTCTAACTAACTCCGCCTCAGCACCAGTATTTATAGGGGATCTTGCCTAAGGGCAGCAAGTTGGGCTCCCACTACTGTGCTGGGGTGGAAGGTGTTGTTTGTGTTTGTGTACCCATCCATGCTGTAGGTGAGTCTGTGGTTACCTGTGTGAGCAGGGCGCCACATATATGGAGCTCACCCTGAATCCGGGCTTGGTCTCCCCCTTCTGACGTGGAGGTGCTGGTGTTGTGTGTGTGTTGCCTGATGAGAATACCCTTTGTTGCTCTCTGGTGAGACCACTACCCGGGGGCAGTGATGACACTGTGGCACATTGACTCAGGGGTGCCACAGTTTTGAAAGACGGCAGCCATAGACCATACCTATCTTCTTAGCCTTTGCTTCCTGCCTCATCCAAGCTGACAGTGGATCATTAATGGCCTTTGGAGACATATGCTTGGAGGGCTTCACATGATAGCCAATGGTGCCCTGATTGCTGTTAGGCACCCGGATTAAATCCTCAAAGCCACTGTCAGACTCTAAAATTGTACAGCAGACATTGAGTTCCTCCTGGTGCAGGACAATGCCTGTTCTCAAGTGGCCCGAGTATGCAGGTGTTCCCTAGATCAGGGGTCTCCAACCTGTAGCTCAGGAGCCACCTGTGGCACACGGGCCCATTATGTGTGGGTCGTGGTTGTCTTCCAGCTTGGTGCATTAGCACCAGGTCCAGCAAACAGCTGTGAGGAGCTGGTCTCCAGATGGTGACTTTTGTGGATAGCCCCACACAAAAGAGCAGATCTGGATGGGAGTAATGTTTCTGTGGAAAAGCTTTGGCTGTCATTATAACGGTAATGGGGGCTATGGATGTCACTACTATGGAAGGGGCAGAAGCTGGATTTGGCTCATGTCCCTTTCTCAGAGTTAAATGTGGCTTTCAATAGCACAAAGTTTGGGGACCTCAGTCCTAGATGATGAACCATTGATGCCATTGACTGGCCCTCATGTGGCGCCTCTGCGACCAGGGTGGCCACATAGGGAACTGCAGCCAGGCAAGAAGGTAGACAGTTTGTGCACCAAACACCCTCACAGCACACACACCCACAGGAGCACAGCACCCAACCCGGAGCCCGGGACTGTAGGCGGGCAAGGGGTGGTGGGGTTTAGAGGAAAGTGGATGGGAAGGAAGGAAGGTCAGGTGTCAGATAGTACAAATAGAGGAAAAGAGGAGGAAGGAGTTAGTCGGCCGTAGTAGACTGAGAAGTAAAGACCAAGTAGGCAGAGTGAGCCGAGCAGCCAAGACCAGACAGACAGTGACACATCCCGGTGGGATTGGGCTCCCTGGACACGCAGAATCCACAGAGACACCGTTCCTTGGAGAGGAAGCTCGTCCATAGCCGGCATCCCAGGGGAGTGTGAGGACAGAGACTGGACCAGCATCACTGGGTCCGAGGAACACGGTAGCACCGACCAACTACAGGCGGGATAGATCCTCTGATTGCATCTGGAAGTCACACGGGTAGGAAAGAGCCGGTGATCCCTTGCAAGATAGGGACACCAGAGCTAGGCTAACACCAGAGTATCGGCTCTAAGAGGGACTGAAGTTGCACTCCAGCTCCCCAGACAAACCGGCGGGGAGCACAGATTCCAGATCCGTGTTCCCACTACAGGATTGGAGGCACAGCTGCATCCAGGAGGGACCGGCTTACCGCCCATACACATAGGGGGAAGCTACACACAAGGGACCGAGCTGCCGCCGTACAATCCTCTAGGAAGAACAGAGAGAGAGAACCAGCCTGAAAGGTTACTGAGAGAGAATGAGGGGTCTCAGAGCGACAGCCCGGCTGCAGAGGGTTCAAGTGTCTGGAGTTAATGGAGTTGTAAATTGAACTGTACTGTGAACTGTGTTGTAAACTGCTTGAACTTAAGAACTTGAAAGTAAATCCGGTGAACCCTGCTCCAGTTTCCCGTGTCTGATTCCAGGTATTCTGAACTGTGCATTACACCTTTTACCATGCCAGGAGCAGCCCGACCCACGGCGGGCTCATCCATCTAGCTGCAGCCCATCCATCCCTCCATCCTCCTGGCAGAGCTACGCTGCAGCGGTGGTCCCATCACTGACCACAACCCATGACACGAAAACTATCCCTGTAAATACCCCTTTTACTTGTGAGAACCTGGGACATGGTCTGGACCAAGACCGCCGTGATATCCCCAGCAGTACCCTGGTCCGGTACCGAGTACCCCGTCCCAGTGGGCTCCACACTCACATACCCCAGACTTGAATTGAACGGAGAACCTTTGGAACATTAAAGGCCACGTCACACACACAGATATCTGTTCAGATATTGTTGGCAGATCTCTGGTTGCAGTGAAATCATGGACACATTGTTGCATTTTGTGGTTGTGTACAAATGGAGCAATGTGTCCATGATTTCACTGCAACCAGAGATCTGTGACCAATATATCTGTGTGTGTAACGTGGCCTTATCTCTCAGTGCATCCGATTCCACTAAGTAGAGCCACAGAAGGCCCAGGAGCCATTATTGCCCTTACCAAGGTCCAGGAGGAGATCCCTGAAGACCTCATCAGTCGTCTCATCTGGACCATAACCGGTCAGTGTCAGGAGCGCACATAGACATATGACTCCATACACACTAAGGAAACACATTATAAACTGCAGAGCTAAAATTCATACAAATCAGATCCACCTGTGATCTCTTTGATTTAAAATCCAGGCCTTAGTTGGTTAATGATTTTGGTTTCTATCTACATCATTTTGTTCTAAACGATTTACGCAATTGGTGAAGAATTCCGACCTGAATGTTTGTTCTTGGGATTTGAATTGTGAATTATTTCCGTGTCCCCTTCATGTTTTGAGCATTGTATATACGCATTCTGTATGACTATATAGAGGACGTGAGGAGTGCAGGCAGCACTTTCTGAATAATTGGGTGTTCAAGAGTCCCCCTTGTGGACTTCATCAATAATGACAACTTCAGCCGTTCATGACCGATAGGGATAAAGGAAATTTCATTGAATTATCGCAGAATTGTATATTTGCAGAGAGTGTTATCCATGCTTCTCACAGATAATACTTTTACCTATTTTAATCTATGTGAATGTGCACATGTCCTATGTTTTTCATCAGATCACTTGGTCCAAAGGAAAAAAATGGTGTCATGTCCAATTTTGAACTGAAGGTCAAATCAAAATTGGCAATGCAAGTCTATGGGTCTTACCGTAGTACCGTCCGATTTTCAAGAACTGACAGAATGGAGAAAGTGGAGAACTTTTTTGGGGCGTACACAAATGTTTGATCACACTAGGGTGACATCTTAGATTGGTCTGAAAAAACTGGTGCCTCTCTGATCACAATAATGAGATAATTGTTTTTATCGGATGTGGATAAAATAGTTGTGTGAACCTATCCTAATACTGGCTTATGGCATATGTGAACTGATAGTATACAAATATAAGCCCCAGCCAGAAAGTCATTATCCCTCATCAGTACTGGCCAGGTACCTAAAATATATATATATTTTCTTGTACTTTCTACATGTATGTGGAGGTATTTCTACCTATCATGATTCTGTAATCCCTCTCCGCGCAGTCTGCCTTTCTAACATACATACAGTTGAAACCAGAAGTTTCCATACATTATATAAAAAGACACATATACAGTTGTAGCCAAAAGTATTGACACCTCTGCAATTCTGTCAGATAATACTCAGTTTGACTCACCCAGGGCCAGGGTACTCAGACCTCAGGCTCAGTCTGGAGGGTCACAGGTGGCTGCCTGAGGCTGTGGCCCTGGTGGTTAATGGATAAGGGAAAAATATAATAAGATAAAGTTTGTTCGTGACGCCACCTGCAGTACCTGGTGAGGTGTCACCAGCGCCACTCCAGTCCTCCATAGGTCAGTGGTATTGCGGCAGTGATGGTATAGTCTTCCGCAGGCAGGACAGAGACCTCCGGGGCAGGAAATCTGTTGACGAAATAAGTTAATGCAAAAAAACATGTAGCAGAGTCGAAAGTCACTTCACTGGGTACTTTACTGGAACTTAGCAGAGTCGTTACAGTTCACAGTGCAGTTGGATGTTACAACGACAAGTGGCTACGGGTGGCTGCAAGCGGATCTTTGGCAGATAGACAGAACCCCCTTTATGTACCTTTCTTGTTCCTTTTCTTCCCTGCTTCCCAGTAGCGGTGTGAAGCCTGACCTCATATAGAATAAGTCTGACCTTCTGCTGTCTCTCTTTCCTTCCCTTGCTCCCGTCGGGAATACCGTCTGTTGATCACCGCAATTGGGCGTTGCAGTGTCTGATTCCCCTCTGAAGGTACCTTTACACGCCGCGACGGCAGGCTGGATACATCCCGCTACTTCACGTGCACGAGCACGCTCAAACGGTTACAAACGGTCAACGCATCACCTTTACACGCCGCGACAAGATGCGCTACGCCACGCTACATCTATAGCTAGCTACATCGCCGGGTGTCTCAAGTAGCCAGCTGTAGCTTAGCGTACCCGCTTCACACGCCGCCACCACAGGGTGATGTGGGAGCAACAAAGGCAGGACGTAAAACAAATAGGCGTGCCACAGTCCTGTACGCCGCGCCCAAACCACAACCATTGGCCAACACTACGGAGTTGTGATTGGGCACGACGGAAAGGGCGGATGGCCGAGACGTGACGTACTAGTGATTGGACTGGGGCACGGAATAAGCGCTTGTGACATGGCGGAGTGTGCAGGAAGAGCCAATCGGCACGCAGCAGCTTCCACCAATGATCGCACATGGGGCGCGGTAACACGGAGCCTAGGTGACGCCTTAGCTACATTGCAGCTACATCGCAGGCTGTCCCGAGTTCCCTTCCGTTGCTTCTTTACACGCCGATACAGCTCGCTACCATCGGCGTTGTAGCCATCAGTTTTCGAGCAGAGCTAGGAAACAGATGTATCTGTTGCCGGCTGTATCGTCACGTCTTCAGACGCCGCTACGACGGGCTACATTGGCGCTACAAGCTACATTTGTAGCCTGTAGCGGGATGTATCCAGCCTGCCGTCGCGGCGTGTAAAGGTACCTTTACGGGTGCTTAGGAGTCTGGGCTGTATCTGGAGATACCCCCGTTGTACGGATTCTCTGCAGGCCGTGAAGGTTCCTACAGGTGCGGGCTCCGGTACCCGGTCTCTCTCCTTTGAGTGAACTCCTTCCGAGCTTCTTGCTCCCTTCTCTCCTCAGTCTTGGATCTGTACTTCTTGTCCCTGGGTCCCTCAGCCGAGGTGACCCTCCTTCTTGCCGCAGGCTCCCTGCCTGAATCTCCACTCACTTTCCAACCCAGAGGCTGAAGCGGACGGGCTGACCAACCTCCTTCCTCCTTCAGGCTCCTCAGCCCTCACTCACCGACGTCAGACCAGCTAGCTCTTTAGTTCCCCCTGGAGGTGACTATATACCCTCCCGGGTTCCCTCCTAGTGTGGGGTGTGGGTTTAGGGTTCCTTCTACCATCCATAAATCTATTTGCAGCTGGGGTGACTACTCCTCTTTTACGGGTGCAGTACCCCCATTGTGGCACCTACATAGTGGGGCGCCACAAGTTTCTTCCTGAAAATGATTGCAATCACAAATTCTTTGGTATTATTATCTTCATTTAATTTGTCTTCAATGAAAAAACACAAAAAGAATTGTCCTAAAGCCAAATTGGATCTAATCCCACACCAAACATAAAAAAGGGGGTGGACAAAAGTATTGGCACTGTTAGAAAAATCATGTGATGCTTCTCTAATTTGTGTAATTAACAGCACCTGTAACTTACCTGTGGCACCTAACAGGTGTTGGCAATAACTAAATCACACTTGCAGCCAGTTGACATGGATTAAAGTTGACTCAACCTCTGTCCTGTGTCCTTTTTAGTACCACATTGAGCATGGAGAAAAGAAAGAAGACCAAAGAACTGTCTGAGGACTTGAGAAACCAAATTGTGAGGAAGCATGAGCAATCTCAAGGCTACAAGTCCATCTCCAAAGACCTGAATGTTCCTGTGTCTACCGCGCGCGAGTGTCATCAAGAAGTTTAAAGCCCATGGCACTGTGGCTAACCTCCCTAGATGTGGACGGAAAAGAAAAATCAACGAGAGATTTCAACACAAGATTGTGCGGATTGTGGATAAAGAACCTCGACTAACATCCAAACAAGTTCAAGCTGCCCTGCAGTCCGAGGGTACACCAGTGTCAACCCGTACTATCCACCGGCGTCTGAATGAAAAGGGACTGTATGGAAGGATACCCAGGAAGACCCCACTTCTTACCCCGAGACATAAAAAAGCCAGGCTGGAGTTTGCCAAAACTTATCTGAGAAAACCTACAACGTTTTGGAAAAATGTTCTCTGGTCAGATGAGACAAAAGTAGAACTTTTTGGGCAAAGGCATCAACATAGAGTTTACAGGAGAAAAAAAGAGGCATTCAAAGAAAAGAACATGGTCCCTACAGTCAAACATGGCGGAGGTTCCCTGATGTTTTGGGGTTGCTTTGCTGCCTCTGGCACTGGACTGCTTGACCGTGTGCATGGCATTATGAAGTCTGAAGACTACCAACAAATTTTGCAGCATAATGTTGGGCCCAGTTTGAGAAAGCTGGGTCTCCCTCAGAGGTCATGGGTCTTCCAGCAGGACAATGACCCAAAACACACTTTAAAAAGCACTAGAAAATGGTTTGAGAGAAAGCACTGGAGACTTCTAAGGTGGCCAGCAATGAGTCCAGACCTGAATCCCATAGAACACCTGTGGAGAGATCTAAAAATGGCAGTTTGGAGAAGGCACCCTTCAAATATCAGGGACCTGGAGCAGTTTGCTATAGAAGAATGGTCTAAAATTCCAGCAGAGCATTGTAAGAAACTCATTGATGATTACCGGAAGCAGTTGATCGCAGTTATTTTGGCTAAAGGTTGTGCAACCAAGTATTAGACTGAGGGTGCCAATACTTTTGTCTGCCCCATTTTAGGAGTTTTGTGTGAAATGATCAATGTTTTGCTTTTTGCTTCATTCTCTTTTGTGTTTTTTCATTGAAGACAAATTAAATGAAGATAATAATACCAAAGAATTTGTGATTGCAATCATTTTTAGGAAGAAACTGGGTACAGAATTGCAGGGGTCTCAATACTTTTGGCCACAACTGTACATGTTTGTCTCACTATCTGACATGAAATCCGGATAAAACTATCTTGTTTTCGGTGAATTAGGATTACCGTAATCTAATATATAAATCGGAATGGAAATGAGTCGGTCGACAGGGTAGGGGGTACTCGGATACCCGGACAGGTTGCTACTTCAGTGGGGATCATGGCTGGTCGGGTCCCGGTCCTGTGCCCTGGACACTCAACGGCTGAGGGGAAAACTATTTGGGATGAGGGATTATTATACGTGACGCCACCTGTGGTACCTGGTAATGTAGTTACCAGAGCTGCGGCCGACCGCTGAGGTGATGGTGATGCAGCTTTGGGTAGTACAGCTCCCCACAGGCGGAGCTTTACCTCAGGACAGCGGGGTGGATGAGAGGAGTAGTAGTCCTTGGCTCTGTGGTGCTGTAGGAGCCTCCCAGGCAACGTATAATTGATGCAGCGACACCAAGTTAGCCCAAACAATTCTTTACTGGTACCAAATGGTTCATTAGGTACACGGTACAGTCTAGTTTTGTTGCCACAGGTTTTGGGGATTACCACAGAGTCTGTCAGAGGTGCCTTCCAACACTTTCTTAGTCCTGTTCCATTATATTCTCCTTTGGCTCCTTACACTCCTACTCTTGAGTCTGGTTTCTGGTCCCCGGGTCTGTTGCTTAAAGTCTCTCTTACTTGTCAGCGTCTTGAACCCAGCTATGGGACAGAGGTTGGACCACATTGATGGGTGCTGTGGCACCTTCTTGGTAAGACCCAACCCCTGCCAGTCAGCAGTTTGGGATGAACCTTAACAAACCGTCTGGTTTCCGGTTTTCCGGTGTTGACCTGGACTCTTCAGCCGGCTCCAACCAGTCCTGGAGTGTCCCCTTCGTTGTCTGGGTCACCTCTCAGTTTAGAGGTGCCCTCCTGTCATGACTGCAGGGTCCCATGCGTCCGTCTGTGCTGCTCTCCTCACACCGTCTGACTGACTTCGGTCAAACTGTCATTTACGTCACGTTCCCCGCTCTGCTAAGCTCCACCCCCCTGGGACCTACTGAATATACAGTCCCTGGTGCTAGGGTGGCTGTGATTGGGAGCTTGTGGTTTTAGTTACAGACTCTGTAGCTCCCCCCTCTACCTGTGACTATGGAAGCACTACACCTTTTGTTTGGGATGCAGAACGTCCATGTGGCGTCTCGCCAGAGGGGCGCCACACATCTATGTATATATGTGTGTGTGTGTTGTAGCTCTGCCCACTACGCATAGCCATGCTTTCCACATAGCCATGCCCATCATAGCTCCGCCCCTCCATGCAGCCCCACCCCTTGTGATGTCATAATATAATGTAGAATGTCTAATATATAAAGCTGAGTGTATGTATGTATGTGGCATAGCTCCACCCACTCCATATAGCCACACCCACTCCAAATAGCCATGCCCACTTTGCAACATGCATCTCTACATATGGGACTATGTGGAGGGGTGAAGCAATGAAGGGGCAGGGCTACGCATGTGGTAGCACTATGAAAAGGATGGGGCTACCAGGAGGGTGGGACTATGTTTAGGGGCAGAGCTATAAAGAGGTGTGGCTACAATACATACACCCACATACATACATTACCATATATGGGCGATAGTACCATATATGAGCATTATGACCATGTATGGTCATTATGCCCGGGCAACGCTGGCCTCTACAGCTAGTTATTAAAATAGTTATTTTTATTATTTGCCAAATGGTAGAATAATGAGAGATTGTTTTTTTATCACTTTTTGTAAAGTCACAAGTTTACATACACATATGTACACCTGAAACACACTGCTTTTTTGTGTAGCATCATGAGAAAGTCTAAAGAAATCAGTCAAGTAATGAGGAAGAGAATTGTGGACTTGCACAAGCCTGGTTAATTTCTTGGGTTCAATTTCCAGATACCTGAAGGTGCCTCGTTCATCTCTACAAACAATTATACATAAGTACAAACAAGATGGAAATATCCAGCCATCATACCGCTCAGTCAGGAGACGGGTTCTGTGTCCCAGAGATGAACGTGCTTTGGTCTTACATGTACATATCAACCCAAGAACAAAAGCAAATGACCTTGTGAAGATGATGGAGGAAGCTGGTAAGATTGTGTCATTATCCACAGTGAAACGAGTACTGTATCGACATGGGCTGAAAGACCTCTCTGCTAGGAAGAAGCCATTACTGCAAAAGAAACATAAAAAAGCCAGATTCATTTTTGCAAATGCACACAGGAACAAAGACCTATATTTTTGGAGACATATCCTGTGGTCTGATGAAACTACAATTGAACTGTTTGGCCATAATGACCATTGTTATGTTTGGAGGAAAAAGGGAGAAGCCTGGAAGCCTAAGAACACCATCCCAACTGTGAAACATGGGGACGGCAGCATCATATTGTGGAGTTGCTTTGCTGTAGGAGGGACTGGATCACTTCACAAAATAGATGGCATCATGAGGAAAGAAGATTATGGGGCAATACTGAAGCAACATATCAAGACATCAACCAGGAAGTTAAAGCTAGAGCGGAAATGGGTATTTCAAATGAACCTGAAGCATACTGGCAAACTGGTTACAAAGTGGCTTAAGGATAACAAGTCAATGTTTTGGAGTTGCCATCACAAAGCCCTGATCTCAATACTATTGAAAATATATGGACAAAGCTGAAAAGGCTGCTAGCAAGGCGACCTACAAACATGGCTCAGTTACACCAGTTCTGTCAGGAGGAATGCAACTTTTTGAAAGAAAGACGGCACTCACCGGTGTAGTTTTCGTGCGTTTATTTCAGATCGCACATTACTTGGTGCAGGGAGGGGGACAGTACTGAGAGGACGACGGCACCGTTTCGCGCTACAGTGACCCGTAGAAGCGCATTGTAGCGCGAAACGGTGCCGTCGTCCTCTCAGTACTGTCCCCCTCCCTGCACCAAGTAATGTGCGATCTGAAATAAACGCACGAAAACTACACCGGTGAGTGCCGTCTTTCTTTCAAAAAGTTGAATTCCACGTTGTGCTATTAGGCTGGCACCGCCGTGTGTCTGGACTGTTATGTCCCTTGATTGCTGCCGCTCCCGGGAGCTAGTACGCTCCGGTGCCCTAAATCCTCCTGTTGCTAATCTGTCAGGAGGAATGGGCCCAAATTCCTACCAACTATTTTGAGAATCTTGCGAAAGGATCTAAAACGTTTGACCCAAGTCATACAATTTAAGGGCAATAGTACCAAATACTAATGAAATTTATGTACCATAAATTTGTGACTTTGCAGAAAGTAATAAAAATGTCTTCAAACATTTTCACTCTCATTATTCTGGCATTTGGCAAATATTAATAATTATGGTAATCCTGATTGACTTAAAACGGGAAAGGCTTATTCTGATTTCATGTCAGTGAGAAAAACATTCATGTGTGTCTTTTATATAGTGTATGTAAACTTCTGGCTTCAATTGTATATGAGATCATGTGCCAACTAGTAGGCAGTCTCATCAGAACATGAAACATTTTCCTACATGCTTTTGGCAGACTTCATTTTGGTTTTGGCAAAACATACCTGGGCTTAGATGTTTTTCTAGCAAAGAAAAAAGGCTTCCATCTTAACAAGTCAGACACATGAAGATATGGGAAGAATGTAGGAGATTGTTGTCACATGTAGTACACAACCGGTACTTATCAGAACTTCCTGCAGCTCCTTTAATGTTGTTCTAGGCCTTTTCTTCTTGTCATTTCATCAATGTTTGAGGGATGTCCAGTACTAGGTAATGTCACTGGTGTACCAAATTTAAGCCACTTCTTGATGATTGTTATCACAATGTTCCATGGTATTTCTAATGCTTTTGAAAATGTTTTGAACCCTACAACAATGAGATCCCTTTGCTGTGTTGTAAGCTGTTTATGGACCATGGCTTTTGCTGTAAAATGCAACTAATAAAATTTCAGGAAACGTGTAAACTTTCTTTGGGGGTTGATCAGAATTACTGTAAATAATGGCGGCTTTGTACTAACTACTATTTAACACGAGTCTTCATACGTTTGGCTACTTCTGAACACAACCACATCCCCAATTATAAGAGGGTGCTTACACTAATGCAGCTACATTATTTTTATTTTACTCTAAAATGATTTTAGATTTTCCCTCATTGGCTTTGTACAGATTATAGCTGACATTAAAGGTGGAAAAAGTTCTAAAATTGTTCTTTTTGGTATGGTATAAATAGCATTCTAAAAGAGGTGTGTACACACTGTGTAGACTTGTTATATCCACTGAATATGGGTATACTGTACAGATACCACTGAAATGCTCGATGATTGGAGTCATTAATTTTGCCTGTACAACCCTATTAGCAAACACGACTGTACCATGACTAATATTAGCATCAATAATATAATGGACAAACAATGACACTAGTCCATAATCAAATATTACCAGTACATACAGTAGTGTTACCACCATACTGATCATTAATCAAAACTACTAGGACTCAGGGCCGGTTTTAGGCAAAGTGGGGCCCTGGGCAAACGGTTAAAGTCACACTCGGACATTTGGGTTACATGTACAAGCGCCGAATTCAGATTGGTTAATGAGCGCGATTTATAATATTCAATCATTCAGCGCTTGTTTCCGCCCTTTTTACCCATCATGATGAAGAATGATGGCACAGAGCAATCACCAGTAGAGCAATCTGTCCTCTACAGGATCATGTTATCGGCAGCACTTCTGCAGTTTGCAGCGGCAGTGATGCGAGCAAGGATTTGTCAATCACCGATGAGACCGCATTTTGCTCGTTTGTTGGGCGATTGCCGACCTGTTTACACCTAGGAGCTCTCATTGTGCTGCTGGGATTTATAAATGTAGATGTTACATACAGGCAACACACGGTATATGACACAAACACTACATATTACAGTATACACCGAGCACACACACATAGACACAACATCCATTCCCATCATTGTCTGTCTGTGTCACACAGCATGGCTCCTCCAGGGAGAGTCGCTCTTTCTAACCTCTTATCCTCTGAATTAAGCCCCATCCTGGTGTCTTGTGTTGTGGAAATATTGATCTTAAAGGAGTTATCTAGAATTCTATATACATGACTGATTTCTTTCAAAAACAGCGCCACCCCTGTCTACAGGTTGTGTGTGATATTGCAGCTCAGCTAATTGAAGGGAATGGCCTATGCTGTAATACCACATGTCACCTGTACACAGGGGTGGTGCTGTTTTTGAAAGAATGTAGTAAAGTTTTTGTAATCCTGGACATCCCCTTTAAAGCCTTGTAAGTTCTGTTGATAACTGGCTACAAATCTAGGAATTAAGGAGGTCCCCAAACTCCAATTACCTCCCATCATGAACATGTGAAGATTGGAGCTGTGGGGGGCGCTCCTGCTGCTATTATATGGCAATTACAAGGATTTTATAACTTTTACCACTGAGTGATTTTTTGTTTTTGTTTTTTTCCTCCCCTTCTTCCAAGAGCCAGAACTTTTTATTCTTCCTTCCACATCGCCGTACGAGGGCTTATTATTTGCGAGATGAGTTGTACTATTGCATTACATCATCCATTCTACCACAATCATAAAAAAAAACAGAAATTTGTAAAAAAAAAAAAATAATAATAATAAAAATAAAAATTAAATAATAAAATTTGCTTTATTCGCCATTTTCTGAGACCCATGATGTTTTAATTTTTGAAGATACAGGGCTATGTGAGGGATTGCTTTATGTGACCTGAGCTCACATTTTACTGATATCATTTTGAGTCAGATACAACATTTTGATCGCCTTTTAGTGCATTGATTTGTAACAACCTGGTGACCCAAAAAATATAATTCTGGCGTTTTTATTTTTTTCCCGTTACACCATTTACCAATTGGATTAATTTACTTCATATATTGATAGCTTAGATTCTTACGAATGCAGCGATACCAAATATGTGTATTTTTTAAAATTTGTTTACTGTTTTATTGCTACTTTCAGTTCAGCTCCTTTGGGGGCCCCTAAGAGAGTGGGGGCCCTGGGCAACTGCCCAGTCTGACCCCCTAACGCCGGCCCTGCTAGACTAATATTACAGCTATACAGTGACCATATAATTGTGATATCAGTTCCACACAGTTCTGCAAATCATATATATGTACTGTATGCTCTACAGATTCCCACCATGGACATTCTTAAATATCGTAGTCATTCATTTCTTCTTATCTTTTTAATTCAGCCCAGACCATCATGACCACTTCTTCCATCCATAACTCCTCACTTTCTACACCTCTACCTGCCACATATAGTGCTATAACGTTGTGGCCTAGACTGTAAGAGTGCCTTGTCAAGTAATAGTACCCTCCTTTTGTGCCCCCACACAATAATAGTGCCTCCTATGTGCACCTAGGAAGTAATAATGTGATGCCCCTGCGACCAGGAGGCCACAAGAGGGAAGTGCAGCCAGGTAAGCAAGTGGTTGCAAAACACACCCACACTGCACAAACACCGACCCTATGTCTAGGACTCTAGGTTGGGCAAGGGGTGGTGGGTGTAGCACAGTGGGTGGAATGTAGGAGGACACTGACAAAGTGGGTGGAGAGACCAACACAATAAAAACCCGGGAACACAGGGGTAGAGGGCAGAAAGAGTTGGACCGTGTCCCTGGCTTGACAATGGAATAGGGGATATTTACAGGGGAAATGTCAGTCGTGACGCCACCCACTGTGTGCGGCCAGTAGTGGGGCCGCTGCTGCTGCAGAACCTCCAGGGATGATGTAATGGCAGCGTAGATGGAATAGTTCCCGTGGGCAGAACTGTGTTCCCTGGGGCAGTGATGGTTAAAGTCTATTGTGTAGTGTGCAGGCCTGGTGCTGAATGCAGTACACTTACTGTCCAGATGCTGCAGGGATCCTCCTTCAGTGTTGGAGCCTGCACGCTGTGGCTCTCCAGTTGTAGGGCTGCTGCAAACCTGTATGCAAGGAGTAGTATTCAGGCAGAGACATACAAGGGAGTCGTATTCAGGGTTCACCGTGTTTACTTCTCAAGTTCTCAAGTTCCATTCACAGTTCAGTACAGTTCTTACAGTTCAGTTCAGTTACACGGGCACACTTTCCCCTCTGGGTTCCCTTTACTCTCTGCAGCCAGGTCTTCCTTACTGTGACCCCTCACTCTGTCTCTGTGTCCTTCCTAGGCTGTTGGCTCTCTCTCTGTTCACTTGGTTGCGTGTGACTCCTGACAGTATGGCGGTGGCTCGGACTCCTGTGAGCCCTCCGGGTTGCCACCGAGCTGCCTGTCCTTTGGGTAGGGACCCTAATGTGTAGTTGTGGTCTCCCGTCGGTTGTCTGGGGATGCCGGGTGAAGCTGCGGTCCCCTCTAGAGTAGACACTCTACTTCAGCCTAGCCTCCAGCAGTCCTCCTGTGTGAGGCTCTACCAGGTTCTCTCTACTGTGACTTCAAGTATCATAGGAGGGCTACTCCGCCTGCAGTCTGTCGTTTCGGCTGTAGTTCTAGGGCCCGGTATCACCGTCCCTCTCTTCCCTCACACTCCCGGGGTGCTGGCTTCGGACGTGCTTTCTCTCTGCGGCTCACACTGGCTCTGTTCAGATTCTGTGCTCCTACACTCCACTTTGCCAGGACGTGTGATTCAGTCTTTACTGCTCAGCCTACCCTGGCCTACTGACTCATTCCTCCTCCCCCTTCACTATTTCTACCTTCTGTCACCTGACTTCGTGTTTGCCCACCCACTGCTCTAAACCCACCTCCCCTTGCCTGCCTAGAGTTCCCAGGCTCTGGTTGGGTGCTGCCCTCTACTGTACGTGGGTTGTGTGAGCTGTGAGGGTGTTGGTGTTCAACTGTCGTCCTACCTGCCTGGCTGCAGTTCCCTTTGTGGCCTCCTGGATGCAGGGGCGCCACACCACGTTCAGACGAGGAGTACTTGGTGAGTTTTACTTCAGTATCTGTAAGGGGCCCTTTACACGCCGCTACAACAGGATGGATACAATCCGCTACAGGCTACAAATGTAGCTTGTAGCGCCAATATAGCCCGTAGTAGCGGCGTGTGAAGACGGGATGCGACAGCCGGCTACAGATACATCTGTTTCCGAGCACTGCTCGAAAACAGATGGCTACAAAGCCGATTGTAGCGAGCTGTATCAGCGTGTAAAGAAGGAACAGAAGGGTTGTTCCTACACCATGCTATGTAGCTGGGGCGTGACACAGGCTCCGGGTTTCCGCGCCCCCTTCAGCGATCATTGGAGGAAGCTCCTGCGTTGCGATTGGTTGTCGCCGCACAGGGCGGCATATTTAAGGAGCTGACGAGTCACACTACACAATTGCTCGAGCGTCAAGTATTAATCAGCCTCCTGCGATGCCTGGCCAATCATGGTATTATTGCTTTGTCCTATCAGCGTACGGACGTCTCGTAATCCACAATTGTAGCACGCCTATGTGCTGTCCCTGCTGCACCAGGTACGCCCATAGTAGCTGGTTGTAGCGGTGTGTAAATGAGCTACAGATGGCTACTTGAGACACCCGGCGATGTAGCTAGTTACAGATGTAGCGTAGCGTAGCGCACCTTGTGGCGGCGTCTGAAGAGTGTGCGTTTCCCGTTTGTAACCGTTTGGGCGTGCTCGTGCACATGAAGTAGCGGGTTGTATCCATCCTGTTGTAGCGGCGTGTAAAGGTACCTTAAGGGTACCTTTACACGCCGCTACTGGAGGATGGATACAACCAGCTACTTCACGTGCACGAGCACGCACAAACGGTTACAAACGGTCAACGCACCATCTTTACACGCCGCCACAAGCTACGCTACGCTACGTTGCATCTATCTCTGGATACACCGCCGGGTGCCATAAGTCACCTTCTGTAGCTCAGCTTACCTCATTTACACACCGCTACAACAAGCTAATATGGGCGGACCTGCTTCAGCAGGGACATCACAAAGGCGTGCCACAATTGTGGATTACGAGGCGTCCGTACACTGATAGGGCAAAGCAAGAAACCCATGATTGGCCAGGCATCGCAGGAGGCTGTTTAATACATGACGCTCGAGCAATTGTGTAGTGTGATTGGTCAGCTCCTTAAATATGCCTCCCTATGCAGCGACTACCAATCGTAACGCAGGAGCTTCCACCAATGATCGCTGAAGGGGGGCGGTATCCCGGAGCCTGTGTCGCGCCCAAGCTACATACCAGGTACATTGCCTGGTGTCGACACATCCCTTCTGTTGCTTCTTTACACGCCGATACATCTCGCTACAATCGCCTGTGTAGCCACCTGTTTCCGGGCAGTGCTCGGAAACAGATGTATCTGTGGCCGGGTGCCTCCTACCGTCTTCACACGCCGCTACTACGGGGTATTTTGCCGCTGCAAGCTACATTTGTAGCCTGTAGCTGGTTGTATCCATCCTCCAGTAGTGGCGTGTAAAGGTACCCTAAGGCCACATTCAGACGAGGAGTACTTGGTGAGTTTTACTTCAGTATTTGTAAGGCATCATGCAGACGAAGAGTATTTGGAGAGTTTTACTTCAGTTTTAGTAAGGCCACATTCAGACGAGGAGTACTTGGTGAGTTTTACTTCAGTATCTGTAAGGCCACGTTCAGACGAGGAGTACTTGGTGAGTTTTACTTCAGTATCTGTAAGGCCACGTTCAGACGAGGAGTACTTGGTGAGTTTTACTTCACTATCTGTAAGGCCATGTTCAGACGAGGAGTACTTGGTGAGTTTTACTTCACTATCTATAAGGCCATGCTCAGACGAGGAGTATTTGGTGATGTTTTTCCTCACTATATGTAAGGCCTCATGAAGACTATGAGTATTGTGTCACATTTAGGGGACTACAAGAAGAGTCTCCATTTTTTCAAAACATTTGGGCACAAGGCTTCATTCTCCCCAGGATGACACAGGAGTAGAAAAGGCCTTGGGGATCCATGCCTTGTTCATCTTTATGAATGTTAGTCTGTCCACATTCTGGGTGGACAGACGCGTGTGCTTTTCTGTCAGCACACCACCAGCAGCGCTGAAGACACGTTCCGAGAGAACGCTGGCTGCGGGGCATGAAAAGATCTCCAAGGAATGAGAAGGCGCTCATGTGTCTTGCGCATGCAGGAGGACCAAGTCCTTGTTGTGTTGGTGGTGGGGAGGTCAGAATCATGCTTCCTTCCTCTGCCCTCTCCCCCAACCTCGCACAACAGAAATGTCATCAAGGTCTCCCTCATCTGCTGACTCTTCCATGCCCATCGCCAGTTCCTTCTCCATTTCTTCCTGGGCTCCTGCACCTTCCTCAGCAGTTTGGCTGCTACCATGCACCCTCGTTAATCCCTCTCCACCACCCTCCCATGCCTGCCGTCTTGTTGCTGCCGACCGTGAGGACCTTGGAGATGTTGTCATCCCTTCCGCATAGGACTCCTCCTGTACTTCCTCCACCTATTCTTGCCCCACCACCTGACTCCGAATATTGTTTAGTGTCTGCTCCAGCATGTAGATCACCGGAATAGTCATGCTGATAATGGCATCATCAGCACTAAACATCTTCGTCGCCATCTCAAAACTGTGCAGAAGGGTGCATAGGTCCTTGATCTGAGACCACTACTCCTGAAGCGTGATCTGCCCCACCTCTGGATCTTGTTGGCCCAGGCTATACGTCATAACGTATTGCACGAGGGCTCGGCGGTGCTGCCACAGTCGCTGCAACATGTGCAGAGTAGAATTCCAGCGTGTCGGCACATCGCATTTCAGCCGGAGAACGGGCAAGATTTCTGGAGCGAAGCAAGTCGTTGAGCTGCGGGATGCAAACGCCTGAAGTGCGCACACAGCGATCGTGCTCACTGCAGAAGCCCATCTAGTTCGGGATAGTGTGTCAAAAATTGCTGGACAACTAGATTCAACACGTGAGCCATACAAGGCACATGTGTGATATTGCCCCGGCGAAGGGCCGCAACCAGGTTTGCAGTATTGTCACACATGGCCTTCCCTGGCTGCAGGTTGAGTGGAGACAACCATTGCAGAAACTCGGTCGCCAGAGCTGACCACAACTCCTCAGCTGTGTGACTTACGTTTCAAAGGCATTTGAGGGTAAAGACCGCCTGATGACGTTGAGCCTTGCTGCCAGCATAGTTGGGAGGTGTGCAGGATTCCTTCTCTGCAGTTACAACGCGGGTGGCATTACCAGACAGGCTTTGGGCGGAGGTGGAGGACCGAGATGAGGTTGAGGAGGCAGAAGCAGTGGAGGAACTCCTACCAACAGAGGATTGACGCACAACTCGTGGGACGGCAAAAATTGGACAACAGACCCTTCTCCAGCTCTCACCATAGTTACCCAGTGCCCAGTCAGCGACATGTAAGCCCCTGTCAATGCTTACTGGTCCAAGTGTCTGTGGTGAAATGCACCCTGTCATACACAGAGTTTTTCAAGGAAGCGGTGATGTTGTCTGCGACATGCTGGTGTAGTGCAGGCACACCTTTCTTGGAAAAGTAGTGGTGACTGGGCATCTGGTACTGGGGCACTGCGACGGACATAAGGTTCGAAAATCCTCTATGTCCACCAGACGGAAAGGCAACATTTCTGAAGCCAACAGCTTGCAGATGGTGAAATTCAAGCTCTTAGCTTTCTCATGACTTGGAGGAAATGACCTTTTACTTGTCCACATCTGAGGGACGGAGAGCTAGCTGCTGGTCTGAGATGGGGTTGCAGTAGGGTGTCACTGGCAAACTGCAGGTCTGGGAGGAAGGTGCAGGTGAACATGTACTGTTGCCTTCATCCAAAGGTGCTGCTCTCGATGTCTGAGAGAGCTGAACACCACCAGCATTGTCCACTTGAAAACCAAGTGACGACCTGCCAATCACACTGCCTGTTGCGGGTAAAGAGGTGGAAGGTCTACATCCCAAAGCAAGTGTGACAGCTGTCCCCACAGTCACAGACGATGAAGAGCACCCAGATGCATTTGATGGGGCAGATGGTGGTAGGCCCGCCCGGGAACCCCGCTTTCTAGCACGGTGAGCTTCCCATTGCGACTTGTGCTTCATGTCATGTGGCGGTTCATACATGAAGTACTCAAGCTACTGAGCTTTTGGCCTCTACTCAGAGATTGGTGACAAATCTTGCAGATGACATGATTTGGGAGATCCTTGGCGATGTCAAAGAAGGCCCAGGCTAGGCAAGGCTTTGAGCCCATGCGAGCTGCAGAGGCATCACGACTTGTGGTCAGAGGCAGAGTTGTGGCTGCGGATGCTGTTGTTGACGTGCTTCCAGTACTCCGTCTATGTCCAGGAAGGCGCAACCTAACCTCATCGTCAGTAGCATCCTCCTCCACCACCTCTGCTGACCTCATCGACTGGCTTACTGTGGGTTGACAGTAAGTGGGATCTCCAACCTCATCATCATCCTCTGTGTTCTCACACCCCTCGTCCTCCTCAGAAACAACCTCTTCCTGCCTTGACCGAAAACTTAGTTTGTCAATCCAATCCGGTATCTGAGACTCATCAGCATCATCCTCCTTGTGCCCAGCAAGAGTAGTTACGTTAGGGAATGAGGGTTTACATGAACGTCAGAACCTTCTTCATCTGGGCCTGGATCAGACTCACAAAGTTTCTGGGCATCAGGGCAGATTATTAACTCGTCTGGACTCACTGCAGCTTTGGAGCAGACCTATGATTCCCAGGCTATTGTGTGACTGAGCAGCTCTGCAGACTCAACCATGTTGTTACCCCAGACTCAGTAGGGCGGCTGGAGACTTGGGAGCTTGGAGGAATGAAGTGCGATTGGGCTGACACCTCAGATTACTGGAGGGTTTGTGATGTAGTAGTTGAGGTGAAGGAGAGACCACTTGATGGAGCACTTGCGATCCATTCAAGCACCTGCTGTTTTTGTTCCTCATTTACAAGTGGTACCGATGCTCACGCCTGTAAGAAAGGGATCATATCCGATTGGACACGTAAAGAAGTTGACATCTTACTTTGCCTGGAAGATTGTCTTTCTTCAGTAAATGTAGATTTAGCATATACCCCATGGACACAATCTTTTTTCCCTTTCCACCACGCCTACTCCCATTCCCACCAGCAGCAGGCCTTTTGCCACTCATTTTGTATGGGACAAAATTTGTAACTGTACAGTTGTTGGACAACAAAAAGCTGGATGTAAATCAAGCAGAGGTGACTGAACCAACACTGCTACTTGACCCAAAGTGAGACCTGGGCAAGGTGCTGTTAAAAACTAGAAGTAACTAACTACACAGGCGGTGTATTTGTTTGTATTAGAAGTGGCCTACACTACTCCTTTTTTAGTGGCGCTGCTACTTGACCCAAAGTGAGACCTGGCAGGTGCTGTTAAAAACTAGAAGTAATAATTACACAGGCGTGTATTTTTTGTATTAGAAGTGCCTACATACTTCTTTTAGTGGCACTGCTACTTGACCAAAGGAAACTGGCAAGGTGCAGTTAAAACTACAAGTAGTGACTACACAGGCGGTGTATTTGTTTGTATTAGAAGTGGCCTACACTACTTCTTTTTTAGTGGTGTTCTGTCCCATCTGATGGCTGTAAATCTAAGCGCTCTAATTACCAGTCCCTTAGATAATTGTATGTTCGGTACTTACCCCATCAGGGGCAACAGACAGTTTCAACTCGATCGCCACTGCAGCTGTAGTAAGACAGGAGAACGCTGTACTTTTCTTCCAAATCTTGTATTGGTCACAATAAACGATAGGTAAAAAGGATTAATCTGTACAGGGGTATACACATGTGTCTTGATCAATGGCTTCTGCAGACTAACTGGGGAAGAAGGGGGGACGTCCTGTACAGACACAACTAAGGCAGCAACTTAGGGTCAAACTTAGTAGACAGTCTAATCTACCTGGTAACAACAACAATTACTGATTGGAGGAAATCTATACAATACAGAGAATAGGCATTACAGGTTGTTCCATTCGTGGGACACAACAAGTGGCACTGTTACTTGACCCAAAGTGAGACCTGGGCATGGTGTTAAAAACTAGAAGTAAGTGACTACACAGGCGGTGTAGTTGTTTGTATTAGAAGTGGCCTACACTACTTTTTTAGTAGCACTGCTACAGTACTTGCCCAAACAAATTGCCTGGACTAGCTGCAGCCAAAAAATGCCTACTAAGGCAGATGGTGTAGCTTTCTTCACAGCAGTGCTACACTACCTGCCCTAAAGGACTCCCAGAGCTAGATGTGGCCAGATGCTGTGAAAAACGCTTGCACAGCACTGGCACACTTGTGCCTGGCAAAAACTAATAGAGACTGCACTAACCTAGCCCTAAAAAGGGCTGAAATTAAAACTAGTCCCTGCTTCTATGAAGTACACCTGAAAAAGGGCTGCTAGACTACTAGTCCCTAGTCCCTAATCGCTACTCCTATGAAGCAGCCCTCAAGAGGGCTGATACTCCTAAAATTCACACACTACCTCCAGTTCCTACTCCTAAACCTATCTATCTACCTCACTAGCTGAATCAGAAGACAATTGCTTGATTCGCTCTATATCGCCCACAACAGCAGCAGTGCCGTCTGACACAGAGCTACAGCAATGAGCAAATGGTAGCCATGGAGAAAATGGCTTATAGTGTTAGGAAATGTGACTTACACAGCCAATGATGCCTAACCTTGCTTGTGTGCAAAAAATGCACTTTGCTGTATGTATGTGTGATTGGATGACAACCTGCACCGCCCCAATGTATATGCAGTTTGGAGAAAAAAAAAAGGAGATCACTATCATTTCTGCAGCACTGGTACAACCCCCCCCCACCCCCCTTCGCACACTATACCCATAAACTGGATATTCACAGTCATTAACATGGTTAGGGTTAGGGTTAAGCTTTTGCTGATCGAAGCGTTATTGAACATAACCGCGAACTGCCGAATTTCAAGTTAATTGTTCTAATTCGACGAATGCCTCGAACACCGCCCAAAACAGCTCGAATTTGAGATAGGCGAACAAATCGAATCGAACACCGCTCATGTCTAGTGGCTACCCATAGCAGCGGCGTCTACCCATGACGATTAATTCATAAAAAACTGTTTCCTTTTCCTTTGTTGACCGCCTGGGACCACGGAGTCAGGTCCCGATACCATGACATCCCACAGCCCCCAGACGACGACGAGTGGGCCCAGTTCCGAGTACCCCAAGGCCCCGGTGGGCAGATCAGCCTCCCATCTGGGTACACGGACCCCTACATCTGGGTACATGAACCCCATTTTGGTGCATAGCCCCCATGCTGATATATATGGCTCTCTTTCTGGTACATAGCCCCCACCCTGGTATAGCACATTGCCCTTATCTAGCTACATGGCCCCCCCACCCTGGTACATGGCTCCCATTCTTGTACATGGTCCCCAACTTGGAATGTATAGACCCCCAACCTGGAATGTATAAACCCCCATCCTGGTACATGACCCCCCCACCCTGGTACATGTTCCCCACCCTGAAATGTATGGACCCCCACCCTGGTACATTGACCCCCCCATTCTGGTATATGGCCCCGACCCTGGTATGTATGGCCCCCCATCCTTGTACATAGAACCCCATCCTGGGACATGGACCCCAAACCTGGTACATGGCCCCCACCCTGGTATGTATGGGCTCTCATCCTAGTACATGGACCCCCATCCTGATACATGGCCCCCATCACGCTGAACACTTAAATAAAAATCAATAATCATACTTACCCTACCTCTGCTTCCCGCAGGACTATATCCTCATATCATGCCGGCAGCTGATAAGCTTGTGAGCGCCCCCACACGTTGTCAGCTTCCGGGATACTCACTGCTCTCCCTGCTCAGATAACATGGCTGTGTTATCCAGTGTGCCCACTCAGTGAGTGCAATGAATTTGCATTGCACTTAGTGAGTTTGCGCACTCGATTGCCCCGGCTGCAGCAACAGCTGTGTGATCCAGTGTTGGGGGGAGGCTCGAGCCGAAGCTGGCACAGCTCCCGCTGACTCACAGGCCCCAAAGTGGTCACAGGGTCTGCCGCCATTGGAGCTGGATGAGGGTCCAGGGAGACGCACATCCAGCTAAAGGTCCCTGTACCCCTGGGCCCGGTCATTACCCCTGTTACAGCTATCGTTTCACCCCGGATAATGCCCCATAACTCCCTATTAACATTAGGACACCCTGTAACCCCCTATGTACAGTTTGATGCCCAATAGCCCTGTATACACAGTAAGATGCCCCATATCCCCCTATAGACAGTATGATATCCATAGCCCTGTATTGTTATGCACCATATTCACTGTATGATGGCCCCCATAGGCACCCAAATCCAGGGCCCCATAATAATAGTGTTAATAATAATAATAATAATAGTAATAAATAAATGCTCATGTTCCCCTAACTCAGGCTCCCCATTCACCGCAGCCTCCATCTTCACTGACCCCTGACTTATTTCATCTTTTTTTCAAAGAATTGAAAGATGAAATCACATTACATAACTGGTTTCCTATAAAAAAGAAAAAATGTGCTCTAATAACCAAAATAAGGAAAAATCTATCAATTGTATTACCTATACAAATGATGACAAACAGCAACGATAAAAACAAATAGCCACAAGGTGGCACCACACTGACATATTCATATTTATACTGGGGTCAATAAATTAAAGGAGTTATCACACTAACAAAGTTAATTTAAGTTCATTTTGATCAATAGATCTTGTAATAATAATAATTTCCACAATTGGTTGTTTAAAAAAAATGTTCATGTGCTGAGATAATCTTATAAAACTGCTTCTACTATGTACAGTTTCATTTTTGTTTCTGACCGTGAACGGAGCATTGGTTTGATCCTGGGCAGGGGAGGATGAAATAGAGTATACAGTCCCTGACAGACATTATGTCGCTTATCCATGTTATGTAAATAAAAGCTTATAACCTGACGTTAAATTCATCCATTGGTTGTATAAATTACTCTTTTGAAAGCTGAAACCCTTCCAAATTTAAATTAAGAAAATAAATTGGCATCAATGCTGAAATATCGATCATTTAATGAACACAGAATGGTCAGATTTTGGCAAGACATAATTTTTGTTGCCTGGTCATATAATGCACCCAATTCTAGTTTACATCCTCACTTGTTCTCAGTAAACGATCGGTTAATTAGTGGGTGTGTATAAAAAGAAACCCAGCACCCCAGATCTTCACTTGAACTGCAACTTGAGCTCTGACAACATGTCAAAAATTCACCCTGCAACCTAAGCCTTGATTATCAAGAGGCTGAAGACCAGATCCACTGCAGACGGGGCTGGCACCTTTAATGTGTCTCAGTGTCAAGTACAAAGAATTAAAAAAAGATTTGAAGAGACTGGAGATGTGTTTGACAAGTCCAGGTCCGGCAGACCCAGCAAGACAACTGCTCAGGAGGAACATTTGTTGGTTAGAATATCCAAAGCAAGCCCCTCTTCCACTTCAGCAGAGCTCCAACAGGCCTGGTCACCTCAAGTCCCTGTGTCAACTAGAACAGTTTGTAGGATTCTGTCTCGAAATGTCCTCCATCATCGAATAAGTTCCCAGAAGCCAGCACTACACCAAAGGCAAATAAAAATCATGTGGCATTTGAAAAGTTCCACAGCCTGCTAAACAGATGGACGCTGGAAAAGTGGCAGAAAGTGGATTTCTCTGATGAATCTTCAGTAGAATTACACCACAGCCGGCGCAAATACTGCAGGAGACCTACTGGAGCCCGTATGGATCCAACATACACCCAGATAACAGTTATATTTGGTGGTGGAAAGATCATGTTCTGGGGTTACATTCAGTATGGGGGTATACAAAACATTTGAAGGTGGAAGGCAATATCAATAGCCTAAAATATCAAGACATTAGCTACCTCTTACATTCCAAATCATAAAAGGGGTCAAATTCTGCAGCAGGATGTTGCTCCATCTCATACATCCATCTCTACAACAAAGTTCCTCCAGGCAAAAAAGATCAAGGTGCTCAAGGACTGGCAGCCCAGTCACCAGACATGAACATCATTGAGCATGTTTGGGGTAGGATGAAAGAGGAAGCTTGGAAGACAAAACCAAAGAATCTAGATGAACTCTGGGAGACATGTAAGACTGCATTCTTTGCTATTCCTGATGACTTCATTAATAAATTGTATGAATCATTGTTGAACCGCATGGATGCAGTCCTTCAAGCTCATGGAAGTCACACAAAATATTAAATATGAGTCTAATAGCACCTCAACTTCATTCACCAATGTTAAGCAACATATATTTGTATTTTAAGTTAATTATTGTTTGAAAATCACATTACTTTTTGTGGGCAACAAAACTTTTGTCTTACCAAAATCTGACCATTCTGTGTTCATTAATGATCAATATTTCCGCATTGTTGCCAATTTATTTTCTTAACCTAAACCACATTTCAGAGAGTTTCAGCTTTCAAAAGATCCACTTGGAGAAATTAGAACCGGATGGATAGAAGCCGCGCTGACCACAATAAGAGTAACAGAGTAACACACACTCTGTTTATTCAGCCTACGCGTTTCGTGGCGAACAGGCCACTTCATCAGGATGCCCTGATGAAGTGGCCTGTTTGCCACGAAACGCGTAGGCTGAATAAACAGAGTGTGTGTGTTACTCTGTTACTCTTATTGTGGTCAGCGCGGCTTCTATCCATCTGGTTCTAATTTCTCCAAGTGGATCCTTACTTCTCGCCGGGAGCCTGCTGCGACCATACGTGCTTGTCAAAGAGAGTTGTGATCATTCACAACCAGGGAAAAAAATCACCAAAAAATTGCTAGGTAAATTCCCATTGCACCTAGCGGTGGCTGCCAGCTCCCCTGAGAGGCAACACAGGTGTCTGTATACGGTGCTCATCACCTGCAACCCACAGTGGGGGCAGTTGTGGCACCAGCGTCCGGGCCATGCTGTCAGGAAGGTGACTGGTGGCATTTAAAGCCACAAGGTTACCATAGGGCTCCGTCACTCATGGTGCATGCAAGGCATAGTGTCAAAGCAGCCTATTGGTCACGCCCTGCTATTAGGTCAGGCGGGCTGCTCCGCACTGATTACATGCCTCAAAAAATGAGAGACGATGCTAGGTGCAATGGGTATTTACCTGGCAATTTTTTGGTGAGTTTTGTTCTCTGTTTTTATGTCCTACTTCGGTGAATCACAGAATATTAAACATACATATGGCAACAAGCATATGGTTAGGACTCGTAAGCGTGAGGACCCTTGACGGTGGTTTATGAGCTTACGGTATTTTGGGCCCAAAATACCCACAAACACCTCACAATTTCATCCTTAGTGTTTTATTGCACTTTTTTTATCTGCAGTTTGAGGCTGGGCCCTCTGGGGGGCGTTTGTCATTTTGTGAGGCATGTAATCAGTGCGGAGCAGCCCGCCTGACCTAATAGCAGGGTGTGACCAATAGGCTGCTTTGACACTATGCCTTGCATGCACCGTGAGTGACGGAGCCCTATGGTAACCTTGTGGCTTTAAATGCCACCATTTACCTCCCTGACAGCATGGCCGGACGCTGGTGCCACAACCACCCCCACTGTGGGTTGCAGGTGATTGAGCACCAGTATACAGACACCTATGTTGCCTCTCAGGGAGCTGGCAGCCGCTGCTAGGTGCAATGGGTGTTTACCTGGCAATTTTTTGGTGAGTTTTTTCTCTGTTTTTATGTGTCTAATAGCTGGATGGCTCTGGATTTTCCATGGGTGCCATGAGGCCACTCACATACAGCCTCCCTTGCATGGTGGCCATCTTGAGTTTTCTCAGCCATCCAGTCTCCAGGAGCGATACAACGACAACAGTGTAACCCTGATGGTCTATTGAGTATCAAGCAGTAGTGAGCGTAGTTTTTAAGCCTGAGGAAAGGGGCTATCCGTGAAATGTGTTGCATTTGATATTATGCTTATGATGCAATTACATTTTTCACTACACTGTCTTCCTCTGGCATGGTCTTCCTTTGGATCTGATCGTTTTTCATCCACACCTTCTAAGGCAGTGGTGGCTATAAGTCCTGCTCTTGTAATAACTATTGGGAATACTCAGGAATCTAATGGCATGAGAGCAAAGACACGATTGAGACAAGGTATAAGTGAAAGTCTGTATTTGAACACACGTGCAGCAAACAGGAGCAAACTAATAAAGCAGTACAGTGAAAGTTCTAACACAGTGAAGCCGGTAGGAAAGTCTCTAAAATTAAAGTTCACACTGGTAGCAGCCTTTAACCAAAAAGTCTATAGGTAACAGTTCACAGTGGTAGTGGCCATTAACGCATAGTCTTTAAATAATAGTTTACACTGGTAGTGTCCAATAACAGAATAGTCTCTAGGTAAAAGTTCATATTCAGGGAGGCCTGGAAATGGTATAGAACACAGTCCAGAATTGAATGCAATGCAGCGCAACAAAATGCAAGTCTCGAACAGTCCAGAGCTCTGCCACTGCACTTACATAAACTTAACTGAATGGCTGCAGTGCAACCTTTTAGAACAATAAGGCTTACTTGAAGAAGGGCAGACTGGCAGAATGTGAAGCAGGAACAAACTCCAGACAGAGCAACCTGATGCATCGAAGACTTGAAGCAGTTGGAGATTAACTGGACTTCAGACTGCAAGAGAAGCTGGAAAGAGCTGAACCGGAATAGCTGGTGAAGGAGCACAAACGACGAGATGCACAAGGAACCAGCGATCCAAGCAAAATACTCAAGAAAGTATTGGAGATGGACCAGAGCTTAGATACGCAGGAAAGCAGAAAGACATGGACAGGAACGAGGTAGCAGATGCCATTTTGGATAAGGGCAAGAAGAAACAAATACAGTTGTGGCCAAAAGTATTCACACCCCTGCAATTCTGTCAGATAATACTCAGTTTCTTCCTGAAAATGATTGCAATCACAAATTCTTTGGTATTGACTCACCCAGGCCAGGGCTAGACTCAGGCGAGTAAATCTGTAAATCACAGGTGGCTGCCTAAGGCTGTGGCCCTGGTGGTCAATGGATAAGAGAAAAATAAAATAAAGTTTGTTCGTGATGCCACCTGCAGTACCTGGTAATGTTCACCAGCGCCGCACAGTCCTCCGGTGTTCGATGGTATTGCGGACAATGATAGTGTAGTCCTCCGCAGGCAGACTGGACTGCCGGGGCAGCTATTCTGTGGAAGGAAAGATGCAGCAGAGTCGGGAAGTCACTTCACCTGGTACTTTACTGGAACTCAGCAATTATTACAGCTCACAGTGCAGTATGATGTTTTCAGACAAATGGTTACGGGTGGCTGCAAGTAGGTTTTATGGTAGGTAGACGGAACCCTCGTATATGCCTTTCTTGTTCCTCTTGTTCCCTTGCCTCCCAGTGGCGGTGTGAAGCCAGATCTCATGGATAGATCCGACCTCCTGCTGTTCTCTTACTCTTGCTCCCGTTGGGTGAAATTTCTCTTGACACAGCAGCTCCCGAGACTCTGTGGCTCTCTCTGCACAGCGGCTTGCCAGCGGTGTCTGATTTCCCTCTAATGGGTGCTTTAGGAGTCAGGGCCGTATCTGGATATACCCCCGGTCTACGAATTTTCTACAGGCTGTGAAGATTCCTGCAGGTGCGGGCTCCGGTACCCGGTTTCTTTCCTAGAGCAAACTCCCTTGCTTGAGTCCTTGCTCCTTTCTCCTTCTTCTGGGATCTATTTCCTTTTGCTTCCCTTCGTCTTTCATGCCTCAGGTTCCCATCCTGAACTTTTCTAGCTCTCCAACCCAGAGCTGCTGCTCCTGAGTCCTAGACTCCTGAGCTTAGAACGCTCTGTAGTTCCCCCTGGAGGTCACTATATACCCTCCCGGGTTCCCTCCCACTGTGTGACTAGTGTGGGGTGTGAGTTTAGGGTTCCTCCAGTGGGGTGACTACACCTCTTTTACGGGTGTAATACCCCTTTTGTGGCACCTACATAGTGGGGCGCCACTAACCCCCTTGATGGAACATACTCGTCCGCGAGTATCACACTTGTCTAACGGGAAGTGAAACCATTTTTATATATATATATTAATACCAAGGGTAACTATTTAAAATGAAGCATATTTAACTTTGTTCCCATTGCTGGGAGGCGTATTACTTGGAACGTTTCACATAGAAAAACATACAGACATTATTCACCTTCGGCCCAACGGGACCAATACTAGCTATGGCAGGGCCATATTTGGAGTTCCTGCTGCCCTATGCACTGTCAGCGGTGCCCCCCCCATCACGGCTCCTCCCCCCCATTTCAGCCCCTCCTCCTGTCATGGACAATCTTCCCCCACAGCCTTCAAGCTTCATGTGGCTTCTCCCCCCACATTTCATCATGTAGTAAATATAAAAGGTTTGTCCAACCACACTCCAGAAGCATACTGATAGGATGTTTACATTGTGAGCCCCAATGGGGACAGTGTTGATGTATGTAAAGTGCTGTGGAGTTCATAGTGTAATATAAGTGCAAAAAATATTATTCTTATATGATGTCACAATACCAGGATCTGAGGATCTTCTATTTGGAGGTCAGGGGCTCTCTGATGCCATGTTGCTGCCTGTCTCGCTGTCTTCCTCTTTTGACACTGCAGTGCGGTGGACAAGAGAGCATTAACTGGTTAATAACAAGAAGTATGCTGTGTACTAACTGAGCCATAAACCCTCCTCGTACCATGTCCAGCAGACATTGTAGGATTACTATATGGATTTTAGTATTAGGGTACGGACACACTGGCGTGAAACTCGGATGAGTGCAATGCGTGATTTCATCACATTGCACTCGGACCAATGTTATTCAATGTCTGAGAGCAGATTGTTGAGTTTCGGACAGTTTTTTCTCATCCAGATTCAGGATGAGAAAAAGTCACAACATGCTGCGACAGTATGAGATTCACGTGTGAGACTCACCAATGCAAGTCTATGAGTCCGACAAAATCACAGACCACACACTGACAGCACACGGACCATCCGAGTCTGACACATTTTTTCACGGATAAATTATCATTCTGCAGCTGAGAATACTGTACAATGTTCATGTAAATGATTCTACAGTAATAGCTGCTGAGGAAAAAACAGATTGCACATGGATGTGATCTGAGTGAAATGTCGGACACTCGCACAGCAATTGCCAAACGGACCAAAAAACAGATGTCACTCGTCCGACTCTCCTGGAAACAGACCGATTTTAAGGCGACGGGAGACAGTGTACCACCATGTCCTCAGCGCCGTGCTGTGCACAGACAGTGTAGCATCATGTCCTCAGCTCCGTGCTGTGCACAGACAGTGTACTAACATGTCCTCAGCTCCCTACTGTGCACAGACAGTGTAGCATCATGTCCCCAGCTCCATGCTATGCACATTGTACCACCATGTCCTCAGCTCCGTGCTGTGCACAGTGTACCAATATGTCCCCAGCTCCATGTTGTGCACAGACAGTGTACCACCATGTCCTCAGCTCCGTGCTGTGCACAGTGTACCACCATGTCCTCAGTTCCGTGCTGTGCACAGACAGTGTACCACCATGTCCTCAGTTCCGTGTTGTGCACAGACAGTGTACCACCATGTCCTCAGCTCCATGCTGTGCACAGACAGTGTACCACCATGTCTCCAGCTCCGTGCTGTGCACAGTGTACCACCATGTCCTCAGCTCCATGCTGCACAGTGTACCACCATGTCCTCAGCTCCGTGCTGCGCACAATGTACCACCGTGTCCTCAGCTCTGTGCTGTGCACAGTGTACCACCATGTCCTCAGCTCCGTGCTGTGCACAGACAGTGTACCACCATGTCCTCAGCTCCGTGCTGTGCACAGACAGTGTACCACCATGTCCTCAGCTCCATCCTGCGCAGTGTACCACCATGTCCTCAGCTCCCTGCTGTGCACAGACAGTGTAGCATCGTGTCCTCAGCTCCGTGCTGTGCACAGACAGTGTACCACCATGTCCTCAGTTCCGTGCTGTGCACAGACAGTGTACCACCATGTCCTCAGCTCCGTGCTGTGCACAGACAGTGTTCCACCATGTCTCCAGCTCCATGCTGTGCACAGTGTACCACCATGTCCTCAGCTCCATGCTGCACACAGCGTACCACCATGTCCTCAGCTCCGTGCTGCGCACAGTGTACCACCATGTCCTCAGCTCCGTGCTGTGCACAGTGTACCACCATGTCCTCAGCTCCGTGCTGTGCACAGACAGTGCACCACCATGTCCTCAGCTCCGTGCTGTGCACAGACAGAGTACCACCATGTCCTCAGCTCCATGCTGTGCACAGTGTACCACCATGTCCTCAGCTCCATGCTGTGCACCACCATGTCCTCTGCCCACACTCAACCATGTCCTCTGCACCCCCCTCCATGTCCTCTGCACACCCTCCCTCCATGTCCTGTGCCCACACTCCACCATGTCCTCTGCACACACCCCTCCATGTCCTCTGCACACCACTCCACGTCCTCTGCACGCCACTCCACGTCCTCTGCACCCCCCCCAGGTCCTCTGAACACCCCTCCACGTCCTCTGCACACCCCTCCACGTCCTCTGCACACCACTTCACATCCTCTGCACACACCCCCATGTCCTCTGCACACCCCACGTCCTCTGCACACCTCCCACATCCTCTGCACACCCCAAACGTCCTCTGCACACCCACCTCGTCCTCTGCACACCCCCTCCATGTCCTCTGCACACCCTCGATCCATGTCCTCTGCACACCCTCAGTCCATGTTCTCTGCACACACTCCACCATGTCCTCTGCACACACTCCACCACATCCTTGCACCCCCCCTCCTCTGCACACCCCTCCATCCTCTGCCCCACCCCCACATCCTCTGCACACACCCCTCCACGTCCTCTGACACCCCTCCACTCCTCTGACACACCCTCACGTCCTCTGCACACACCCCTCCACGTCCTCTGCACACCCCCCTCCACAGTCCTCTGCACACACCCCTCCAGTCCTCTGCACACCCCTCCACGTCCTCTGCACACCCCCAGTCCTCTGCACCCTCTCCACTGTCGCACCCCTCCACGTCCTCTGCACACCCCTTCACGTCATCTGCACACCCCTGCATGTCCTCTGCACTCCCTCTACTGTTCTGCACACCCCCCAATGTCCTCTGCACACCCCTCCTGTCCTCTGCACACCACTCCACGTCCTCTGCACGCCCCCCACTCCTCTGCACCCCCCCAGGTCCTCTGACACCCCTCCACGTCCTCTGCACACCCCTCCACGTCCTCTGCACACCACTTCACATCCTCTGCACACACCCCCATGTCCTCTGCACACCCCTCGTCCTCTGCACACCTCCCACGTCCTCTGCACACCCACCTCGTCCTCTGCACACCCACGTCGTCCTCTGCACACCCACCTCATCCTCTGCACACCCCCCACATCCTCTGCACACCCCCCTCGTCCTCTGCACACCCCCCCTCCTCTGCACACCACCCACGTCCTCTGCACCCCCCCCACATCCTCTGCACACCCCCCACGTCCTCTGCACACCCCCCACTCCTCTGCACACCCCCCTCGTCCTCTGCACACACCCCACGTCCTCTGCACACCCCCTCGTCCTCTGCACACCCCCCACGTCCTCTGCACACCCCCCTCGTCCTCTGCACACCCCCACGTCCTCTGCACACCCCCCTCGTGCTCTGCATACTCCCCCATGTACCTTGTAAAGTCACTCCCAGTTCCTCCTAATCTGGCAATTCTTCTTGCCGGGCAAAATGTAGCTCCGCCCACCTGAGTCACATGTGCGTGACATCATTGCAGGTCCTGTTCCACCCGGCATCTGTCCCCGCCGGCGGTGCTATGATCCTGCTGCCCACCGACCTCAGCAAGCGTCATGCACCATACTACTAGTGAGGTGAGGCGGGAGGGCGCGATGACCGCGGGGGGAAAGGGGGGGGGTCACCGGCCGGGCTAGGCAGAAAAGAAAAAAGACTAAAAAAAAGACAACACTCTTAGTCGCCACCCTCCCCAAATAGCGCCGCCCTAGGCACGTGCCTACAAGTGGCTAATGGCAAATACGGCCCTGCCTGTGTGGCTACATGACAGTGGCCTGAAGACATGCACCATAGTATTTGTGGGCGGGTGGTGGCCCACAGATCTGCTATATGGGGGAATGTAGCCCACAGACCTGCACCATACTATATGGGGGGGTGCCTCAAAGACCTGCACCATGCTATATGGGGGGGGGCCCAAAGACCTGCATTATGCTATATGATGTAGCATGGTGCAAGTCTGTGGGCCACCCCCATGTAGCATGGGGCAGGTCTGTGGGCCGCCCCCCATATAAGCTATATGGGGGGGTGGCCACAGACCTGCACCATGCTATTGGGGGGGTCAGCCCAAAGACCTGCACCATGCTATGGGGGGGCGGCCCACAGACCTGCACCATGCTATTTCATATAACATGGTGCAGGTCTGTGTGCCGTTCCCATCATCACCCCTTCATGTTCCATACACAGTGCTGCCGGTCTGCAGCCTCATCTGGGGGCTGGGCAGCAGCTCCTGGGCTTGCCTGCCTCCAGGACCATACCAGACAGTGCACTGCAGCCCTGCACTGTCCACTAAAGCATCCCTAACAGTGCCAGGCTGCCTCACTCTGCACTGTTTTCCTGGCAGCACACACATCCCGGCGCCATCCGCAGCCGCTGGTAATACATGCCGGCCGGCAGCTGTTGGCGATGTACTGCTTGGGCTGGGCTGCCTGTGCACACAGGACACACAGGCAGCACACACACCCTGGCGTCGCAGCTGCTGGTAATACGCCCATACCAGCCGGTGGCTGCCGGCGATATAGTGTGGCGCCCCGCAACGAGTGCATCACAGGAGGGTATTGCAGCCAAGACAGCAGCAGCAATATTCTCTGACTCAGCAATCACATAGTTAACTCAGAAATTCATACCCTACATGCATCATCAGTATAGAGGGCCAATAAGGTCCTGGTGGGCGGAGTGTAGGGGTAGAGTGGAGCAGAAGGTGAAACAACAACGTAGGAGAAGGAGCAAGTTCTACAAGCTCTGCAACCTAGGAGAGGGGGCCTGCACAGTTCTGTGCAGCCCCCTGGCCATCACCCTGGCCATCACCATGGACATCACACCGGTTGAGCGCCATTATTCCGGTGCCTTAACAACGATCAACGGGCATCTACATGCGGGTCCAAAAACATCCCTGCCCATCTACAGCCGGTTTGCTGGTACCGAAGCTGGGAGTCGTTTATCACTTCTATGCGAACCAGAGGAGTGGAGGGATCGCTTTATAGGAGCACCCCACCACCGCCACACACAGTCGTCTAGCCAGCGGTGTACCCACCAAAGGACCCAAGGCTCCCCAAAGCATCCAGAACATACACCCCGGATAGGGCATTCAAGCAGCCTCCTTGTACCCGATCTGGCATTCCTGGGCGACAACGGCAACACAAATAGATAGAATGGAGGAACACCGCGGATCTCTGAGAAACACTGGTCATTGCTGAGTCCACCCGGTCCACTACCCGTAACTGTATGCCATGTACTGCCTGCTGGTTACGGTAAAGAACCCGTTACAGAGACTTACAGTGTCCGTGCATTCTTATGAACTGTTTATCCATACTAAGGTAACCGCAGCTGCCTCAGAACATTCTTGTGCAGCTCCTGGCTCCGGGGATCATCGCTCAGCCTGTGGGGAGCGTTCCATCTTGCTGCATTCCATCCCCCGGAGGTCCTGCAGCGCCGGTAACGTTACCGGAACTCTCATAGGTGGCGTCACGAAACAAATTAACCCCTAATCTGTTCAGCCTATGACATCTCTCTTTTTGATCTGTACCACCGGGCCCCACTACCGGCAGGCACGGCACCCCGTGACAAGGAGGAAGACGAAACGCCTGTCCCCCGGAGTCCCGGCCACAGTAAGTCAATAGCTGCGGCGCCATAGCAGCAAGTCCTTGCCTCCTCACTTCCCCTCAGTGCGGCGAATCAGAGACCCGACCCCAGCAGCCCGAAGGCAGAGGTGAGCGGGCGCAGGCCAGAACTTTGAGGTGGGTGGGCGGGCGCAGGCTGGATGTTTGAGGTGGGTGGGCGGGTGCAGGCTGGAGGTTTGAGGTGGGTGGGCGGGTGACCTGGCGCCCGGAGTTAATGGAAAGAAAAAAAGTTGCTGAGGCACCGCCCCCCACATCCTGGTGCCCTAGGCACATGCCTACAAGTGCCTAAGGGAAAATACGGCCCTGGCGATGCGGGCCCAGCGGTAACCTTAAGTCCAGCACAGTCCAGTGTGTGTTATCACCCCTGGGCCACTATTCACTCATCACACATCACACATCATTATTAATGAAGGAAGGGGCAGTTCACATATAAAGTCTTTAGGGTTGACGGGGACACACTCTTCATTAACATAGGAAAAGGGGCTGATTCTATAAAGGTGAGGGGCTATTCACATGGGCAATGTCTCACAACGGGAGTCTATTGCAATACAATGTCATTACTCAATACGGGCGATCCGGATGGCAAACCAAAACCAGCCAAGTGGGCCGGGGTAACGTTCGTAGGTCACCTGCTCACCTCGGTAAAGAACGCGCCGGGGGTGTCCTTTTCGCAGAAAATATTCTTCATCCCGCCGGGTGAAGGAGACATCATCAATTAGTCAAGGTTCACGGAGGAATCCCAATCCATCTTCCTGATAGACGGAGACGACAGTTCCAGATTTCCGCAGTTCAATGGGAAGTGGGGGCTGAGCTCGGGCTTTATCCCGTAGTCTCTTGGTGGCTTGTTCTCTTTGGTACCAGTCCTCGCGTCGCCATTGCATCGCCACCCGGTCTCTTTCATCCAAGGCTGGCCGGGTGCACGGTAATAACTGGTACTGTGGGGGTGGCGAACTGCTGCTGGAAACTCTCGGTGTTGCACGTGTCTCCGCGGAACTTAGAATGGCAGGAACTCCTTGCCGGTGCCACTGCCATATGGTCCACTAAGCTGCTTCTGGAGTGCTCCCTCCTGAGGCTCCATACGGTTCCTCATCGTCGTCGTATATCTCCTCAACTTCAACGTGGGCCAGGATAACGTTCGTAGGTCACCTGCTCACCTCGGTAAAGATCACGCCGGGGGTGTCCTTTTCGCAGAAAATATTCTTCATCCCGCCGGGTGAAGGAGACATCATCAATTAGTCAAGGTTCACGGAGGAATCCCCATCCATCTTCCTGATAGACGGAGACGACAGTTCCAGATTTCCGCAGTTCAATGGGAAGTGGGGCTGAGCTCGGGCTTCATCCCGTAGTCTCCTGGTGGCTTGTTCTCTTTGGTACCAGTCCTCGCGTCGCCGTTGCATCGCCACCCGGTCTCTTTCATCCAAGGCTGGTTGGGTGCACGGTAATGACTGGTACTGTGGGGGTGGCGAACTGCTGCTGGAAACTCTCGGTGTCTCCGACGTGTCTCCGTCTCCGACGTGCACGTGTCTCCGCGGAACTTAGAATGGCAGAAACTCCTTGCCGGTGCCACTGCCATATGGTCCACTAAGCTGCTTCTGGAGTGCTCCCTCCTGAGGCTCCATCCGGTTCCTCATCGTCATCGTATATCTCCTCAACTTCAACATCAGGTGCTGTGGGTGGTTGCGCTGCCTCCAGCCGGAGACAACTGCTGGCCCGGGATGGTGGTGAAGTCGGGGCCTCAGTCTGGGTCCCCATGTCTCGGGTCTGGACGGGTGGTGGTAAGGAGGCGCGGTACTCCTCTACCGGTCTTTCTGCAATCGCTGCGTCCCGTGCCTCACGGGCCGTCCTCCTAGCAGACAGCTCGAAGGTCCGCTCGGCACTCCACCGCCGGAACACCCATGTTAAAGTCTGCTCCATCTCTTGGCAGAGCCGGGTGAAAGCATCCCGCCAGTAATCAATGGTTAAGAGGGACGCCGCTGCTGGATCGCCTTGTTCGGCACGGGTCTGCTCCTCCCACTCCCGCACAACGTCTCTCCACCGGGATGCCGCCATGCTGCTGGGTACGAAGGAGTCTAATGACTTCTGTCCTTCTTTTCCGGTTTGTCCAGTTATGGACGGGCGCTCCCTGGGAACTTCCTGTGGGCCTCCCCCCTGATTGATTGATGGCAATCGGTGCGGCCACACTTTTTGTGCCTCCGTCTAGGCCCTCCTTCCCCTGGGCCTGCACATGGTGTTTATTTCATGGCAACGGCGCCATCTTGGGTCCTCGTGCAATAATGGCGGGAACCCATTTTTGGTGCCTAGCAAAGGCAGAAAAAGTCCATTTTAAGTCCAAGTTCAAAGGCGCACAGTACCCGGTGGTACCGGGCACAGTATCCTGATCGTGAAGCGAGTTTGACTCACCCAGGCCAGGGTACTCAGATCTCAGGAGGGTAATCTGGAAATCATGGGTGGCTGCCTGAGGCTGTGGCCCTGGTGGTCAATGGATAAGAGAAAAGTAAAAAAAAGTTTGTTCGTGACACCATCTGCAGTACCTGGTGATGTTCACCAGTGCCGCTACAGTCCTCCGGTGGTCGATGATATTGTCGCAATGATAGTGTAGTCCTCCGCAGGCAGGACTGGACTGCCGGGGCAGCTATTCTGTGGAAGGAATCAGTCTATGCAAGGAAAGATGCAGCAGTGTCGGGAAGTGACTTCACCGGGTACTTTACTGGAACTCAGCAATTATTATAGCTCACAGTGCAGTATGATGTTTTCAGACAAATGGTTACGGGTGACTGCAAGTAGGTTTTATGGTAGGTAGACAGAGCCCTCGTATATGCCTTTCTTGTTACTCCTGTTCCCTTGCCTCCCAGTGGCGGTGTGAAGCCAGATCTCATGGAGTAGATCCGACCTCCTGCTGTCTCTCTTTACTCCCTTGCTCCTGTTGGGTGAAACTTCTCTTGACACGGCAGACCCCGAGACTCTGTGGCTCTCTCTCCTTCATCTGAGATCTATCCTTTTGCTTCCATTCGTCTTTCATGCCTCAGGTTCCCATCCTGGACTTTTCTAGCTCTCCAACCCAGAGCTGCTGCTCCTGAGTCCTAGACTCCTGAGCTTAGAACGCTCTCTAGTTCCCCCTGGAGGTCACTATATACCTTCCCGGATTCCCTCCCACTGTGTGACTAGTGTGGGGTGTGGGTTTAGGGTTCCTCCTACCATCCATAAATCCACTTGCAGTGGGGTGGCTACACCTTTTTTACGGGTGTAATACCCCTTTTGTGGCACCTACATAGTGGGGCGCCACAGTATTATTATATTCATTTCATTTTTCATCAATGAAAAAGCACAAAAAGAATTGTCCTAAAGCCAAATTGGATATAATTCCACACCAAACATAAAAAAGGGGGTGGACAAAAGAATTGGCACTGTTAGAAAAATCATGTGATGCTTCTCTAATTTGTATAATTAACAGCACCTGTAACTTACCTGTGGCACCTAACAGTTGCTGGCAATAACTAAATCACACTTGCAGCCAGTTGACATGGATTAAAGTTGACTCAACCTCTGTCCTGTGTCCTTGTGTGTACCACATTGAGCATGGAGAAAAGAAAGAAGACCAAAGAACTGTTTGAGGACTTGAGAAACCAAGTTGTGAGGAAGCATGAGCAATCTCAAGGCTACAAGTCCATCTCCAAAGACCTGGATGTACCTGTGTCTACTGTGCGCAGTGTCATCAATAAGTTTAAAGCCCATGGCACTGTGGCTAACCTCCCTAGCTGTGGACGGAAAAGAAAAATTGGGAGAGATTTCAACGCAAGATTGTGCGGATTGTGGATAAAGAACCTCGACTAACATCCAAACAAGTTCAAGCTGCCCTGCAATCCGAGGGTACAACAGTGTCAATCCGTACTATCCGTCGGCGTCTGAATAAAAAGGGACTGTATGGTAGGGTACCCAGGAAGACCCCACTTCTTACCCCGAGACATAAAAAAGCCAGGCTGGAGTTTGCCAAAACTTACCTGAGAAAGCCTAAAAAGTTTTGGAAGAATGTTCTCTGGTCAGATGAGACAAAAATAGAGCTTTTTGGGCAAAGGCATCAACATAGAGTTTACAGGAGAAAAAAAAGAGGCATTCAAAGAAAAGAACACGGTCCCTTCAGTCGAACATGGCTGAGGTTCCCTGATGTTTTGGGTTGCTTTTCTGCCTCTGGCACTGGACTGCTTGACCGTGTGCATGGCATTATGACGTCTGAAGACTACCAACAAATTTTGTAGCATAATGTAGGGCCCAGTGTGAGAAAGCTGGGTCTCCCTCAGAGGTCATGGGTCTTCCAGCAGGACAATGACCCAAAACCCACTTCAAAAAGCATTAGAAAATGGTGTGAGAGAAAGCACTGGAGACTTCTAAGGTGGCCAGCAATGAGTCCAGACCTGAATCCCATAGAACACCTGTGGAGAGATCTAAAAATGGCAGTTTGGAGAAGGCACCCTTCAAATATCAGGGACCTGGAGCAGTTTGCCAAAGAAGAATGGTCTAAAATTCCAGCAGAGCATTGTAAGAAACTCATTGATGGTTACCGGAAGCGGTTGATTGCAGTTATTTTGGCTAAAGGTTGTGCAACCAAGTATTAGGCTGAGGGTGCCAATACTTTTGTCCGGCCCATTTTTGGAGTTTTGTGTGAAATGATCAATGTTTTGCTTTTCGCTTCATTCTCTTTTGTATTTTTAAATTTAAGACAAATTAAATGAAGATAATAATACCAAAGAATTTGTGATTACAATCATTTTCAGGAAGAAACTGAGTATTATCTGACAGAATTGCAGGGGTATCAATACTTTTGGCCCCAACTGTAGGTAATCAGATGAGCCAGAATCCTGACAGCTCTACTGATACACAACCTTCCTGTTGTAGCTTCAATTCCTCCTCTTTTCGGCTTGTCTGACACTTTTATATTTAGCAACTGCACCACAACTATCACCTGAGCCGATGTCTCCTCTCTTCTTTTCCCTGGGTGATGCGCTTCTGTTCCTCTTAATGTCATTCTCTTCAGCCAGCAGTTGCCTCTGCATTCCCTAAAGGCACCATCGCACGCCGCAATCTCAGCTGGCGTTGTGTGGCGATATGACGTGCACGCTCACGTTTTTCGTACCCGCCTCAGATCACCGATGGCAGCTTCACCCGCCGCAATATCGCCTTGAAGTTAGGCGATGTGTTGCTCCTGAAATCGCCTCACCTACAGCAGAACCAATCTTGCCTCATTCCATCGCCGATTCACACGCCGCAATCTCAAAGGCAATGTGGGTGTACATGTTCAGCGCGGTGAGGAGATAGGCGTGCCACAGTGGTTTACACCGCGCCTCATACACGCTCATTGGACAACACAACAGCGTTACGATTGGTCAGCCTCCTCTGGAAGGCTGGCTAATACATGATGCCATTGTCTATCAGAGTTTGTCACAAATACACGCTCATGTCGTCAATTGTGGCTCCTGCAACACACTGTCAAGGCGCCAAAGTGTCACACACGAGCAGTCTTGTGCAGTACAGTGGATTACACTAAGAATGGCTATGTGTACGTCTGTAGTTGATGGCTGTAAGCTACAAACAGCACTATGGAAATATGACCCTGCATTGGTCCATGCCATGGCAGAGCTGCCATGGCTGAACTATGTTTGTGCACACATGTTTGCGTGTGTGTACTGAAGTGCACCTACATTCCCCATAAACACCATTCCATTCTCCAGGTGTGTGGACACGTTCCCATGTGGCCAAACACATCATAATGGACATGTCCATGTAGGAAAATACAAAGCTCAATCACACAGACAGATGCTTGTTAACAATTAAATAGAAGAAACATGCTAAATGTACCAGAGCCATGTGCTACTGACAAATCATCATCCCACGCAGCTGACAATCGCATAGTCATCATGTCCAACACACATCCCTGTTGTGTTGATAAGGCCAGATCTTCACAGGTAGACATTCCCAAGCCACATGGGCCACTTCACATCTCAGTATCGCCAGAATACTTCCATTCTGTCTGGTAAAAGCCAGTACTATGTGGCCACATTTCATATGTTCCACTAAACTAACCACAGAGGCCTCCTTGGTACATGATCCTGTATGGTGAAGGCAAAATGGATTGTCAATGAGGAGGGTGTTTTGTGGCAAGGAAAGCCATCCATCCATTTTGCGGCACACAATAGATCAATCAAACACATCATCATTACAAACTGCATACAACAGGACTTGGGCGTCTGCTACAGTACACAAGAACGATCCGTAAGGCAAAGATGTATCAAATGCTATACACAACCATATCACAAATTATGTGTGAACATCAGTACTTACTTAATGACTCTGGGCAGCAATGTGCCGTAGCTCGGTCGTTAGCGCTTTTTATGTGGTAACCATCCAATTACAGAGCATCTGCGTCATCTAATTCACGTAGCCGCCTGGGCGTTGCCACGTGTGACTACTGATTAGGTGCCTGTGCTGCTTTGTGATTGGCCATGTTGTGTTTAAAATGTGGCCAGCTGGTCCGCCACCCATGCTCCTACTTCAATGTGCATTGCTCTAGTAGCGTCTCATCATCAGAACTCTGTTGGACAGACGGTAAGTCGCTGCATATGCTATTGTGCTTCTCATGTATGGTATCTTATTTTCGGCTTCCAAGCTATATTTTGCAAGATGTATGGGTGGGTTATGTACAGCTTCATGTAGCGTCATGTGGATGTGTGGTTTGCAACGCCTACGCATTGTTAACCCCTCCGTGTCCTGTTTCACACATAATGATTCTTGCCATCAATGACATGACAATGTGTCATACAGCACTACATCGTTCCATAAATATGTGCTGAGGTCATTCCTGTGTCAAAATTTTGTGTGGTACGCCATCTGTGCCATTTCAACATGATACAGCTTTGTAACTTTGCCTGCCCAGGTCCAAACCACATATGCCCCATGTCATGTGCAGCATGACACATCTGTGTACACATATAAAGGCCATTAATGCTTCTGCATACACAAGCTAACTACCAGACCACCTGTCATTGCTAGTGCTGGACATGGATTGGCCACACAGAGTAGGGTGTGACCTGATATGCACATGTATGTGTTTTGGTAACACACTATGTTATTTTTTGGCCGATGGCTGAGAGTCTTGAGTTTGTGCGTGAACTCCTAGCCATATACCAGGACCATGAATGCCTATGGCGGGCTGCGTCGCCGGACAATAAGAACAAGCCGGCGAGGGCTGTGGCCTACGGGCACCTTGTCAAGCTGGCAAGCCGGCTCGACCAAAGTAAGACCTGGACGGTGCCGATGGATGAGGTAAAAATCAAGCGGCTGTGCACCGTGTTCACCAAAGAACATAAAAGGTGTTGATGGCTCGGTTCTGGTCTGGAGCTAAGGAGGTCCATAAGCCACGTCTGTGATATTATGACCTCCTCACCTTCACCTTGGGCCAGGAGGCTCATTGCCCAACACGGTGCAGCAGCCGCCTTACCCAACCATCTTCGGCCACAAGCCAAGAGCCTGCCCCGTCACAGGATGTGCGTAATTGTTGTTTTGCTACGTGTGCCACACCTTGGTGGTTGCACTGATGTGTGGGTTGGTGGACATCTAGAAGGCACAATCGTGTTGGACTTTCACCATTCTTCTGTGTGTTGTGCTGTGTGTTGGCTCGTGGCTGTTTGCACAGATTGTGCTGTGTTATGTTGGGGCACTTTGCATATCAATTTGGAGCCTCAAGTGAGTACAGAAGCACTGGTCTACTTCTTTCTTCATCTCTGTTTCCAACCCTGCTACTGTTGATTTCGGGGTGTTTGCCATGCTCAGATATGCACCATCTGATGCTGGGTGGTTGGTTGTGGTAATTGATATCAGTACATTGCTACTCTTGTTAACTTGTTTTTTCTATGTTTGGTTTATAGGCCCCTCGTGAGTCTGGCTCCAGTGCAGAGGACCCAGCCGCTGGCCAGACTTCACCCTCATCATCTTTGGTGGAGCAGGTGCCTGATCCCAGTGGTGGGGGGGCCGTGCCCAGGACCCAGCTTACAAAGACATCGCACACCTACCCCACCCAACACTGAGCTGGGTACCTAGGCAAAATGGGTCCTATTGGACAGAGAGAGGACCCCCACCACTTCAATCGGGCACATGGGCAGTGAGTGGGTGTGTTGCATGGAGCCAGGACAACGTGCCATCACCGAAAGGGCCATCATTTGGGTCCTGGAAGCGGGCATTGATGGGGCACTGAGATGTGGTTGTTACATTGCTATCCCCAAGAAAACACCCCCAGTGCCCCCTGCGCCCCCACAACCCATGGCTAGAGTTCACCAAAATCAGAATCCTCCATGTCCCCACGAAGACTCCAGCGCAGAAGGGCCCCCAATGTGTGGGAATACGGGGATGAGGGGGAGGAGCCATTGTCTGATCCAGCAGAGGACGAAGAAGCAAGACACTTCTAGGCAATGCACTACATTGCGTGCTGGACTTTTTAATTTTTTTAATCTAAAACCAAGTGTGTTGGGCTTTTTATTTTGGTTATGTAAACCTGACTATTATTTGCCATACCTACGTCCACATATGTGTCAGGTTCAGCAGTATGGTTGTGTGTGTAGTGTGTTGTGGGTGTAATGGTGATGTTTGTGTGGCAGAAGGAGAGGCCTCATGTCCACAATAACATAGTTGTGTCAGTGAAGCAGACAGGAGCGTATCCCTAGGTGAGTAAGTATTGAGAGATTACGAGTCTTCTGTGGCCGACATTGGCGAGTATGTTTGTGTCTGTGTGTTTGTTAATGTGGGTGTGATATTGGAGACATTGATGTCAATTATGGCTTCATCCGTATCGAAATTGTACAATATGGTCAGGTCTTTATCATGTCACACTGCACACCTACGCAAAGTCATTAGCCATGTGTTGTGTTTAATAATGTCACTTCCCAAAGGTGTCCCTGTGTGTGGTGAGACAAGGGATGACACAGTATTTTGGTTTGCACTCACATTTATTGTTTCCGTATATTTTTTTGTAAATGATGGTTTTTCAGATTAGTTGTAGGCAAACCATGCTACCCACTTTCCCAATGTGGGATACAATAAGAAAAAAGGCCAATGGAGCCTAATAAAGAAGGGTGCCTACATGGCCACACAAACAAACAACATGTCCAACATGGACAACTACAAACAAGGGCCATTGGCCACATTATTGGGGGGGAATATTCAGGAGTAGGGGCAATGGCGGACTGGGCTGCCTGGAGGCTTAGTATCATCGCACCCAACTGGTCCAGATGTTTCCGCAGCCGTGGGTGGCAGTGACGCTGGTGGCACCAGTAGTCATGCCAGTCACACAGGTCGATGAGGATAACAAGTTCTGCCACACCCCATGTGGCAGCGCGCTGTGCGGCCACCATGACTCTTGTACTCTGTGCAGTGGAGGGGCAGGCACCTGGCAGGCAGGGCACAATGAGCAGACACGTGATGATGTCACCACGTACACTGGCGCTGCCAAACAAGTTTCAGGGTGCTAACAAGGTAGACGTCCGCGGAGTGGGAGCAGTAGAATGTACCCAGCAGCGTCACCAAATTCACACACGTAGGGTGATTGTAGTGCGTGGCCCATGGCACCCATCTACGATGTGTAGCCCAACATCTGAGCTGTTATGTGTGGCACTATACTCCACACAGAGCAACTTAATACACGCGGACAACATAGCTTGTGCTATTCTATGGCACGCATAATTGCACTAAGTTTGCGGACGGTTGTGTAGCTGAAGATGTGTGTGGTGCTGAACAGACAGCTCTTCAAATATGGTGCTGTCTCAACTGACAGCCAATGGGAACACAGTAGCCCACACCAATCATCTCAGACAGGGCGCGGACTACAGCATGCTAAAGGCACGCCTACGGGAAATCACACAAATCAGTCTTTCCATCATTATCGCCCTGTCACACACCAAAACACGAAAATATCGCCTTGCCGATTGCCCCTGATTACTGAGCACTGTTCAGAAATCAGGCGACGACCGACCCAATCACACGCTGCAACCGTGAGGTTATTTCACGGCTATTTCACTGGGGCAACACATCGCCTTTCAGATCTCCAGGCGAGATTGTGGCGTGCGATGGTACCTTTACACTTTCTGCACCTCTAAGTAGGAAGATCGCTGCTCATTCATAGCACTGAGTTTCAATAATGTCCTCCAAGGTCTTTTCTATCTTTTTGTGGGTGACACTAAAAAATAATTGAAAAAAATAATTCAATAAATGCTTATTTAACTACCAGTTGTATTAGATCTTGTCCCACTCATTGCTTGAAAAAACTCTTGGCACAAATATCAAATGTATCCATGTGGCCCCATTAGACCTACAGATCCCAAAAGTGTGTCTTTTGAGTGTTGTCATGAAGACCATCCATTTTCTGGAGTGGAAATCAACTCACCCACGGCCAGCCAGACAAGATATAGCATTACAGCAGAGTCATACAAAATAATGACAGTCCATTATGGCACATTGAGGAGGGGTTACCTGAGTGGAGGAATCCCCTCAATGACATCCATATGGTGCATTGGCTTGATGATCCATTTTGTAGCAGGGATAAAAGAACCCCTTTAGGGATATAAAATACTCAGTTTGCTGATCATTGTTGACCAAGTGTTTGGACACCCACTGATCTTTAAGTTATAATTTTTCCTGAGGATAGGTGATAACTTGTTTTAATATCTTTATTCACCATTCATTGTCTCAAAGACAACTGTCAAATGTGTCCTCCCATCCTGGCTTCCAATAGAGATCTTTGAGGAACTTTCCTCCTTAATTGATCTCTCAATTTGGAAAAAGGCTTAAGCCTGAGTTACACGCATCAATGGTCGAACGATCCGAGTTGACCTAGATCGCTTGAACATCGTTCAATGATCGCTAGTGAGATGTCACACGTACTGATATCGTTAACAATGCAGCAATGATTCCGCGTCAAGCGAACAATACTTGCGGTCGTTTGGTTGCCTGCGTCCTTCAGTTCTGAATAGGCGAAGTCGTTAACGACATCGTTATCAAGGTGTTACACACACCGATGCTGCAGGTTGGACGGATGATCATCGCTTGGTTTAAGGTCTGGTTCAAAAACCTCCGGTCAATGATCAGCCCGACTTATCGTTGATCGTTTCCACTTGTCACACGCAACGACATTGTTACAACATCGTTGCTCCACCCAAAAAGCCGTGATGTAGCGTGCAACGGGCCATTAATAGGCATTTGTTCGGATATCTTAAAGGGTACCTTTACATGCAAATCAGGCAACCGGGGCGAGGTGACATATCGCCGCCAAATTCCCCAATTACACGCCGCAATTGGGAGGGATTTTGACGGCGATAGTTCCAGGGCGACATATCTCCGTCAACATTTCTCGCCACGGTTGCGGTGTGTAAAGGTACCCAAATAGCCATCATCTGAAACTCTTTATAGTATTGAAAAATAAATTCAACCTCCCTGCAGCAGAGGAACAGGCTTGGTTGCGTATCCACAATATAATCGAAAATAAAAATTTAGACTTTCATCTTCCCATAAACATTGATACCCTTTTGCAGCAAGTTAATGATGACACGTGCTGAAGAACTAATAAAATTTATCAGTTGTTGAATGATGACACGATCTTTGATAACACAAAGATCATCAGAGTATGGGATAGAGATTTAGTTCTTTTGCCAACTATTTACGTGTCTATTCCATGTCTTGTGATCATAGAAACCCAATAAAAAGTAATGGCTAAGTGGTGCCTGTCCTCCCCTAAACTAAATTTAATCGACTGAAAAAATATCAACTTATGTTGGAGGAAATGGGGTTCGATAGGTACCATGGAACATATTTTTTTGAGCTGTAAACAAATTGAGCAATTTTGGAAGGACGTACAAGCTCTAATCAATATGATATTGGATATCAACTTCCCACTTACCATGCGATCGGCACTGCTACTCATTGATACCATAGACCTTCCAAAAAAAAAGATCGCTTATTAATTCACATCTTATTACAGCAAAAAACATAATAGCATCAAAATGGCAAGAGGAAAGCTTTCCCACTATTGAAAACCTATTAAACAAGCTCATGCCACATTGCATGTTTGAATACACTTTTGCAACTCAAAATGAGCTATATCATAAATATATGTTAAAATGGTCCTCTTGGGCACATCAGTTTGCACCATCGCTGATATTCCAATGAGACGTCATGTTTATTAATGGATATAATTTTTCTTTTGTTTTAAAAATTTGTTGACTAACACTCAGCTCTTTTTCCATACGGGCCATTCCATGTCAAGTGAACCAATGATTATTACCTCTATATTTTTAATTCTTTTGAGATTTTGTTATTTGATAATAGCATGTCAGACAATGCAAAATGTGAAGAGAAAAATTAAAAAGAAATTTTTTTTTTAAATGATTTTCAAAGTTCGAAAAAGTGCGAATTTCGGTGTTGCCTGCCTTTACATTTCTCCTCATAACTCAGGCTAGAAATAAGTTATAGAGACAAAATAAACACCATTCTACTCAGAATTGTCCAGGCTTTCACCAGATATGTCACAAGAGGATCTTTGTTAATATTTTACCCATGCGATCACAAACGCAAAATTTTAAAAAGCATTTACGAAAAATCGGCATCATTTAAATATTTCAAAAGCTGCCCATGTGTCTGCTATGCTCTTAGCCACATCTGTACCAAATTTCAAGTTGGGATCGCGATGGGATCACATTTTTAAATATTTTACTATTAATAGCGTCAATGAGTTATTCCATATCAAGTGATCTAAATATGAATTTTTTTTTACCTGACGTCTTTAGATTTTTTAATTTTTGTTTTCTATTTGAATAACTACTTTAGTTAATTACAAATTAAAAGTTTTGAATTTTTTTCTTAATCAGTTAATTTTTTACAGATATTTAAAGTTTTAAAAAAGTGTGAATTTTGGCCTGGTATGGCATTACACTTTTTTTTTATCTCGGGCTAGAAATAAGATAATGAAGCAGGAGAGGCATCATTTTACTCAGAATGGTAACAGCTTTCATTTGATATGTCACAAGACTATATTTTTTTAAATTTTGTTTGGGAAAAATCAAATTCAAAATTTTGATGCGCAATTGTGAAATAAATGTAAGTTTGAAAATTGTGAAAAAATACCTGTGTGTTACTTGTGTTCTTGGTTATATTTGTGTAGAGATTCAACTTCGGACCTGTCAAATTTATATATTTTTTATTTTATGGTTGTATGAGTTATTAAAACTTATTGAATTTTTATTCAATAAGTTGTAATAACTCATACAACCATTAAATAAAAAATATATACATTTGACAGGTCCCAAGTTGAATCTCTACACAAATATACATTTACATGCAACAAAAAAGAAACACAAAAAACAAATCCCATAAGTGCCAGGATAAATACATCTTAATCATCAGAAGACAACGCTCAGCATTTTCAACCTGAATGCATTGAACAAACCAAAAGAAAAAAGGTGATCATATCCTCAAGTTTGATTAAACAAGATCAACTAATCAAACAATAGTATGTTTTTAAAGTGGCATTTTTTTATCATCAATTTGTCTTTTCTAGTGGGTGAAATGTAATCTTGTCCATAAGCGCTTACTAGCAATCGCCATTTCCTTTTGTGTCACAGTATGTACGGCCTGTTACTGTGTTCGGCTCCACCTAAGTTATTATCTGACTTTTGTGCACTTTTAAAATGTCTGGCTTTCTTGGATACACAAATGATGGCGCTGGACCAGAAGGATGCAATGAAGTCAATTCTACTTCTTCATTTTCACAGTCTTTGGAGAGTACAGTAGCCAGCCACCAGCGTCAACCATATTCACAGATCACATAGCCAGTTATGTCATCCATTGCCAATCTTGTGCCGCCTTCTACCACTTCATGGACTTCACTGTCTTTACTGAATGAAAACATCCTTGTTTTATTGCTGAGTCCCTTTGATGGGTTCTGCTTCCTGTAACCGATGTTTTAACAAACTCTCCTCCTCTTCGTAGTCCTGGTTTGTACAATATTCAATACAGTATTGTTCATTCTCAGGTTGAGCCCTAACAAAGCTTTCTCCTATATGTCCTCTCCTGCTTCTAAGCTGTAACATATCAAAATAATACAGTAATGTCTAAAAATCATGGATTATTTGGTGATTTTGGTGACTTTTAGACCACAGGCTGAACAGATCTGAATTCAAGATTTTCGAGTTGACACTATAATAGTTACATATTTTAAAATATGATCCCATCTCGATCCCAACTTGAAATTTGGTACAGATGAGGCTAAGAGCATAGCAGACACATGGGCAGTTTTGGAAAATTTTAAATTATGCCGATTTTTTGGAAATGTTTTTAAAATTTTGAGTTTACGATTGCATGGGTAAAAAATTAACAAAGATACTCTTGTTTCATATCTGGTGAAAGCCTTGACAGTTCTGAGTAGAATGGTGTTTATTTTGTTTCTCTATCTTATTTCTAGCCCAAAATATGATAGAAAATGTAAAGCCATACCAGGCCAAAATTCACGCTTTTTTAAACCTTTAAAAATCGGTAAAAAATTAACTGATAAAAAAAAAAATACCAAACATTTTATTAGTAATTAACTAAAGTTGTACTTCATATAGAACACTTCATAAATGACATGTTTAGTGATATAATATAAAACAAATTTACATGTATAAATAGGGGTTAACATTTTTGGTTCTTTTAATCTTGTTTAATCAAACTTGAGGATATGATCACCTTTTTTCTTTTGGTTTGTTTAATGCATTCAGGTTGAAAATGCTGAGCGTTGTGTTCTGATGATTAAGATATATTTATTATGGCACTTACGGGATTTGTGTTTTGTGTTTCTTTTTGTTGCATATAAATAAACATTTATATATTTATATACCGTATATCATTTATTCAATAAGTTGTAATAACTCATACAACCATAAAATAAAAATATATAAATTTGACAGGTCCGAAGTTGAATCTCTGCACAAATATAACCAAGAACACAAGTAACACACAGGCATTTTTTCACAATTTTCAAACTAACATTTATTTCACAATTGCGCATCAAAATTTTGAATTTGATTTTTCCCAAACAAAATTTAAAAAAATATAGTCTTGTGACATATCAAATGAAAGCTGTTACCGTTCTGAGTAACATTATGCCTCTCCCGCTTCATAATCTTATTTCTAGCCCGAGATAAAAAAATGTAAGGCCATACCAGGCCAAAATTCGCACTTTTTTAAAACTTTTAATATCTGTAAAAAATTAACTGATTAAGAAAAAAATTCAAAACTTTTAATTTGTAATTCACTAAAGTAGTACTTCAAATAGAAAAAAATAAAAAAAATCTAAAGACGTCAGGTAAAAAAAAAAATATTCCTATTTAGATCACTTGATATGGAATGACCCATTGACGCTTTTAATAGTAAAATATTTTAAAATATGATCCCATCGCTATCCCAACTTGAAATTTGGTACAGATGTGGCTAAGAGCACAGCAGACATATGGGCAGTTTTTGATATATTTTAATGATGCTGATTTTTCGTAAATGCGTTTTAAAATTTTGCGTTTGCGATCGCATGGGTAAAATATTAACAAATATCCTCTTGTGACATATCTGGTGAAAGCCTGTACAATTCTGAGTAGAACGGTGTTTATTTTGTCTCTCTATCTTATTTCTAGCCCGAGATATGATAGAAAATGTAAAGTCTACCAGGACAAAATTCGCACTTTTTTAAAACTTTAAAAATCTGTAAAAAATTAACTGATGAAGAAAAAAATTCAAAACTTTTTTTTTGTAATTAACTAAAGTTGTACTTCATATAGAAAAAAAATGTAAAAAATCTGAAGACGGCAGGGAAAAAAAATATTCATTTTTGGATCACTTGACATGGAATGACCCATACGCAGATTTGAGCCATACTTCTCATACTTCCATAAATATCTCTTTGTTTTGGTTGATCGCCATGTCACTATACATAGTTTACGTTTCTTCTTTGTATTTTTTTTTATTTTTATTTTTACTTTTTTATTACTTACTGTAATACTGTAATTACTTCGTTTTATAATCCTTCTTTTTTAAAAAAAAAAATTAGTAATTTTACTTATGTATGACTTGCATGTTATTCTTACTACTGCCTAATAAAAATATTCGAATAGGGCCACAACTGTAGATATTGTCAAGATGTCTAATATTTCCTGCCATATCAGTAGATGAAATGTTATATGGTGTTATGAGTCATAAATTTATTGTACTTACAAAGTGCAAGAGTCATATACTGTAAATCACAATAAAAATATAAATATACTCATGTAAAATATTAAAAGACTTTAGCTATAAAAGTGACAGGATGGAGGAGCACACTGGATAATCCTGAGATATGGGGATACCGATGAGGGTGAAACCTAGGCATGATTCGAGTAATGCTGTAAGATTTTTTTTTTTGCAAAACTTCATATCGCTCCACCCATAGGAGCGTAATAATCTTTTGAGGTGTTGTACTAGATGCGGGTTTATTACTACTACTTAAGCTACAGAGGAGACAAGACATCTTGAGGATCCCTTCAGCAGTGGCACCACTCGTGCCTATTTCTTCCAGATTTTAAGCCAGATTTTTAATCAAGGAAGTGACAGTTGACCCTTTCTGGTATATGCGGGTAGACCTATATTGAAGGTCAATTATTCCGGAGATCAGAGTGTTGAGCGGTAGGTTTCTTTCAATATTACTTGAATATACCTGTAATATATTTTAATACCCTCTGCAGTTTCATTAAGTATCTAAGTTGATATCTTGGTGTAAAGAGCAGTAGATTAATCAATTTCTTCCAATTGGGTTCGATAAAGCAAGTGATGGCATCTCTGGTGTCCCAGGATGCATGGAACAGACATATAGTCTTCTATGTCCACCCTAATGCTGACTGTGTTATTATTATACTGCCATTTATTCCATGGTGCTTTACATGTGAAAGGAGCATACATAGACAAGTACAATATTCATGAACTGTTTGCAGAATTATTAGGAAAATGAGTATTTTGATCACATGATACTTTTTATACATGTTGTCCTACTCCAAGCCGTATAGGCTTGAGAGCCAACTACCAATTAAGTAAATCAGGTGATGTGCATCTCTGTAATGAGGAGGGGTGTGGTGTAATGACATCAACACCCTATGTTAGGTGTGCTTATTATTAGGAAAATGCCTTTCGGGCTCTGAAAAGTCCAAAACTGTGAGATGTCTTGCAGAGGGATGCAGCAGTCTTGAAATTCCCAAACCTTTGAAGTGTGATCACCGAACAATCAAGCATTTCATGGCAAATAGTCAACAGGGTCACAAGAAGCGTGTTGGGCAAACAAGGCGCAAAATAACTGCACATGAATTGAGGAAAATCAAGCACGAAGCTGCCAAGATGACATTTGCCACCAGTTTTGCCATATTTCAGAGCTGCAATGTTACTGGAGTATCAAAAAGCACAAGGTGTGCCATACTCAGGGACATGGCCAAGGTAAGGAAGGCTGAAAAACGACTATCTTTGAACAAGCAACATAAGATAAAACGTCAAGACTGGGCCAAGAAATATCTTAAGACTGAGTTTTCAAAGGTTTTATGGACTGATGAAATGAGAGTGACTCTTGATGGGCCAGATGGATGGGCCAGAGGCTGGATCAGTAAAGGGCAGAGAGCTCCACTCCGACTCAGACGCCAGCAAGGTGGAGGTGGGGTACTGGTATGGGCTGGTATCATCAAAGATGAACTTGTGGGACCTTTTTGGGTTGAGGATGAAGTGAAGCTCAGCTCCCAGACCTATTGCCAGTTTCTGGAAGACAACTTCTTCAAGCAGTGGTACAGGAAGAAGTCGGTATTGTTCAAGAAAAACATGATTTTCATGCAGGACAATGCTCCATCACATGCATCCAACTACTCCACAACGTGGCTGGCCAGTAAAGGTCTAAAAGAAGAAAAAATAATGACATGGCCCCCTTGTTCACCTGATCTGAACCCCATAGAGAACCTGTGGTCCCTCCTAAAATGTGAGATCTATAGGGAGAAAAAACAGTACACCTCTGGGAACAGTGTCTGGGAGGCTGTGGTGGCTGCTGCACGCAAATGTTCGTAAACAGATCAAGCAACTGACTGAATCTATGGATGGAAGGCTGTTGAGTGTCATCATAAAGAAAGGTGGCTATATTGGTCACTCATTTTTTGGGGTTTTGCTTTTGCATGTCAGAACTATTTTTTTCTAAATTTTGTGTAGTTATACTAGTTTACTTGGTGAAAATAAACAAGTGAGATGGGAATATATTTGGTTTTTATTAAGTTTCCTAATAATTCTGCACAGTAATAGTTACCTGCACAAACAGATATCCTCCTAAGATAGCCAAGATAGACAGCTAAAATACAACTTGCCTAATAATTCTGCACACAGTGTACAAGGCACACGCAGGTACAGGAGAGGAAAGGACCTTGTCGCAAGGGCTCAGAGTCTACAAGGGATGGGTGAAGATACACTAGGAGAGGGTAGAGCCGGTCGTGCAGTGGTTTAGTGGACTGAGGGTTACTGCAGGTTGTAGGCTTGTCGGAAGAGATGGGTCTTCAAGTTCCTTTTGAAGGCTTCCATGGTGGATGAGAGTCTGATGAGTTGAGGTAGAGCATGGGAGATGCTTGGTTGTGGAAAGCAGAGATAAGAGGGGAGTAGAGAAGGAGATCTTGTGAGGATCACAGGATGTGTGTAGATAAACATTGGACAAATTCTGACTGGACCGACCTAATGGGTCCCAATGTTGAATAAAGGGGAAAATGGGGTTTCAGAATGCTCAATCTTCTGTTCTTTTGGGAGACAAGAAAGATCTGTCAGACACTCCTTTGTTGTATGGTGGGATTGGATGGATCTATGAAGAGGCTACTGACTCCTCAGGTACTGCTGAGGTTCTGGGAACTGATGGATAAGATATCTGATTTCCTAAAGTTTTCCCACACGCATTAAACAAAGCAGCCAAATCTGGTAATTTTGGAGTGATTGGCCATAAATCTAGGGTTTATGAGGGTCTTTAAACTGTCTCGATGGCAGATGTATAAGTAGAAAGAGGAATTTAAAGCGAACCTGCCACCCCCCCCAGACATCAAAAGCTAACCTATGCACCTTCTGCAGCACTAAGGCTGCATTCAAAGAAGGTGTATATAGCATTTTGTGAGGCTATATTCACTGAAATATACACTTTGATAAAATTAGGCAGTTACCAAGACCGAAGACCGGGAGGCGGGGTTTGCAGTGTCTCTGTGCCGCCCCTGTGTTGTCCATCATCCCTCTGTCACGTCCATTGTCTGATGCCTACACCCCCTCCACGCAGTGCGCGCTGCCCGACAACTTCCTTGTGACTTGGCACTTGCGCAGTCCGCCGGCCCCGCAGTGGATTATTCATCATCCTCACTGCGGGGTGGCAAATACGGCGCCTGCGCATTAGCACCGCTGCTAATTCCCACCTGATCCCCTCCCCACTCTCCTCGGTGCTGGGTCCTCCGTTTCTATTTCTATTTTGTGACCCGGATATATGAGGTGGGGAGGAGAGAGGCAGTGAGAGGTGGGGATTAGCAGCGGTGCTAATGCGCAGGCGCCGTATTTGCCACCCCGCAGTGAGGATGATGAATAATCCACTGCGGGGCCGGTGGACTGCGCAAGTGCCAAGTCACAAGGAAGTTGTCGGGCAGCGCGCACTGCGCATGCCCGGCAACCTAACAGTTATGCAGGCGCGGGCTATGGAGCGTGGAGGGGGTGTAGGCATCAGACAATGGACGTGACAGAGGGATGATGGACAACACACTGGCGGCACAGAGACACTGCCTTGGCCTTGGTAACTGCCTAATTTTATCAAAGTGTATATTTCAGTGAATATAGCCTCACAAAATGCTATATACACCTTCTTTGAATGCAGCCTTAGTGCTGCAGAAGGTGCATAGGTTAGCTTTTGATGTCTGGGGGGGGTGACAGGTTCGCTTTAAGACACCTCATTAGTGATTTACATAGAAGAGAGGCCACCTCCCAGAAAAGAGCAAAATTGACCCATATTATGGTACATTGTAAAGAGCCTGGTGTTTCTTTATGAATCAAAAACTTTTCTATAACACTTTAGCTAATCCCTCCACTTTGCTCGCAAGAGGGTAGTCCAGTACCAATTCTTGTCACCCAATAGCAAATTCAATTAATCCAACCTAAACCCTCTCTCTACAACAATGTGGTTGCCCTCTATGGAGCGTGTCATGTCTCATTCATTTTCTCACTGGAAATAATAAGAAATAGATTTGGCAGGCTAAGCATTCAGCCAACTGGTATCTCATGTGTTAGTAACAAAATCTTTGTCAGCATATTAACAATATTATACCCTGGTGAATAAATCACCCCTCAGGGTTGTGTTTACATAATCTCCAAAGTACACATTATAAAACAAGAGAAAAAATTGGAGTATATTGCAATAACAAGTGAATTTTTATTTTGATTTTTTAAAATGCGTGATGCAATAAAGTGGATACAAAGAGGTATGAGATGCACATCTCCTCTATGGTTACAATGGCTCACAAATCCAAGATGCAATTTATTACAAGAATTGCTGAGCACATATACATGGTATATAACTAGTACAAAAATGCTGACACTGGTTAGTAAAGTGCAAAGTGCATCGTAATTGAATCATGTACAGTACTTAGAAAGAACCAGGTTCTGTAGCTAGGCTACAAAGCATTGGACTATACATACACAAATGAGGTCCAGCAAAGCAAGGTACAGGTAAATGCAAGGAGAAGGAGAAAAACAATCTACAGGTTGTTCAAAGCATACCTATGTAGGAACCAAAAAAGGGGAGAGCAGAGCTCAGAGATAGCGTGGTCCTGTTTAAAATGGCCCCTACATATGTTTCACCAGCATGGTAGCACGGCTTCTTCAGGGAGAGGAGTGTGGATGTAGATGACACCAGCTGTAGCTATTACCGTGCTTTTATAGCGCCAGGGAACCCAGGTGCGGTGTTCGGCACTTCCGGGTTCCGCTGACGTCACGCGCATGCTCAGAGTCGCAGCTCAACGTCAGGGGGCGGGCACCGGTCTGCGCGCATCTCAACCCGACGCTTGGTGATGGGACGCGTCACCATCGCTACCAAGCGGAAGGGGAGGAGCTAAGACCCGGCACAGCCCTCCATGGGAGCCACGATTTCAGAGCAGCGTTCCATGTCGCCATAGTGACTAGGTTAATAGGCATAAGGTGACAAAACAAGGAGATAGAAACGCAAAATAGCACATTTCCTGTATAGACTATAGTGAATGCCAAATAGTCAATGTTGTCACCATTATTGCATAGTAGTAGAGAGGCGATCCTTGGGCAGGGGACTTCAGCAGAGGGCCAAGCATCATAAAAAGTGCTAAAGTGATGTGTAATAATATGAATCCTACAAAACAAGAACCAGAAAAATAAGAAAAAAAGAAAAGAGAACAGAAAAGAAGGAAACTGCAAGCAACACATTACAGGTATGAGCTAAAGGAGACAGTCTCATTAAGACCATTGGGAGTAAGTGTGCCCAATAACGTTATCCACTTTGTTTCCATGCGAGCCAGCAATTTCTTATAATCACCTCCGCGGTTACCACAACGTACCATATCAATCCCCCTGACCCTCAAGGAGTCAGGGTTGCTCCCATGGAATTTAAGAAAATGAGACTGTCTCCTTTAGCTCATACCTGTAATGTGTTGCTTGTCTAACCACCTCAGTTTCCTTCTTTTCTGTTCTCTTTTCTTTTTTTCTTATTTTTCTGGTTCTTGTTTTGTAGGATTCATATTATTACACATCACTTTAGCACTTTTTATGATGCTTGGCCCTCTGCTGAAGTCCCCTGCCCAAGGATCGCCTCTCTACTACTATGCAATAATGGTGACAACATTGACTATGGAGATAATGAAAGCTCAGCCGTTTCAACAGGAAGACCGAATTCTAATGTTACAATTTGGCATTCACTATAGTCTATACAGGAAATGTGCTATTTTGCGTTTCTATCTCCTTGTTTTGTCACCTTATGCCTATTAACCTAGTCACTATGGCGACATGGAACGCTGCTCTGAAATCGTGGCTCCCATGGAGGGCTGTGCCGGGTCTTAGCTCCTCCCCTTCCGCTTGGTAGCGATGGTGACGCGTCCCATCACCAAGCGTCGGGTTGAGATGCGCGCAGACCGGTGCCCGCCCCCTGACGTTGAGCTGCGACTCTGAGCATGCGCGTGACGTCAGCGGAACCCGGAAGTGCCGAACACCGCACCTGGGTTCCCTGGCGTTATAAAAGCACGGTAATAGCTACAGCTGGTGTCATCTACATCCACACTCCTCTCCCTGAAGAAGCCGTGCTACCATGCTGGTGAAACATATGTAGGGGCCATTTTAAACAGGACCACGCTATCTCTGAGCTCTGCTCTCCCCTTTTTTGGTTCCTACATAGGTATGCTTTGAACAACCTGTAGATTGTTTTTCTCCTTCTCCTTGCATTTACCTGTACCTTGCTTTGCTGGACCTCATTTGTGTATGTATAGTTCAATGCTTTGTAGCCTAGCTACAGAACCTGGTTCTTTCTAAGTACTGTACATGATTCAATTACGATGCACTTTGCACTTTACTAACCAGTGTCAGCATTTTTGTACTAGTTATATACCATGTATATGTGCTCAGCAATTCTTGTAATAAATTGCATCTTGGATTTGTGAGCCATTGTAACCATAGAGGAGATGTGCATCTCATACCTCTTTGTATCCACTTTATTGCATCACGCATTTTAAAAAATCAAAATAAAAATTCACTTGTTATTGCAATATACTCCAATTTTTTCTCTTGTTTTATATATGGTATCTCATGTGTATAGCCAAGCGGCAGTAATAAATAGCTCCAACACACAGAGTTGATCAGTAACAAAGATCTCTGACCTCAGAAGACGGAACTTGTATGAAGTTCATAAAAGAGCAATTTATCTGTAGTTATAATGATTGTGTTACTGAAAAAGTTGGCCTGGAATGTGAGGAAACATCATTTTTCACTAGATTATTTCCTAATCAATGGGTGTGGTGCCATTTTGGCAGTGTGTGCTACTATTGGTCAAGTGTCATGCAACATTGTATAGCCCCAAAATAAATTTTTCTTTGGTAAAGGTTCAACCACTGAGACCCCGCCTATCCTGTAAAGAGGAAGGGGTACACACTCTTGTTACTGGTGGTGGATTAGTCCATCATAAAAATTGCTTTCCTATGTGCTATAATTGATTGTGATTAGAAAGACTCTTTTTTACCCATTACATTAACAAACTGAAATATTAAAAGTTTTCTTAAGTGAATACTTTTGTGCAAAGTCCCTAAGAGAGACTTACTATGGCCGTGTACTCATGTTCACTTACAATTGTAAATGAGAGAGTTAATTTTTCAGCTCACCATTAGTCCTGAATTAATTGATAGATGGAGCTCTGGTGACGGTGCAAGCAAGATAGACTCAGCAATCCAGGTCCAATATAAATCACAAAAGGCAGTTTCCAGCAGTACACGCCGGTCTGTGTTTAGATCGGAGATCTTAATCATACTGCTATCTCCGATCTGAAACTGTTTCATCTGATACCTCCTGTGGATATGGTATCCTTGTTTTTAATACCCTATGTGATTTTAAGATGTCATCATTAAAGCATTAGAATTTTAATTTTCTGGGGGATGTGTATTTCTGGAAACCTCCTTTTGTGATTTATCATACTCACTTACCGTATATGGGCAAATACGTACTTTCTTGAATTAGGTTCCACGTTTTTGCATTAGCTTTTCAAAGGTAGGTGATAGTATTTATGTAATATTTCAGGTTATCAAGAGCTGAATTGCAGGTAATATCTCCAGTTGTCTATACTATTGCCCTTGATGATCTAGGGTGGGTATGGTTAATACGCAAAGGCCCTTATACAAATTATATGGTTGCTGGTCGAACGATACTTTTGCCGATTGATCGGTCAGAAGCCATTTCAACCATCTCTTCCCCTTTGTTCTCTACGAAAAAAGTCAACGGCTGATAATACAATCAGAAGTGCAAAATTGGACTTGAGAGATTGACATCTCCCCCGAAAATCAGTAGGCCAGTGCCCCCCTACACATTAGACTGTCACCCTCAATATTGGTGGGTACGGTCAACATTAGTCTAATTTGTCTGGAAACCTTAAGTTATTGAGACGTGTAGAAACATCTAATATTCCTGATTGTTTGGAATGGACAAAATGGATAAAGGGGTGATTAAATGCAGGAAATTGAACCTATAATTTAATATTAATGGGCCTTTATAAGTGTGTAATACGGTAGGTTTATGTCTGTTTTTATTTAGTAAACACACTAGAAAACATATTTTAAATCTTTTTTTTGTACCATAATTCATGTCTTCATTATAATTATTATACATTTTTAACTCCAATATTAAGATTGTCCCCCAACTACAACTTATCATCCATCCACAGAATAGGGATGTGCCAACTTATCATAGGTGATAAATTGTAATTGTGAAACAGCCTTCTTGTGTTATTACTTTTTTTAACTATACTATTCCTGAGTAATTTTTTAGGGCCCTTTCACATCAGCGTTTTTTTAAATTTGCGGCAGCTGCGGTGAAAAAACCGCATCTGCCGCAATTACCGCATACCGGCTGCACTTGCGGTAAACACCATGCAAAGTATAGGCGTACTTGCGGCAGGTGCGGCAAGTGTGGTTTTGCACTTGCGGCAGCGAAAAAAACCGCGGTCAGCCGTGGTTTTTTTCGCGGCCGCACCTGCCGCAAGTGCATAACCGCACTTGCCGCACCTGCCGCAAGTACGCCTATACTTTGCATGGTGTTTACCGCAACCACGCCGCAAGTGCAGCCGGTATGCGGTAATTGCGGCAGATGCGGTTTTTTCACCGCATCTGCCGCAAATTTCAAAAAACGCTGATGTGAAAGGGCCCTTAGAGAACGCAGATTAGACATTTCAAAAATGCTCTAGTGATAGCCAAGTGGCTGCTTGATAAATGAGTACCATTTTCAGACTTCTATACTATTTAGACTTAGTGTAAATACCTATTGGTTTGCTTACTTTATACCAATAATTTGTGCTACAATTTTGGCACCAGCTTCATGATGGCACTTGTTAGGATGAATAGTTTGAAATATTGGCCTAATAGATATGAACCGTGTGCATGCAAGAAAGGATAACATCAGACACACACAGTCGGATGTAAGCTCTACTCAGTCAGGCTATTGCAAAGCTCCAAGTGCCCTTTATTTAAACAGGCATGGACTTATATAAACTCAGTAAGGGGCTTGGTTATTATTATTTTTTATTATTATTATTTATTTATATAGCGCCATTAGTTTCCATGGCGCTTTGCATACGGAAAGGGCAGACGGGGACGAGTACAATATATGTAGACGAGGACGAGAACATTATATGTGGTTAGTCAAGTCTTACAGGTACTGGAGGGGAGAGGACCCTGTCCGCAAGGGCTCACAGTCTAAGTTATCCCTAGAATGGGAGTAATTGGATGTATTCGTTGGTAAGTGGGTTGGATAATGGGCTAGTTCATGGGTGGATCTATGAGGTCATTAGGGTGGGTTGGTCCATGAGGTCATCAGGATGGGTTGGTTCATGAGGTCATCAGGGGGTGTGGTTTGTGAGATCATCAGGGAGTGTGGTCTTGATCGGGTATCTCCAAGGAACGTGTCGTTCTGTGATTGGTCAGTCCTTATATGGAATTCAGCTTCCTCCCAGAACAGGGCATGGTGTGAATAAACAGGAAATGGCAGCCATCTTTAGGTCTGTGTCACACTTTGATCTGAACAGGCTTATGTAAGGTGAAAGAATACATTTGATGGTTCGTTTCTCTCAACCCCTTGTGTCTTAAGGTTAATTGAGTATTTGATCCTATGGCTCTCCTCAACACACCTAGACAAACCTCTTCACTAAGGATCAGCAAACCAGACTTTAAAGTTTGGTGTTTGTACCGAACACAGACTTTACAATTTTCAGTGTTTAGGTTTTGAGTTTAAGTGTTTTCACATATGCAAACCACTGAATCGGACATTGATTTGATCTCAGGAACACTCGGTGCTTGGGTGCACTCGATGCTCGGTTGCACTCGGTGCTTGGGTACACTCGGTGCTTGGGTACACTCGGTGCTTGGCTCAGTGCAAGCTGATGGTAGTGTTTGAATCGTCCAAACTGGGGATAAAATCAGAGTTATCGAATGTAGTGTGTACAAAAAAAAGAAAATTACAAAACCCTGCCCTCCTTTCCCAGAAGTGCTTTGTTTATGGCTAGAAAAATATTAAATCTGAGAGTCCTCAGTGGTTGATATAAAAGAAGTGAAGAAAATTTTCCGGCACCAAGGCTTCTTGTCTTTAAAATTCTTCAATTTTATTGTGTCAATAATAAAAGCATCATGTGAGGACACAGCCCATAACACCTGACGCGTTTCAAACAGGTGTTCTTATTCACCACCTATGAATAAGAGCACCTGTTTGAAACGCGTCAGGTGTTAGGGGCTGAGTCCCCCAACATGAAGCTTTTATTATTGACACAATAATATTGAAGAATTTTAAAGACAAAAAGCATAGGGCCAGAAAATTTTCTTCATTTATTCTATGTTAATTGAGTGGTTTCCAGCCACTCTTTCCATGGCACCTGTGTTTGGCCTGGATTACGGTGAAGTGTGGTGCCCTGCATGTGCAGGCGTCACAGAGGAGTACTGCACCCGTAATAGAGGTGTAAGTGCCCCAGCTGCAGGTGGAAACTAGGATAGTGGGTGGGACCCATTCCCAGACCTTCCACATTAGCTGAGCGGTGGGAGTTTACCCGGAAGGGAATAAATTCACTTCTAGGGGTAACAAGTAAGTCTTTCGTCTCAGGTTTCTAGTCTGTGTCTTGGACCAGGAGAAGGAGAGGAGTTAAGAAGACTTTGACTAATTGGAACGAGGCGGAAGGTCAAACCGGGGCGGTTTCAAGCCGAACAGGAGGGAAGAAGAAGGGACCTTGAGGAGGTCCTGAAAGAGGGCGCCCGACGAGAGAAGTCCGGGCCCAAGAGGGAAGGGGAGATCCTCAGAGTGGAGTGACCATACTCCAGGGGATACTCCAGTCCACCACGGGAATGCCGGGCCCGAGGATCCGGCCAAAGTCCAGCTTTGCAGTCGGCAACCAGCTACTGTGGCTTGTTTATCAGCCGCAGCACCCTGCCAGTGGAGCGGTCTGCCTGCTTCCTCATCACGAGGGAAAGGACCCCCGGTACTACCTACACTGAGCTACTAGGTATAGGCCCATCCTAGGCGGGGAAGGACGGACACGGGTTAGTCAACGAAGGTACACCAAGGGTTCCACCATACCACCTGGGATCCACCTGCAGCCACCCGTAGAGCTACCTGTTTCCTTGACAACTTTTGCTGAACTGTGAACTGTATCTGATGCTGCTACAAGTTGACAGTAAAGTACCCGGGAGAAAGTGACTTTGCCTGTGTGTGGTTTTCTCCATCAACCTCATCCTTTGCAGGAACGCTGCCCCAGAGGAACAGCCCTACCTGTAGGGGGCTTTGCCAACTCAGCCGCACTACCATCCACCTCCGGCGGGCTGTGGCAGCGCTGGGGACCCATCACCAGACACTACAGGAGGCGTCACATGACAAAAACTCTTATTCCCTGTAAATACAACCCTTTTTGAAGTGTCACCCAGGCCACGGGATCAGGCGCTGCCACCTGTGACATTGCTAGAACAATCCACCGAGCCTGGTATCCGAGTACCCCTGGGCCTGGGACTCGACAGAAGCACCATCCCCCACCATTCTTCCCAGAGCATGTCTCAGTGGTTGATACCTTTTAAACTGAAAAGATGGTGACAAATAGCAAGCTTTTGAGACAACTCAGGTTTCTTCTTCAGGTCTTCTGATGTGCCATACATATACACACAACGTGACATGGAATACTACCGTTCTTAAAGTGTAAATGTCATTTCATTGAAAAACAAAAAACAAAAAACAATACTGCTCTGGTTGTTAATGATGGGTCACAAAGCAGCTAAGATAATCCTTTTTTTCTGCCATATGACTGATTTTACCACATTTTTCTGTACTATTTGGAAAAACAGCATTTTCTGTCTGTGTGGGTGTGGCCAGCAGCTGATAGGGATTAGTGCAATATGATGTGATAGCAGAGAAATGGGCAAAACAGATCCTGAGCTGTGTGGAGCAAGAAGACAAGGGGTTAACAGAGATTGTGACACATCTTTCTGGCAGAAACTAATCTGACCTGATCCTGAACTCTGACGTTGCTTAGCAACTCTAGGCTCCCTCAGAGCAATCTGATACAATGTTATAAATCCATATTCACTGAAGACGGATGTGACTGATTAAAAACATGTGTCTGCTTCACACACAGTGCAGTTGGGACACTTTGTAGAAGGATTATGGTTTGCGACCAGAATTTTCTAATGAAGTATATTAGAAAGTTTATTAAAATCACTTGTTCTACATTATTATTACATAAAAATTTAAATGGCGGTCAAACTTTGAGACAAGTGAGATGGAGCAGAATCGGAATAAAATGGAGTGAAAAAGTTATGGCAGTAAATGTCAGAATGTTTAAGTTTATGGCTGGCTGTATGTGGGCGGAGATTGAATTTCCCAATCAGTGACTTCCAAAGACGTTTGGATTAAGTTTGGGCCCAGAAGTAAATGTATGGAAAGTCCGACTGAACCAACAAAACCTGAACTTCCATGGGTCCGCTCATCTCTACTCTTGAGGTAAAGACTAAGGCTAGGGTCACACTTGCGGCAGGGCACTTTGGATCCTGATCCAGTTTTGAGCAGTAAAAGTGCTCAAAACCGGATCAGAAACCACAGCCCATAGGAGCCCATTATAGTAACCGGATTGCACTACATGCAATCCGGTTACCGCTTGCGGAATTGCAGCCTGCAATAAATATCATGCAGGCTGCCGCAGGGATGAACAAAGGGTTAAATGTTATCAATGGATGTGGGCAACATGTCCCTAGGGGGTGCCCACCCTCCCTAGAGACATGCTGTCCACTCAGGTGGCCATGTGAGGGTTAATCTTGGCATTTATAGTATTGCCGGCTATTGTCAGCATTTTCAATTTTATGAATGAACCCGGCGGCTCCTCACTGTGTAGTACATACAGTAAGTAATGTATGTACTGTATCAGCCGCTAGCCTTGGTCCTGAAAGCATTAACATTAGGTCTATGGCAGTGCGCTGCCCTACATAGTACTGTAATGTACTTCACAGTGAGACGCGGTTCATTCAAATTGAAAATGCCGACAATAGCGCAATTATATACTATGTCCATGCCATAGACCTAATGTTAATGCTTCAGGATCAAAGCTAGCGGCTCAACAGTACGTACATTACGTACTGTATGCACTACACAGTGAGGAGATGCCGGGTTCATTTATAAATAGTAAATGCCGACAATGAACAAAGCATACGGTAACCGGATTGCTCCGGATTACACATCCTGAGCAATCCGGTTACGTATTGGTTTGCCGGGCACATTTTGTTCAGAAAATGTGTCTGAAGGCAATTGCGCTTGCCGCATCCGGATCTGGATGTGGTAACCGCAATTACCCTACCAAGTGTGACCCTAGCCTAAGAGCCATTGGTCCAGAAACACATTACCTGTATGTCTTTTTTCTTATGCGATTATAGCGTATACGGTGGCATGTGATTTTACTTCTGTACAAAGAATAATAAAAATTTAGCATTTTACTGCAAGCCTTCTTGCTGGCCATTCTTGGATTTCTCTTCATGTTGGCTATATCGGGCAGGTGGGCTGAAGCTACTGTTTATTCTACTGTCCACAAGTAAATGTATGCAAGGTTCGACTGAATGCACAAAACATGAACTTCTACAGGTCCGTTCATCTCTACTTCTCACTAATTTTACTTCTCTGAAGATATCAAGCCCAAGTTTTCCTCTCGAGAATTAGACCTTTCATGGGTCAGATTGTTCTCAAGTCTACTAGAATACACTTTTTATCTGTATCATGCAATATAAACTTGGTTGTTGATGTCTTCAGCAACAGTGATGCACATCTATGTTTTATGAGAAAAGGGTATAACTATATCACCTTATCTATTGTAGATACCACATTATAACCGATAAAAAATGCCAAAGAACAAAACAAAGTCTGAACCTAATGGATTTGAAGCAAACAGTAATTCGCAAGCAAGAGGAAACCACTGAAGGTAAGTTTGCAGAGAGAGCAAGTTAAACAATACACAAATCACATTTAGACCAGTGAGTACCAAACTTTTTCAGGTTAAAAAAACATTTGAAACCAGTTAATCTTCACCTTCCCCCCAGTTAAAATGCCATGTTTTAGTCATGTAAACAAAAAATCCTACCAAGAAGAATCAATTTTTAAATGTCCCTTATAATCTGTACAAATCCAATGAAAAACAAACAAATAATTTTTAACTAAACAAAACTAAAATAATGTGGTTACATAAATGAGAATACCTTCTCTGGTATCCCACAATCAACAGAGCGAGAGATGCGTGATCAACCCAAGAACCTTTATTGCTTAAAAACATAAAAATCCATAAAACAATCCAGCAGTGTATTGTATCAAGGTAAGCCAGGTTTCCTAAATCCCTTTGTGGAGCTGGTCTCAACTCAGCGTTGCACACACACAGACTGAATACACACTGCCTGCCCACAGAAAGACTCAAATCTTACTCCCTCTCCTCCCCCAACCACATCTCAATTCAAACCAGGTCTATTGGCATACTCTGTGGGGGGTGAATACATACATCTACAGACAGAGGACTAGAATGACCAAGTAAGGACATGTCTACAGTAATTCAATTATAAGACTCTGGAGTATAATGAGTACACAGGAGGTGGGGAAGGGGAGCATACACAGTAAAGAAGCAACAATTGTAAAATGCAGTAAAATATAACTCAGTTTTTGTAAGCCAAAGCCAGGAGTGGATGGAAAATACAGACATGGTGACGTCTTTCTATTAGGCCACATTCACACATTCAGTATTTGGTCAGGATTTTATCTCAGTATTTGAAGCCAAACACAGGAGTGGAACAATCAGAGGAAGAGTATAATAGAAACACGTCACCACTTTTGTATATTTCAGCCCCTACTGGTTTTGGCTTAGGCTGCTTTCACATCAGCGTTTTACGCTGATCGCGGCAGTTGCGGTGAAAAAAATGCAACTGCCGCGATTACCGCATAAAGGCCGCACTTGCGGTTCACCTGCGGCAAGCCCCATGCAATGTCTATGGGGCTTGTGGCAGGTGCAGCAAGTGCGGCACAGTTGCGGTTTCAGCACTTGCGGCAGATGCGGCCGCGAAAAACGGCTGTAGGGGTCGGTGGTACCATTACCTACAGACCTACGTGGTAACTTGCACTTTGTTTACTTCATGACAGTACTGATGTGCGCTATAACAATGGTGCTACTGCCGTATATATTGTATACACTGTCTAGACATATCCAAGATAAATATATGTGAGGATATGATGCATATTTATGTATGGGGTTTGTACATAAGAAATATCTGATGTAATTATATACTATAACTCTGTTCAGTGTATAGTGCTTTGATATCTTGCTCTGTAACTTGCACTTTTGCTACAACAACTACCTCAGGTTCTGGTGCTTGCCCACCAACTGGATGCTGCTTTTTCTGTTATGTATTGTCCCTCTATCAATTGGATTTTGATAATAAAATGTTGAAGTGTTTGCATAAGACAAATGGTCGTTGTGTATGTTGATATCCAGATATCAAGTGAGGTTATCACCGGGCACTGGTGGCGAAAATGGGTAAATGTCGGCAGACTTCAGCGTGTGGAGACCAAGTGGCGTTTCTCAATCCCAATAAAGTAGATTCAAACTTATGCATAGAAATGGATGGCACTCACCACAAGACTTTTTCATTAGTGCAGGTTCTTTATTCCGTTACAGCGGAATCCAGGGTTACACAGTGCAGGGAGGTGAGGGGGTGCGGAAAGGACTACGGGTGCTCCGTTTCGTGTATTTCAACGCTTCCACGGGTCCATAATAATCGATGACAGCATTTCCTCCCTTATACAGGAGTAGCTTAATGTTGACATCGAAGTCAGTTTGATTAAACCAGTGATTAAGATATACGTACAGTTGTGGCCAAAAGTATTGACACCCCTGCAGTTCTATCAAATACTCAGATTCTTCCTGAAAATGATTGTAATTACAAATTATTTGGTATTATTATCTTCATTTAATTTGTCTTCAATGAAAAAACACAAAAGAGAATGAAGCAAAAAGCAAAATATTGATCATTTCACACAAAACTCCAAAAATGGGGGCCTCTGATAGGACTACTCTTTGCTGGAGCGCGCTCCCCACTTTTGTCATCCCCTAGGTATGGATCTCTAAACCAGAACTTGTCCTCTGCACTTGCACTTTATGATGTTCACTGTGACTCATGGATTTTATGTATTTTGGTCTACATGCTGTGATCGTGCAAAAACCCTACTATGTATATAGGTTGTAAATGATGTTTCTATGCAAATGATTAACTGTATGTAATAGTACCTGTGCTACACATACCATATATCCATGTTTTACTTTTTGTAATAGCATGCAGTTGGGCTGACATTGGCTCTGCTTTAGTGGTGAGCTGCGTCTCCCTGACTCTATCCCCTTTTTCACTCATTTTTAAACTAAAAAATAAAAATCACTTTTTTATTGCAATATACTCCATGTTTCCTCTTGTATTCTAATGAAAAAACACAAAAAGAATTGCCCTAAAGCCAAATTGGATATAATTCCACACCAAACATAAAAAAGGGGGTGGACAAAACTATTGGCACTGTAAGAAAAATCATGTGATGCTTCTCTAATTTGTGTAATTAACAGCACCTGTAACTTACCTGTGGCACCTAACAGGTGTTGGCAATAACTAAATCACACTTGCAGCCAGTTGACATGGATTAAAGTTGATTCAACCTCTGTCCTGTGTCCTTGTGTGTACCACATTGAGCATGGAGAAAAGAAAGAAGACCAAAGAATTGTCTGAGGACTTGAGAAACCAAAATGTGAGGAAGCATGAGCTATCTCAAGGCTACAAGTCCATCTCCAAAGACCTGAATGTTCCTGGGTCTACTGTGCGCAGTGTCATCAAGAAGTTTAAAGCCCATGGCACTGTGGCTAACCTCCCTAGATGTGGACGGAAAAGAAAAATTGACGAGAGATTTCAACGCAAGATTGTGCGGATGGTGGATAAAGAACCTCGACTAACATCCAAACAAGTTCAAGCTGCCCTGCAGTCCGAGGGTACAACAGTGTCAAGCCGTACTATCCGTCGGCAGTCTGAATGAAAAGGGACTGTATGGTAGGAGACCCAGGAAGACCCCACTTCTTACCCCGAGACATAAAAAAGCCAGGCTGGAGTTTGCCAAAACTTACCTGAGAAACCTAAAAGCTTATTTGGAAGAATGTTCTCTGGTCAGATGAGACAAAAGAACAAGAGAGAAAAAACGATCATACTGCCCAATTAATATCAAAAAAGTGCAAAAACTTTATTTCAGATATGCATAACAATTATTACATTTATAAAATCAGTATATGATGAAAGGTAGTTTTTCAGTCCATATTCCCGCATAGTTATAATAAATATCACATCACACATAGTGTATAACTGTATACCAGACAACGTACTGATGTCAACAAAGACAGAATCTACTAATATATATTATAGATTAATATTTAATAAAGGTAAATCACTGCTTTGTTGATTCAGTTAAATTATACTCTATAAATAGGGTACCCTGTGATGTTATTCCAAGCACTGTAAATGTAAATATATTACACCTGGGTTGCTAATGAGGGGGAAGGAGAGGAATAATGCATTAGGTGCCAAGCAGTATAAAAAAAATCGGTCTCAATCATTGGTTTTTATAACTTATAGTGAACACCGTATGTCTATATAATATTTTTACTTTATAGACCGCTCATAAATGTGAGCGCCAGGATATCAATGAGGAACAGCATTTACTGATTAATTAGACCAAGAGGAGACCTTGCTCAATGGCTAAGTGCCAGCAGGTTTGGCACCTAAGAGCTAATGACAGCTAAGAGGTAATGGCTTCCGAGATAAACAAGATATCAACATTAGCATTGTTATCAACGCACGCAACAGTGCATGAGGTTAAAGGATAGACATTTACCTCAGGGTTATCGCAATCTAGCAGCAGTGTGGGATATATTAGGAGAGGCTAGGAACTAATTACATGCTCATTTCAACCATCATCTTCATCAAGGGGCGTGGCATGAAAGGGGAAGGGGCGGTATGAGACAAAAGTAGAGCTTTTTGGGCAAAGGCATCAACATAGAGTTCACAGGAGAAAAAAAGAGCATTCAAAGAAAAGAACACGGTCCCTACAGTCAAACATGGCGGAGGTTCCCTGATGTTTTGGGGTTGCTTTCTGCCTCTGGCACTGGACTCTTGACCGTGTGAGGCATTATGAAGTATGAAGACAACCAACAAATTTTGCAGCATAATGTAGGGCCCAGTGTGAGAAAGCTGGGTCTCCCTCAGAGATCATGGGTCTTCCAGCAGGACAATGACCCAAAACACACTTCAAAAAGCACTAGAAAATGGTTTGAGAGAAAGCACTGGAGACTTCTAAGGTGGCCAGCAATGAGTCCAGACCTGAATCCCATAGAACACCTGTGGAGAGATCTAAAAATGGCAGTTTGGAGAAGGCACCCTTCAAATATCAGGGACCTGGAGCAGTTTGCCAAAGAAGAATGGTCTAAAATTCCAGCAGAGCATTGTAAGAAACTCATGGGTTAGCGGAAGCGGTTAGATCGCAATTATTTTGGCTAAAGGTTGTGCAACAAAGCTATTAGGCTGAGGGTGCCAATACTTTTGTCCGGCCCATTTTTGGAGTTTGTGTGAAATGATCAATGTTTTGCTTTTTGCTTCATTCTCTTTTGTGTTTTTTCATTGAAGACAAATTAAATGAAGATAATAATACCAAAGAATTTGTGATTGCAATCATTTTCAGAAGAAACTGAGTATTATCTGACAGAATGGCAGAGGTGTCAATACTTTTGGCCACAACTGTATATATATATACAAACACTGATGGAAAGCAACAAATGGGGACATAATAATTTTACAAAATACATTTAGCGAATAGTTTAAGCAAGAAGAATGCAGATTATATATCTCAAAGTTAGTTATTATAAGCTGGATAAAAACCGATACATATGTATGGCACACAAGATATCTATTCCACTGTGAAGAAACAGTTTAAATTGGTGATTATTTGCTCTTGAGGAAGATAATACATCTCCAACTTCATATGGAACATATAATATATATATTTTTTTTATAGTATATATATATACTATGCCTGTCGTCTTGTTGCTGCTGACCGTGAGGGCCTTGGTGATCTTGTTATCTCTTCCGCATAGGACTCCTCCTGTACTTCCTCCACTCCTCTTGTCCCACCACCTGACTCCGAATACTGTGCAAGCGCGTGTCGGCACATCGCATTTCAGCTGGTGAACCCTCAGGCCAAAAGACTTCTGGAGCGATGCAAGTCATTTGAGCTGCGGGATGCGAATGCTGAAGTGACCACACAGCAATCCATGCCCTCTGCAGAAGCCCATCTAGGCCGGGATAGTGTGTTAAAAATTGCTGGACAACCAGGTTCAACATGTGAGCCATTCAAGGCACGTGTGCCACATTACCCCGGCGAAAGGCCGCATGCAGGTTTGCAGCATTGTCACACACGGCCTTCCCTGCAGGTTGAGTGGAGACAACCATTGCTGAAACCCAGTCTCCAGAGCTGACCACAACTCCTCAGCTGTGTGACTCACATTTCCCAGACATTTCAAGGTAAACACCGCCTGATGGCGTTGAACCCTGCTGCCAGCATAGTAAGGTGGTGTTTTCTGGATTTCTTGTGCACAGTTACAATCGCGGGTGGAATTACCAGACATGCCTTTGGTGCAGATGGAGGACCGAGATAAGGTTTAGGAGGCAGAAGCAGTGGAGGAACTGCTACGTACCGAGGATTGATGCACAATTCATGGGGACGGCAAGACTTGGACAGCAGACCCTTCTCCAGTTCCCACCATCGTTACCCAGTGCCCAGTCACCGACATGTAACGCCCTGTCCATGCTTACTGGTCCAAGTGTCTGTGTTGAAATGCACCCTGTCGCACACAGAGTTTCTCAAGGAAGCGGTGATGTTGTCTGCGACATGCTGGTATAGCACAGGCACGCCCTTCTTGGAGAAGTAGTAGCGACTGGGCATCTGGCACTGGGGCACTGCAACGGACATAAGGTCTCTAAAATCCTCTGTGTCCACCAGGCGGAAAGGCAGAATTTCTGTAGCCAACAGCTTGCAGATGGTGAAATTCAACCGCTTAGCTTTGTCACGGCTAGGAGGAAATGGTCTTTTACTTGTCCACATCTGAGGGACGGAGGGCTGGCTGCTGTGCTGAGACGGGGTTGAGTAGGGTGTCCCCGGCAATCTGCTGGTCTGTGAGGGAGGTACAGGCGCAGATATAATGTTGCCTTCATCCAAATGTGGTGCTCTCGATGTGTAGTAGAGGGGCTACAAGGACACTAAACTTCAGGAAGGCAAATTTCCAACGGTTGAGAGATGATCTTAGTGCAATAAACTGGGACGATGTCCTGAGACATAAAAGTACACAACACAAATGGGAGATGTTTATTAGCATCCTGAATAGGACCTGTGCACAATATATACCCTATGGGAATAAGCATGCTAGAAATAGGAGGAAACCACTATGGCTAAATAAAGCGGTAAGAAGTGCAATATGTGACAAAAAGAAAGCATTTAGGGAATTAAAGCAAGTAGGTAGTGATGAGGCATTAAATAAATACAGAAAATTAAATAACATTTGTAAAAAGCAAATCAAGGCAGCAAAGATTGAGACAGAGAGACTCATTGCCAGAGAAAGTAAAAAGAATCCCAAAATATTTTTTAACTACATAAATAGTAAGAAACTAAAAAATGATGGTGTTGGCCCCTTTAAAAATAGTCTGGGTGAAATGGTGGATGAGGATGAGGAAAAAGCCAATATGCTAAATGACTTTTTTTCAACAGTATTTACACAAGAAAATCCCATGACAGACAATATGATCAGTGATAACAAAAAGTCTCAATTAAATGTCACCTGCTTAACCCAAGAGGAAGTACGGCATCGTCTAAAAATCACTAAAATTGACAAATCCCCGGGCCCGGATGGGATACACCCCAGAGTGCTGCAGGAATTAAGTACTGTCATAGATAGACCATTATTTTTAATATTTAAAGATTCCATAATAACAAGGGTCTGTACCACAGGACTGGCGTATAGCAAATGTGGTGCCAATATTCAAAAAGGGGACAAAAACTGAACTTGGAAATTATAGGCCAGTAAGCTTAACCTCTACTGTGGGTAAAATCCTAGAGGGTTTTCTAAGAGATGCTATACTGGAGTATCTGAAGAAAAATAACCTCATGACCCATTATCAACATGGTTTTACGAGGGACCGTTCCTGTCAAACTAATCTGATAAGCTTCTATGAAGAAGTAAGTTCTGGACTGGACCAAAGAAATGCAGTGGATGTGGTGTATATGGACTTTTCAAAAGCTTTTGATACGGTGCCACACAAAAGGTTGATACATAAAATGAGGGCAATGGGGATAGGGGAAAATATGTGTAAGTGGGTTAAGAACTGGCTTAGTGATAGGAAACAAAGGGTGGTTATTAATGGAACACACTCAGAATGGGTCACATTTAACAGTGGGGTACCACAGGGGTCAGTGTTGGGCCCGCTTCTATTTAATATATTTATTAATGACCTTGTAGGGGGCATACAGAGTAGAATCTCAATATTTGCAGATGACACTAAACTCTGCAGGGTAATCAATACAGAGGAGGACAATTTTATATTACAGGAGGATTTATGTAAACTAGAAGCTTGGGCTGCTAAATGGCAAATGCGCTTTAATGGGGATAAATGTAAAGTCATGCACTTGGGCAGAGGAAATAAAAGGTATAATTATGTGCTTAATTGTAAAACACTGGGCAAAACTGTCACTGAAAAAGACCTGGGTGTATGGGTAGATGACAAACTCACATTTAGTGGCCAGTGTCAGGCAGCTGCTGCAAAGGCAAATAAAATAATGGAATGCATTAAAAGAGGCATAGATGCTCATGAGGAGAACATAATTTTACCTCTATACAAGTCACTAGTGCGACCACACTTAGAATACTGTGTACAATTCTGGTCTCCGGTGTATAAGAAAGACATAGCTGAACTAGAGCGGGTCCAGAGAAGAACGACAAAAGTCATTAGAGGACTAAGGGGTCTGCAATACCAAGACAGGTTATTAAACTTGGGGTTATTCAGCTTGGAAAAACGAAGGCTTAGGGGTGATCTTATAATAATGTGTAAATATATGAGGGGACAGTACGGAGACCTTTCTAATGATCTCTTTACTCATAGGCCTGAGACTGGGACAATGGGGCATCCTCTACGTCTGGAGGAAAGAAGGTTTAATCATAATCACAGACGTGGATTCTTTACTGTAAGAGCAGTGAGACTATGGAACTCTCTACCACATGATGTTGTAATGAGTGAGTCACTACTAACATTTAAGAAGGGCCTGGATGCCTTTCTTGAAAACTATAATATTATCAGTTATACATACTAGATTCTTTGATAGGGCGTTGATCCAGGGAATTAGTCTGATTGCCGTATCTGGAGTCAGGAAGGAATTTTTTTCCCCCAATGTGGAGCTTAGTGTTGCCACATGGTTTTTTTTGCCTTCCTCTGGATCAACATGTTAGGCTATGGGTTGAACTAGATGGACTTAAAGTCTTCCTTCAGCCTTAAAAACTATGTTACTATGTTACTATGTTACCACCAGCATTTTCCACTTCAAAAACAAGTGATGACCTGGCAATCACACTGCCTGTTGCAGGTAAAGAGGTGGAAGGTCTGCATCCAAAAGCATGAGTGACAGCTGTCCCCACAGTCACAGAGGATGAAGAGCACGCGGATGCACTTGATGGGGCAGACGATGGTTGGCCTGCACCGCTAGCCCGCATTGTAGCATAGTGAGCTTCCGACTGCGACTTGTGCTTCATATCCATGTGACGGTTCATTCATGAAATACTCAAACTACTGAGTTTTTGGCCTCTACTCAGAGATTGGTGACAAATCTTACAGATCAAATGAGTTGGGTAATCCTTGGCGATGTCAAAAAATGACCATGCTAAGCAAGGCTTAGAGCCCATGCGGCCTGCAGAGTCACCACGACTTCTGCTCAGAGGCAGAGTTGTGGCTGTGGATGCTGTTGTTGACGTGCTTCCAGTACTCTGTCTCTGTCCAGGAAGGCGCAACCTAACCTCGTCATCACTATCATCCTCCTCCACCTCCTCTGCTGACCTCATCGTTTTGCTGACTATGGGTTGACAGTAAGTGAGATCTCCAACCTCATTATCACCCTGTGTGTTATCACACCCCTCGTCCTCTTCCTGCTGTGACCGACATTATGCTCAGAACCTTCCTCATCTGGGCCTGGATCCGACTCACAAAACTTCTGGGCATCAGTGCAGATCATTTCCTCGTCTGGACTCACTGCAGCTTTGGAGCAGGCCTCTGATTCCCAGGCTATAGCGTGACTTAACAGCTCTGCAGACTCAACCATCTCTGTTACCCCATACTCAGTAGGGTGGCTGGAGACTTGGGAGCTGGGAGGAAGCAAGTGCGATTGCGGTGACACTTCAGAGGACTGGAGGGTTTGGGATGTTGAAGTTGAGGTGGAGGAGAGACCACTTGATGAAGTGCTTGAGATCCATTCAAGCACCTGCTGTTTTTGTGCCTCATCTACAATAGGTATTGATGGTCGTGTCTGTAAGACAGGGATCATATCAGACTGTCCACGGAAATAAGTAGACATCTTACTTTGGCTGGAAGATGGTCTTTCTTCAGCAGATGTTACTTTTGCTTTACCACCTACCCCACGGACACAAACTTTTTTGCCGTTTCCCCTTTCCACCAGCAGCAGGTCTTTTGCCACTCATTTTGTATGTGACCAAATTGGCAACTGTGCAGTTGTGTTAGGAAAAAAAATTAGGATGGAAATCGAGCAGCACTAAGTGGCCAAACAGTGGTATTAGGCCCAAACTATTACCTGGGCTAGGTGCAGTTAAAAATTAGTCTGAACTAGACAGGCGGTGTAGTGTGTTTCACAAGTGGGCTACACACCACTGTCTAAATGACATTGCTACTAGGCCCAAACTATTACCTAGTTAGGTGCAGTTAAAAATTAGTCTGATCTAGACACACGGTGTAGCTTGGTTCACAAGTGGGCTACACCACTGTCTACCAGACACTGCTACTAGCCCCCAAAAATTGCCTGCACTAGATACAGTAAAAAATTGGCTACTGGATAGACACTCGGTGTAGCTTACTTTACAGCTGGGCTACACCGCTGACTACCGGACACTGCTACCAGCCCAAAAAAATTGCCTGGACTAGATGCAGTAAAAAATTGGTTACTGGATAGACAGGCGGTATAGCTTTCTTCACAGCAGTGCTACACTGCTGACTACCAGACACTGTTACTAGCCCAAAAGGATTGCTTGGGTCAGCTGCAGTAAACAATTGGCTACTGAAGACAGATGGTGTAGCTTTCTTCACAGCAGTGCTACACTACCTGCTCAAAAGGATTGCCTGAGCTAGATTTGGCCAGATCTGTGAAAAACACTTGCACAGCACTGGCACACACCTGCCTGGCAAAAACTAATAGGAACTGCTCTAACCTAGCCCTCAAAAGGGCTGATATTATAACTAGTCCCTACTTCTATGAAGTAGCCCTGAAAAGGGCTGATATTTACAACTAATCCATACTCCCTACTTGTCTGAAGTAGCCCTCAAAAGGGCTGAGATTCTAACTAGTCCCCACTCCCTAAACCTATCTGTCTATCTAACTTGAGATTCGCTCACTATCTATCTAACACTTTATAGCGCCAACAGCAGCAGTAGCGGTGCCTGACTGACACACAACTGCAGCACTGAGGAAATGGTGGCGATCAGGAAAATGGCCGGGTCTTATAGGGCAAGGACATGTGACATACACAGCCAATGACACAAGCCCTTGCTTGTGTGAAAAAAATGCACAAAATGTGCGTGCATGTGTGTGTGACTGAAACTGGATAATAACATTCATTAACAGTATTAGGGTTAGGGTTAAGTTTTTGGTGATCAAAGCGTTATCGAACATAACCTCGAACTGACGAATTTTAAGCAAATTGTTCGCATTCGTCGAATGACTCGAACACCTCCCAAAACAGCTCGAATTTGAGATTGTAAAATGGGGAAGGAAACGGTGTTCACCAGTCCGTGCTGCCAAGCTCCACTTATTCTAAGGAAAAACTCACGAGTAGATGTAGTATATCCAAATCCTTTATTGCATCCTACGCGTTTCAGTGCCCTCCAGGCACCTTCCTCAGGGATAGCATCGCCCCACAACACCCCACATATATATAGCAAATACGGGCGATGCTATCCCTGAGGAAGGTGCCAGGAGGGCACTGAAACGCGTAGGATGCAATAAAGGATTTGGATATACTACATCTACTCGTGAGTTTTTCCTTGGAATAAGTGGAGCTTGGCAGCGCGGACTGGTGAACACCGTTTCCTTCCCCATTTTACTGTGTGATTCCACGTGCAAGTGGTCGGTGGGAGTCCAGCAGCAGCCATCTGGATAAAATACTACATGTCTGCATACCAGTTGTGGGTTGCACAACTGAAATAGGTGAGTGGTTCCTTTACACCACCGTACTTTGAGTGTCTAAGTGATAAGGCACTATTGCGCCTCTTGTTCGCTCCCCCCCTTTTTTCTTTCATTCGAATTTGAGATTGGCAAACATTTCAAATCGAACATTGCTCATCTCTAATTATGACTCAATATAAATAATAAAGAATCACATATAAAATTGATGATGTTTTTCTCTGTAGAAACAGATTCTAATATCCTTCTGCTAACATTCACCGATAGTGATTGGAGAATCCTGGTATACAAGCTTTCTACATCTATAGACGCAAGTCTGTAATCCGATTCAATGCCATTCAAATTTATCCAAAGCATCGACTAAATCATTGATATCACGTACAAAAGAAGAGATACCTTTCAGAAGTGGATGCAGGTACCAATCCACATATCTGTATAGGGGTTCAGTCAGAGACCCCGACCCAGACACGATGGTCTACCTGGGAATTCAACTCGTTTTTATGAATCTTAGGGAGGTAATACCAATATGGTTTTACCGGAAAATCGGGAAATAATTTCTCAACAGTGGTTTTACTTATAGCCTTACTTTCAACCTGTTGTCTTAAAGGGGAGCGTAATTTACTTTGATAACGTAAGGTAGGATCACCTTCAAATTTTTTGTAGGAGGTTGTGTCTCCCAATTGTTGCATGGACTCATTTACATAGTCCGTGCGGTCAAGTAGGACAACACTGCCACCTTTATCCACCTTGCGGATGATGATCTGTTGCCATTGTTTCATTACTTTAAGTCAGAGGTCCCCAAATCCAGGCCTCAGGGGCCGCCAACAGTGCAGGTTTTCAGGATTTCCCTAGTATTGCACAGGTGATAATTAAATCACCTGCACTGGTGTTGATTCCAACCCCTGTGCAATCCTGAAAACCTGCACTGTTGGCGGCCCCTGAGGCCTGGACTTGGGGACCTCTGCTTTAAGTGCTGAAAGTTCCGCAGTATTTAAATTTTCTGTCATCTTGGGCTGAACGAGAGCACAAATATCTCTTTCCACTAATTCTTGAAACAAATCAATGTTGTTGCCTTGCGCAACAGGTAGCATACATTTTGATTTTAAACCCCCTATGAAAGTGGGGAGTTCAATCAATATATTACTAGAGACTGTGCTCTCGTTTATACCCAACAATTCTTCTACCTCTGATTGCAAACCTTTGTCAGAATTATCATTAACAAAAAAGCCCGGAGGACCAATAGACACAGAAACATCAGTTTTAGCAGTGTTGATATTATTAGTATTATTTTTGAAATTTGAAAATGTTTATAAAGGTGAATTTTCCTTTTGCAATGAAATAGATCTGCCTTAAAGTCCACGAAGTCGAAAGACTCTGGAACGCAGAAATTGAGACCTTTCTGTAACTCCGAGTTCATATCGGGTGTCAGTGTCTCTTTCGAAAGATTTACGATATTTAAGGAGGAATCTATTGATCCCTCCAGGATACTTGTTTTCTTTTGCCTATAATTCGGGCGTTTGTTTCTCCCCCTCCCTCGGCGAATCCTAAAGGGGCAGGTTCAGTCAATGCGTTTTGCTCAGCAGATCTTTTCGCTGGAGGTGCCTCTACTATACTCGTGTCGGATTCAATATCGGAGTCTGTTGACACATGAATATTTTGTTGACTTTTTGGTTTAGAACTCGGTATCTTCTGTGAAACCCTACTTCCTTTCAGGGTATTAGATGGTTTTGGCGTACCACCTCCAGGATGGCATTTCTTTTTATTCATTGTTTTTTTTTGTGTAATAAAACCTTTTCCCCAGGAAAAAAACTTTATTTGCCTCATACTCCAGGTTGTCCATAATGAACTTCTCTTTCTTTTGTTCTTTATTTCTATTTCCATAGGGATCAATTTTTGATCTAACTTCTTCATAAATTTATCCCATTGTTGTTCAGTCAATCGGGATTCTAGTTCATATCGTAAGGACAGCAATTCAGTTGTAATACGATCATGTTCTCTGATATTCTGTTCTAACACCAAGTCCAGAAATTTCATTCTGCCTGAACATTCAGCCATTTTTCCACAAAGGATTTGTCTTCATTATCTTGTGCAAGATGTTTAATTACACGCAATCCTCTAGGAACTCTATTTGCCTTTTTGTAGGATTTGAGAGATTGCACTGACCAGAATAACCGTATTTTTTTTTGTCGGCTAAATTACTGATTTTTAATTCCAAACTTTTGTTGGTAAGGAAGGTGTTAATGTCCTCAGAGTTGCAGTCCTGGAAGAAGACCTCCGCATCCTCTCTCCCTGCGGTTAACCCTTGTGTGGTATCTCTGCTTAATTCTCCGCTGTGCAAGCCATTATCTGGCAGCTGGTGTCAGTCCTTTCAATTAATTTATATAGAGCTTGGCTCACCAATGAGTGCAGGTGCTTAGAGGAAGAACGCTAATATATATATATATATATATATATATATATATATATATATATATACATATATACTGTATATATATATATACATATATATATAATGAACTTGTATATATATAATGGAACTCTTGCATACCAACCAAAGAGAATAATCGCAAGAAACAATATCTTCTGGATGCTGTATTTTTATTATTGTCAGGAACCTGATCAAGTCTCAGGATACCTTTACACGTCGCAACATTGCATGTAATTTCACTTGCAACTTACTGGTTGCAGTGAAATCATGGACACATTGTTCCATTTGTACACGGCCACAAAATAGAACAATTTGTCCGTGATTTCACTGCAACCAGTAAGTTGCAAGTGAAATTGCATGCAATGTTGCGACTGTAAAGGTACCCTAAAGGCCGCTTTACAATTCGCATATCGCAACGCAACTACGATAAAAAGTCACGTGGTACGGGCGTTGCAGTTGATATGGTTCGTGCGTTGTGTCGTGTAGATGGGCAACGCAACTCAAAAACGATGTAACTACGATATCGTTCTTGGAATTGTGCATGCTCTTCAACAGTTGCAATATTGGCTATGCGAGTTGGCAGGATCGTGCTGTGTGACAGCGCAATTACGATTTGGAGTCCAGCTACCCCTATTCACTACAATGTTAATTGGTCGTTCCCTGAGTTGCTCAGACACAGTGTGAAAAAGGGGCGTACAACATCGTAGTTGCGTTGCCTGCCGATATCTCCCTGTGTAACATCTACTATGCGATCTTGGACGAATGTCAAAAACGTAGCCCGCTCCCGTGAAATCGTATGCAATATCGGAACGATATTGCGACGTGTAAAACGGCCATAGACATTGCATGGGGCTCGCCGCAGGTGAACCGCAAGTGTGACGGTTAGGCGGAGATGCGGCAGATGCATTTTTTTCACCGCAACTGCCGCATTTTTCTAATAACGCTGATGTGAAAGGGGCCTTATAAAGATAGTTACAAAAGATTACTGTGTCATGTGAGGAACCACAGAGATAATACCATATGCAGACATCCAATATTGCATGGGGCTCACAGCTAGGGAAAAGCCTGCGCAGATTATTATATAGGTAAAATGATAATAAGGAGTGAACATATTGAAAAATAGACTTCTGCCATGTGTAAATAGAAGGCAGCTTACCAAAGGGCCAATGCATATATCTGCAAAATATAAAGCCATGCATATTGGCATTACAGTGGGCAATATGGAGATACGACCCCCCGCTGCAGCATGTACTTACATGACACCATCAGGTGGCGTGGAGAAAGCTGCGAGTGGCGTAGTATTGCGCCGCCGTTTGTTAAATGCGGTGCGGAAGTGACGCAGATGCCTGCTTCCGGTATTTGGAATGCAGGCGGCCGCTTCGTGGACCGCAAGCCGCGTGTGCGCAGTAAGAAAACCGGCAAATCAATGGATCAAAAGTAAAGAATACAGCATAGTGGGTCACTATATGGAAATCAAAATAAGAAAGAACTGCTTCAGGATGGCTAGAAAGGAGGGAATAAAGGAGGAGAAAAGAAAAAATTAATAAAATAATAAAAAATAACTAGTCCAGTGTGTCAAATATCAGACAGGTTTTCACTCACTTCGCAATGTTTACATATAAGTATTATGATAAAAAGTAAAAACAACCAGTTTAAAGGATAACCTCATACTCGCGGTTTAAACCTTTTGGTTCCAATGTCTAGAGAGAGAAAATCCAGAAGGCTCCCTCTCTTTTAGCCGTTTTACACGTCCTCCTCCCCGTCTCATAGCTGGAACATGTTCAATAATGTGATACCTCAACTGAGATACAGTATGACCTCTGGTTACGAAGTGGTAAGGTACTGGCAATAAAAGGTTAGAGCACTGTAGGCATCGACGGCAAGGAAAATTGCCTTTTTTTGGGGGGCAGCAAGAAATGTTTGTCTGGATTTAAGAATATTAGAGCCTGCGTCCGCCCGGACCAGGTGGTCACGAAGGTTAGGTGCTCTTTTATAGCACCATAAAGTAGATTTTTGAATTCCTCTATAGATGGGTAAGATTCCATCAAAATGTGCCAGTGCTTATTAACAATCCCCTGAACGATTTTGTTAAACGGATGAAATGAGTTAACAGAGGTGACTCTGGGCAAGGGTCTATTTAGTGGGAAATGCATAAGTGTCCGAGGAGTAGCAATGTCTATAGGATACCCACGCTAAACAAATCTGGAAGTCATCTCATCATGTCTAACTTGTCTGAGAGTAGGGTCATAGACTATGTTCTCAATGCGTATATGTTGAGAATGAGGGAGAACACGTTTTGTGTGTTTCGGGTGACAACTATTAAAGTGGAGCAAACTGTTCTTATCAGTTGATTTGCGGTATAAATCCGAGGTTATAGTACCATCCGATAAGACTGATATGAGTGTGTCCACAAAAACTGATTTGTTGGGAGTCAAAGTGTAAGGTGAATGTTAGGTCACTCGATAGTTGATTAAGAATAGTATGAAAGCCCAATAATTCTGCCTGTGTCCCTGTCCAAATCATGAAAATATCGTCGATATAATGGTACCAAACTAGAGAGTGTGACAATCGGATAGGGTTAGTTAGAATGTAACGGTCCTCGAACCAGGCCATGTAATCGTTTGCATACAAAGGCGCCACATTACTACCCATAGCCGTGCCTTTTATCTGGGCATAGAATTGATCTTGAAACATAAAAAAATGTTGTTTCAGTATAATGTCTAGAAAATCCAGGCAAAATGATTGTTGAGAATCAGATAAATCAGAAAATGTCTGAAGAAACCAATGCATAGCAGCTAATCCCTCTGTGTGTGTGATACGTGTATATAGATTATTGACATCAAGTGTCACCAGTATACTTGAAGGAGGATTTTTTCCCAAGGTATGAAGTTGGGATAGAAAGTGAGAAGTGTCCTCTATGTAAGAGGGAATCTGTGGTATGAAAGGTGCTATGATCTTATCAATTACTATAGCCAACGGTGATAACAGTGAATCGGTTAAGGAAACAATGGGTCGGCCAGGAGGGTTGTACAGGTCTTTATGTATTTTAGGCAAAATATAAAAAACGGGGATGGACGGATATGATGGTTGTAAGAAGTTTGCAACCTATGTGTCAATGACCGCCAAAGTTACGTAATGTTCCACTCTTTCTTGCATCATTCGTCTGATGGAACTGGAAGGGTCTCTAGGTAAAGGTATATAAGTTGAGACATCAGATAATTGTCTCTGTATTTCAGCAATGTATTTTGATCCATGATTACAATGGCCCCACCCTTATCAGGTGGCTTAATTTCTATGGACCGATTCTGCATGCAGTTGTCTAAGAACTTGAGACTCGTTCTTAGAGAGATTAAGTCTAATCTTCAAATCGCCATTTGCGATTCTAACCCTCATGTTGTCCACTTCAGCAGATACCAAGGAGGAGAAGGTTTCTACCACATGGTATGTGCGAGAAGGTGAAAAGGAGCTCGGTAATCGGAGATTTATATTCTGTAGTGTAAAATGTGAATCAGAGGGTGGTGAGGAAGAGGTCACAGGGGCGGCATCAGTGCTCTTATCCTTATCAAAGTGCACCCGTAGCCTCAATTTGCGGTAAAATCTACGTAAATCTTGATCAAGTACAAAGGCATCAAATTTAGGAGAAGGTCTAAAAGTCAGTCCCTTTTGTAATACCTGTAGATCAATGGGTGAAAGGGTGCACGATGAGATATTATATACTATGTTATTCGTACCTGAGACCATAATTTCATGGGATGATGTTCGGCTCCCTGGCCTCTTCCCGCTCCTCGTCTTCCTCTGTAAAAACATCTGGGATGGCCTAAAAAACGCCCCTGGTGAAGGTAGGCATAATCAGGGGCGTAACTACAATAGGTGCAGGGGTTGCGATCGCACCCGGGCCCTGCAGCCTAGGGGGGCCCCAAAAGTCCCTTTGGCCTATAGAAAAAGACTAATACTATCAAAGATTTGCAATAATTGGGGGCCCTGTTGGAGCTTTCGCATCGGGGCCCCTGAGCCTGAAGTTACGCCACTGGGCATAATCAATACTATCAATGCTGCTACCCGACCCATAAGGGTCATATCGCGGGGATGCCACGGATATAAAGGTTCAGGATTACGCCACCTATACACTGTGTTTTTTGTATAGTCCTCCAGGTCACGGTTACATTTTCTCCTTTTTCGCTCCTGAACGGTTTTACGAAATTCTGTAATCATTTTGTTCATCCTGGATTTAAGAGCATTATATTCAGTGTTAGACATGGTACATTTCAATTGGTCTTCTACCACTTTGATGTTATCTTTCAGAGTAGAGACCTCTTTTTGAAGAAAATCAATGGACAATGTGATCAAGTCGAGGGAGCACTTACTGAGTATTCCCTCAAACCGGTCACAAAATTCAGCATTGTCAGAAAACAGTGTGGGTCGTAGGTGTACTCTTAGACCCCTCGGAATCTTTTTTTGCCTCAGATATTCGAACAATGTGGCAAGATGTAAGTCCAATGCAGTATGTCGTCTGAGATCTTTTTCATAGTCTTTGTTCTGAATATCCTCAGGTGATAAATTAAGGAATTGAGTAGAGGCTGTAATCCTGGCCAATATAGCTGTCGTCTCATCTTCATCATATGATACAAGTGGAGAAGGCATGAAAAAATAAAGGAATGGGAGATCAAGCAAAAAGTGAAGTCCAATAAATTTATATAGAGCTTGGCTCACCAATGAGTGCGGGTGCTTAGAGGAAAAATGCTATATATATATAATGGAACTCTAGCACACCAACCAAAGAGAAAAATCGCAAGAAACAATATCTTCTGGATGCTGTATTTTTATTATTACCAGGATCCTGATCACGTCGCAAACTCAAAAAAACGTTTTTCGGCCACATACGACCTTCATCAGTTTAGTGAGCTATAAAAGAACATACAATAAACAGGTTGTGAGTCATCATTAACAAAAATAAAGGATACAAAGCATTGAGTACATGCGCAAAAATTCATATACAAAAACACAGCATATACATTCACAGATCAAGTCAATAAAAATCTAAGATGAATCCTTTCAATTACACTTCCCGACGCCCAAGCTTACATATGTATCGGTTTTTATCCGGGTTATAATAACTAACTTTGAGATACATAATCTGCATTCTTCTTGCTTAAACTATTCGGCTAAATGTATTTTGTGAAATTATTATGTCCCCATTTGTTGCTTCCATCGGAGTTTGTATATATGTATGTATCTTATTCACAGAAATGCTGTCATCGATTATTATGGACCCGTGGAAGCATTGAAATGCGCGAAACGGAGCACCCATAGTCCTCTCCACACCCCCTCACCTCCCTGCACTGTGTAACCCTGGATTCCTCTGTAAGGCTAGGGTCACATTTGCGTTCGAGATTGTAGATCATGATTCGGTTTTGAGCAAGCAAAATGCTCAAAACCGGATCAGGATCCGCATCCCATAAGCGCCCATTATAAAACCGGATTGCACTTAGTGCAATCTGGCTACCGAATTTCGGTTGTCCTGCCTGCAGTAATAATCATGCAGGCAACGTTTATCGGAGCGGTTTCAAAACTGCAGCCGAAGTGTTATAATGGACACCTATGGGAGCCCATCCGGCTACCGCAAGGCACATGTGAATGCCTGCGGTTCCCGGATGCTTTGTTCATCCCTGCTGCTGCGGAGATGAACAAAGGGTTAATGTGTTAAATATATGTGGGCAACATGTCTCCAGGGAGTGTCCACCATCCCTAGAGACATGTTGTCCAAATACAGGGCATGTTAATGGTTAATAGCTTTTATTCCTTTATCGTCGCTATTTGTCGGCTTTTAAAACTTCTGAATGAAAGCCGGTGGCTCCTCGCTGTAAGGAGAATTATCAGTACGTAATGTGCGTAAGCACATTGCAGGGCAGCATCCTCAATAAGGAGCAGACCCTGATGCTTACCACATTACGTACTGATACTCCTGCTTACACATTTAGAAGTTTTAAAAGCCGACAAATAGCGTCGATAAAGGAATTAAAGCTATTAACCATTAACATGCCACTGTATTTGGACAATATGCCTCTAGGGAGGGTGGACACTCCCTGGAGACATGTTGCCCACAATATTTAACACATTAACCCTTTTTTCATGCCCGCAGCAGCAGGGATGAACAAAGCATCCGGCAACCGGAGTGCACATTTCTTGCAATCCGGTTACTGGATGTGGGTTTAGAGACACATTTAGAATGCAAAATGTGTCTGAAGGGACATGAGATTACCACATCTGGACATGGATGCGGTAACCGCATTTCGCATTCTAAATGTCAACCTAGCCTAATGGAATAAAGAACCTGCACTAATGAAAAAGTCTTGCGGTGAGTACCATCCATTTCTATGCATAAGTTTGAATCTGACAGATATGTAGCTACTGCCGGAAGAGTGGGCAAAGATTGCTGATCCTAGCTGTGCCATGATGAGCTGAATATATGTTGTTTCTTCTCCTGTGCCCTTCCATAGGAGCTTCTCTATGCCTCTGGTCTACTTCTTCATCCATGTGGCTCCAGTCGCACACTAATATCCTGCAAGCAGTTTCTTTATATAACCTCAAGGTCCCTTCAGCAAAAAAGTCATCGAGTGGTAACAGTTGTAATTGAATCACATGGAAAACAATAAAAAGAGAATTTACATAGGCAAACAATCACATTAACAGATAAATTAAACAGATAGTTTATTGATACATACAGTATGTGATAGATAGACCGATAACCATTTTTATATCTTTCTCTTACAGAGAATAAAAGGAATTGCTGTGCGGAAGCATTCTGTAATTTATGTAAGTGTCATGTACTCTATGTGGCATCATGTGCAGAGCGCGCTATTGGGATTATTCGTGCCAGTGATTAGACAGAGTGGCCATGGGACCACAAGTATGTGATATGCAGACTCTTGACAAAATTCCGACTAGACAGAATGTAGTCAGAAGTATGCATATTGTAGATAGATAGAAGATGCATATATAGATAAATATGAAATAGAGAGAGCTATAGATAGATAGATAGATAGATAGATAGATAGATAGATAGATAGATAGTAGACAAAAATGGACAGCAGCACTTCCTTCATAAGTGAAAAAATAGTATTTTATTCCCAGGACTGCAACGTTTCGGCTATGAAGCCTTTCTCAAGCAGTTCTGTTTTTTGTGTGTGCCTAAAACGTCTTCATATGAACCCAAGGCCGGATTAAAGGCTTGATTTTTTTCATAACACAGGAGTGCTGCAGCCTTCTTTCTATTAGTGTGTATAAGGAGCTTTGAAGAGAACTCAGTTGATTTGCACCCTATTTTTCTGGCAGTGCTGCTCCCACTTTTTTTCTAATAATAGATGCATATATAATGGTACCTTTACACGCCGCTACAGAAGGTTAGAAACAACCGGGTGTTGGAGACAATTGTATCTTGCACCATCAAAACTCCCTGAGGTAGCGACGTGTAAATCAGGTTGTTGCCACCGGTCACTGTCGACACCTGTTTTACAGCAGTGCTCAAAAACAGGTTGGTTTCAACCCGATGGTAGCGGCGTGTAAACGAGGAACAGGAAGGTTTTTGCGACACCTAGTGAACTCCCTGGGGCGTGACACAGCCTCCGGGATACTGCGCCCATCAGCGATCATTGGTGGAAGTTCCTGCGTTACGATTGGTTGTCCCTGCATAGGGCGGCATATTTAAGGAGCTGACCAGTCACACTATACAATTGCAATAGCATCATGTATTAGCCAGCCTTCCTGGGCTGGCTGGCCAATCATGATGCTATTGCTTTGTCCAATCACCATACGAGCGTCTCGTAATCCACAACTCTGGCACGCCTGTGTGTTGTCCCTGCTGCCCCAGGTCCTCCAATATTGCCTTGTGGTAGCGGCGTGTAAATGAGGGAAGGTGCTCTACAGAAGGTAACTTGTGGCACCCGTCGGTGCATCCAAGGATAGAAAAAAACCTTCTGTAGAGCACCTTGTAGCGGCGTGTAAAGGCGGTATCGGGTACCGTTAGAAACCGTTGGAACGTGCTCGTGCACGTGAGACACCCGGTTGTTTCTAGCCTTCTGTAGCGGCGTGTAAAGGTACCATAATAGATAGATGATAGATACATAGATTGTAGATGGCAACAAGAGGCAGTAATCTTGTTAGTTATATGAGCTCATGAAAGGCAATAGTCTGGATAAGAGCAGTCTTCACTTAGAACAACTTCACAACACTTTTCTGTTGGTAACACCTTCAGCAGCTTTTACACACAATTTATGTGTCAGTCACAGTCTCTCCTCTATGATATTCAGCAGTTCTCCTGCAGTAGCTGTTGCGGATACATGGGCATGGCTGCCTGCCCCCATGGTACCTGTGTCACAGTCCTTTAGACTTTTTAGTCATATATGCTCTTCACATTCAGAGATATGTGGTGCCCCTGTGGCCCTGCCACCACTAATGGTACTACAATAATTTAAATGTGTGTTATCATGCCTAGAGGTAAGAGGAAGAAGCTTTGCTGAAAACCTCAAATGCACCCAGCACATCTGAACTCCAGGCAAGAGGAGTGCTGGGCAGAAGAAACCCACAGATAGGGCAGTCCCCACTTACTGGTTAGAGGAAGGAGTTAGGTTAGGGGTGGGGGCAAGAGAGAAGGGCTCTAGTGAGTTCCAGACAGGCAGCTGGAGAGTTAGCATGGAGCATGGGTGAAGTGCTAAGCCAAGGGCCTGTGGACCCTAATCTGCTGACAGCTGTTAAAATTGGGCAAACGAGCTAGCTGCAACAGGGGTACCATCCCAATTTGATTTGGACTAATCGTGAAACTGGAGGTCACTAGGCTTCATGTACAGTAAAACCTGGGTAGGGGAAGGGGAGGTGCTCAAACGGACTCACATGAAGCCGTAGTGTCTGGAGAAGGACGTCTGGGATCCAAGCGATACAGAATTATATAGAGAGAAATCTGGAACATGGACTCAATTCTTCATATTTTCAATGCTTTATTTCAGTGTTTCCTTGGCATAAAAATGTTGTAGAGTGAATGCAGTCCCACACAGCTGGATGCGTTTCGGATCAACATCCTTAGTCTACAGCATGACAAAAGAAACATTACTCCCCATATATATACAAGTAAAAACCCGCCCCAGGAAACACACATATTTAATCAAAATGAATGTGATGTTAACTCTTTATATTACAGGATGAAGAAAAAACCTGTCAAATATATAAATTATTATAGCGGCAAAACCTCACAAACACACAGGATAATGGTACTATCCTACATATACCAACATTATGGATGTTTGGTTTGACAAGCATAGAAATGGAAAATATTAGATATTAAAGGGAACCTGTCACCCCAAATCACCTTCCTAACCTATTAATACCTGTCCCTGCAGCCTTACAATACTTTCTAAGGCTAGGGTCACACTTAAAACTTGAATTGTGTTCACCGCATCCAGATCCAGATGCGGTGAACGCAATTGCGGTCCCACACATTTGTTATGAAAAATGTGTGGAGGGAACCGCATTGCAATAACTGAATTGCTCAGGATGTGTAATCCTGAGCAATCCGTTCCGTATACTTTGCTTATCACGGCTGCCGCCGGCTGCCGGACTTTATCTGTGGCGCCCCTGCGTCCAGGAGGCCACAAAGGGAACTGCAGCCAGGCAGGTAGGACACTTGTTGCACACCAACACCCTCACAGCCCACATAACCCACGTGTAAGAGAAAGTAACATCCAGCCCTGAGATTAGAGACTCTATGAGATTGAGGGATGGTGGATTCAGAGGAGTGGGTTGGGAACACCAGAAGTCAGGTGACTTGACAGTATATAGGAAGGGGGAGGAGGAAGGTGTTCAGTGGGCCCAGGGTGCCGAGCTGTAAAGACCAAGAGTAGGCCGAGGTAGGCTGAACAGCAAAGACCAAGAGCAGCAGAGAAGCTGAGATGCAAAGGCCAGAGAACAGCAGCAGGTTGAGCTGAAGCTGAGCAGACAGAAAGCCACACGTTCTGGAAGAGTGAGAGCAGAAGGACGCAGAATCTGTACTGAGCCAGTGTGAGCCAGAGGAGAGAGAAAGCCTATCCAGAGCCGATCCCCAGAAGTGTGAGAGAGCCGAGAGGGACGGTGATACCCAGGCCCTAGAAACGCAGCTAAAGCTACTGACTGCAGGCGGAGTAGCCCTCCTATATACCGAGAGAACAGAGAGGAAGGAGCCTGGTAGAGCCTCGTGCTGGAGGACTGCTGGAGGCTGGGCTAAAGTAGAGTGTCGGCTCTAGAGGGGACCGTAGTATACCCGGTATCCCCAAACAACACGACGGGGGGTCTGGAGTTTCAGATTGAGATCCCTACCCAAAGGACAGGCAGCTCAGTGACAAACTTAGGACTCACAGAAGCCGAGTCACCGCCATACTGTCCAGCGTTTCACACACACCCGTGGAGACGGAGACCATTATAGCCCGGAAAGGACACTGCAGATTGTGTGAGGGGTCACAGAGAGAGAGGCCTGGCTGCAGGGAGCAAAGGGAACCCGGAGAGAGGGGAATGTGCCCGTGTACTAAGAACTGAACTTGAACTGTGTAAGAACTGTAACTGTGCTGTAAAGTAATTTGAAGAGCTGAGAGTAAAGCTTTGGAGAACCCTGAACTGCTTCCCTTGTGTCTCTGCGTGAAAGCTATTCCCTCCTTACAGGATACAGCCTGTCAGCACCAGCCAGGAGGAGAGATCCCTGCAGCGTCTGCAAAGTAAGGCTGGTTTCACACTACGAATTTTTCAGATCCGATGCTGTCCGATCAAAACGGACAGCATCGGATCCGAATTTGGCCCCATGCAGCCCTGTGGGCATCGGACCGAATCGGATGTGCACTAAATGCCATCCGATTTGGTCCGATCGATTCTATTTGATTTTATTATTGGTGCAAAAATCGGAGCCTGCTCCGATTTTTGCACCGAAAATAAAAATCTGACAAATCGGATGGCATTTAGTGCACATCCGATCTGACCCGATCCCTATAACATGGGGCCCTATGGAGAAGGGTCCAAGGAAACATCTGATGTCTCCTCGGACCCGATTTTACTGTACTGAGCATGCTCAGTACAGTAAAACTGCTCCTAACTGGGAGCACAAGGGTTAAAAAAAAAAAAAAGTTTATGCTCAGATCGATAGAGAGATAGAGATCAATAGAGATTGATAGAGAGTTAAATAGACATATAGATAGAGAGCTAGATAGACGGATAAATAGATAATAGATAGATAAGAGATAGATAAATAGATGATAGATAAAATAAATAATAAATGATTTAGCGCTCTACAAGCATCCAAGTTATATTCAAATCTTTTTTTTTTTTATCAATCTCTTGCCTATTTAATTCATTATGTATAAAGAGTCTCTTGAATTCCAGGGGAAGCTATGAACTGCGCCCAAGTAGTCGGTGATGCTGCAGGCAATGTTGCTGGAAATCTTACAGAAGAAATTGGGATTGAAAATGAGTTTGCCGCAACTGCATTGCAAGACGTGGTATCAGGAGTAACGGGAGCTGTAGTGGAAGAAGCGTAAGTTGGGAGATAGGGGACTTTGGCCGGGTCACACTTGTGTATAGCATCAATGTGAGAGCAGGGGCTGTGATATGCTAATGATGAAGACGGAAGAAGAAATTCCGGTGCCACATGCGATTAATCCTTTATTCTTCAGATTAAAACATCACATAGTATCAGGAAAGCCCTGGACGCGTTTCGGGGAACACTTCCCCTTAATCGTCAGAGATTAAAGAATTAAAAAACACACAATATATAATGTAAAAACCACCTCCCCCTAACATATGTGATTAATCCCCAAATTGATTAGGATATTTAACCCCAGTTTAGTCTACTTCAAAGTGCCCATAGAAATTGATGCATATACAAAATTGATCACATACAAAATATTATACATGTTATTATGATAATATGAGTATACCAACCCACTTAACAATTGCACTGGCATGACACACTGTGATATACACAGGGAAACTATAATTCAACACTCCCGTATACAATCTTAATAACGTTATTTTTGTTATATGCACATATTAGACTTTTTCTTTTATTGTCATGAATTATGCATAAAAGGTGGATTGTTAATATAACAACATCGATCCAACACTAATCTCTTATTGGGTTAAATATTTGTACATGTCAAATATATCCATTGTTTCTAGTTTATTATTATTTTTTGTGAAAAGAACTACTAAATGGATTAATAGAAATACAACAGATCTGACCTGTAGTTCAAACCATGCGGTATTCTGGCATCCAGTCGCAGGATCCACAATTTCTCCTTATTATGGAGTACTCCTTCCCAATTTACTCCTTTAAGGCTGCCTTCACAGTACGGATTTTTTAAATCCGATGCTGTCCGATAAACATCGGATAGCATCGGACCGATTTTGGCCCCCATGTATCCCTATGGGCATCGGACTGAATCGGATGTGTACTAAATGCCATCCGATTTGGTCTGATCCGATTCTGTCCGATTTTTTTATCGGTGCAAAAATCGGAGCATGCTCCGATTTTTGCAACGAAAATAAAATCAGACAAAATCGGATCGGACCAAATCGGATGGCATTTAGTGCACATCCAATTTGGTCCGATCAATTTATCATGGGGTCCTATGGAGCAGGGCCCGAGGAAACATCTGATGTCTCCTCGGACCCTATTTTACTGGACTGAGCATGCTCAGTACAGTAAAAATGCTCCAAACTGGAAGGCAGGGGTTAAAAAAAAAAAAAAAGTTCATGTTTACCTATCCCCGAGTCCCCGCCGTCTCCCGCAGGCTCCCGGTGTCTGCAGAGGTCTTCTACTTCTGTACAGGACCTGCCGTGATGTCACAGTCACGTGACCGCAGGTTACCATGGTGTAACCTGCTGTCACGTGACTGTGACATCACTGCAGGTCCTGTACAGAAGTAGAAGACCTCTGCAGACACCGGGAGCCTGTGGGAGCCGAAGGGAGACGGCGGGGGCCTCGGGGATAGGTGAGCATAAACTTTTTTTTTTTTTACCACGGAGGCTACGATTTAATGCCGGAATCGGATGCCTATTTGGCATCTGATTCCAGGCATCAGAAGGGAGCCGATGCTGTCCGAATTTATCAGACAGCATCGGCTCCCTTCAAAATCGTAATGTGAAAGTAGCCTAAGAGGATGGAAAACCCTCTGTATATGACTCACCGTGGCCGGGGACTCCGGTTTAGACAGGCAGTAGCTCCTTCCTCCTTGTCACGGGTGGACCGCGCCTGCCGGTAGTGGGGCCCGGTTGAGTGCAGATAAAAAGTTGAAGACGTCTTGTGGGAACAGATTAAGGGGTTAATTGTTTCGTGACGCCACCTATGAGTAGTTCAGTAAGTCTTACCGACGCTGCGGGGCCTCCGGGGGATGGATAGCAGCAAGATGGAACGCTCCCCACAGGCTGAGCGGTGATCCCGGAAGCTGGAGCTGCTTAAGATGTTGTGCGGCAGCTGCGGTTACCTTGTGTGCAGACGGACGTAGTCATAAGGAAGCACGGACACTGTAAGTCTCTGTAACGGGTCTTTACTGTAACCAGCAAGCAGTACATGGCATACAGTGTGTAAATAGCAGATCGGGTGGACTCAGCAGTGATAGGTGTCCCTCAGAGATCCGCGGTGTTCCTCCATACTAACTAAGTAATGCCGTTGTCGCCCAGGAATACCAGGTCGGGCACAGGGAGGCTGCTTGAATCCCTATCCAAAGTATACGTGATGGATGTTTTGGGGAGCCTTGGGTCCCTTGGTGGGTACACCGCTGGTTAGACGACTGGAATTTGGCTGGTGGTGGGGTGCTCCTGGAAAGCTGCTCCTCCACGCCTCTGGTTCGCATAGCAGAGCTGAACTGCTGCTAGCTTCGGTACCAGCAAACCGGCTGTATAAGGGCACGGGAGTCTTTTGGAACCCGTTTCTTTGATGCCCGTAATTGGTAGGGAGATGGCCGGTAGAAGGTGGCCAGGGGGCTGCACCGGCTGTGCAACCCCCTCTCCTAGGTTGCAGAGCTGGGAGTCTGCAGAGGTCTTCTAAGTTGCTGTTACTTCTCCAGACTCGAGGCTAGAACTTCTAAGCCTGGACTAAACTTCCACTACATGCTACTCTTGCACTCGGCCCACCAGGACCTTGATTGGCCCTCTATGCTAAGTGAGGCATGCAGAGTATGGATCTCTGAGTTAACCACGTAACTGTTGGGTCAGAGAATATTGCTGCTGCATTTATGGCTGCAATACCCTCCTGTGACGCACTCGTTGCGGGGCGCCACATATAAGTCTGGAGACCTCCTGCATATACATCCTTGAAATGTTTAGATAGTCCAGATATCCCAGAATGGATATTCTTGGAATTGGGATTAAGCACAGTTATATGTTCGGATATTCTGACTTTGAGTGCCCTCGTGGTACAGCCGATGTAGTATTTGTTATATGAGTATATAGAGCGGCAGCACTCGCCCATCTTCTTGGACAAGCTTTTATTACTTTTTAAAAACACAGCATTTCAGCTTGGGGGTGCTCACACAAGAGTGCAGGGGGGAAGAAGCCTGCACCCTTGTGTGAGCACCCCAAACCGCTGAAATGCTGTGTTTTTAAAAAGTAATAAAAGCTTGTCCAAGAAGATCGGTGAGTGCTGCCGCTCTATATACTCATGAATCATTACAACTAATCTGGAAGGGCACAACACGTGTCTGTGGACGTCAGCAGAGCGGTATAGTTCCAGCGGTCGGTTTGAGCTCCGGAGGTGAGCCGAAGATTTCCTGCGGAGAGACGAGTAGCACAGCGGTGCCTGGCTTCTGGAATGAAGTAAGAGTAGTATTTGTTACAACTATCGCATGCCGCCATGTAGACAACATTAGATGTGTTGCAATTTATATATGTTTCCACATTATATTGTTTTCCGGTGCGACAGTTAGAAAAAGATGCACCTATAACCACATATCTACACATGCCACATCGGCTGTCCCCACATCTGAACATTCCTTTATAATTAAGCCAAGTAGGATTATTGATGACTTTATCCGAAAATATACTAGGTGACACCATGCTGCCCAAATCCCTCCCTTTCCTTGGCACGACCCTGCAACCTGACAATATGGGTATGTTTTTCAAAAAGAGGTTTTTGATATTGGAGACACACACTTCTTGCATTGTCCATGTAGATAGTAAGGCGGGGTGTGTTCTTGATTGAAGATGCAATAAATAGGAATCAATGGGCAGAAAATGTCAACAGAATATTACAGTCTCTTAAGGTACCGTCACACGCAGCAATATTGCTAGGCAATTTCACTGGCAATTTGCTGGTTGCAGTGAAATCATGGACACATTGTTCTATTTTATTGCTGTGTACAAATGGAACAATGTGTCCATGATTTCACTGCAACCAGCAAATTGCCTGTGAAATTGCCTAGCAATATTGTTGCGTGTGACAGTACCTTAACAGTCTCTATCTATTGAGTAAAGACTGGTCTGATCTTTAAAGGGGAACTCCAGTGAGAGAAATCTTTTTAGTACAGTTCCTGCCCTCCTACATGATGAAGCAGAGCCATACACTGCAGTTCTAGGATCTATAGGTCACTTATAAATCAATAAAATCATACCTGCTCCTCTGCTGTAGCCCCCACCTCAGGGAATACTGATTTCTGCCTGTCTGCTTCAACTAGAAGCAAAAAGCAGGAGGTGTGTCAGGGGTGTGGATGCTGGGAGCTGCAGGATCAGCCTACATTCACACCCCTTCATGTTTCAGTATGGGGAGGGGGCATGGCAGGGGGTGTGACCGCCAACCCCATGTTCACACACATAAAATCCAGCCCCTGACATACCATTCTATGTGACAGGGGGTCCAGGCTTCAAATAGCAATCATGTCACCAACCAGATACAAATACATGCTGTGATCCTCTGCTGTATGAAGATGCATAATGTGTGCTGGTAATGTGAGGACACAAGCAGAGGAAAATCATTACATTGATTGATTCAGCTCTGCATGGTCTCCCCTCTCCCATAGGAACATGGTAGATTAATGTCCCTGCAACTTTCAATGGATCATCATCATCATCATCACTCCTCTGTAACCAGCACAGCAAAGGCATCCAAAGTCTGCAGCATCTGTTAGACATGGTATAAACCCCAAAGTTTCATTATTCCTTTATCTGTTCTTTATACTGTGCACTAAACTGTGTTTATCTATCATCTATAAATCATCTATTGCGAACTGTCCTCCCACCTCTCTTCCTGTACTCTCTTTGATCGCCTACAATCCGGCTTCTGACCTCACCACTCCACCGAAACAGCCCTAACCAAAGTCGCTAACGACCTTCTGATCGCCAAGAGCAAACGACACTATTCCGTCCTCATCCTTCTCGACCTCTCTGCTGCCTTCGACACTGTTGACCACTCCCTCTTACTTCAAATTCTTGAGTCTCTTGGCATTACTGACCTCGCCCTCTCCTGGATCTCCTCCTACCTAACGGACAGGACCTTCAGCGTCACCCACTCCCACACCTCCTCCTCGTCCCACCCCCTCTCTGTAGGTGTCCCCCAAGGCTCGGTCCTTGGACCACTACTCTTCTCCATTTACACCCTCGGCCTAGGCAACCTCATCGAGTCACATGGACTCCAATACCACCTCTACGCTGACGATACCTAGCTCTATCTGTCTGGCCCTGATATCTCCTCCCTTTTATCCAAAATTCCTCCATGCCTATCCGCCATTGCATCCTTCTTTTCTACCCGCTTCCTAAAACTCAACATGGACAAGACCGAATTCATCGTCTTTCCCCCGAACAACCCCACCCCGCTTCCTGACCTATCAATCACCGTCAATGACTGCACTCTCTCACCCCTCCCCCACACCAAGTGCCTCGGGTAATCCTCGACTCCTCCCTCTCCTTCAAGCCCCACATCCAAGCCCTCGCCACCTCCTGCCAACTCCAAGTAAAAAACATTGCCCGTATCCGTTCCTTCCTTGACCACAACACAGCCAAGACACTTGTCCATGCCCTCATCATCTCCGGCCTGGACTACTGCAACCTCCTGTTCACCGGCCTCCCTGCCTCCTCCCTCGCACCTCTCCGAACCATCCTCAACTCTGCTGCCCAACTCATCCACCTATCTCCCCGTTACTCCCCCGCCTTCCCTCTCTGCCGAGCCCACCACTGGCTCCCCATCCCCCAGCGATCTCGCTTCAAAACCCTAACCCTGACATACAAGGCCATACACAACCTGTCCCCTCCCTACATCTCCGACCTAGTCTCCCGCTACCTACCCTCACGCAACTTGCGCTCCTCTCAGGAACTTCTTCTCTCAACCCCCTGCATTTCCACCTCCCACAACCGCACACAAGACTTCTCTCGTGCTTCTGCCAGACTCTGGAACTCCCTACCCCACCACATCAGACACTCCCCTACCCTGGGAACCTTCAAGAAAAACCTGAAGACCCACCTCTTCCTACAAGCCTATAACACACACTGAGACCCAATCCACTGCACCATCTCACCTCTCCCCCTCCTACTGTCTCCCTCCCCACCGCCTCTAGACTGTGAGCCCTCGCGGACAGGACCCCCGACCCTATTGTACCCGTATGATTAATTAGTCGATTTGTAGTTGTTTTTCGACCACTTGTCTTTGTCTACCCTCTAACTTGTACAGCGCCATGTATCCTAATAGCGCTATATAAATACCTAATAATAATAATATAAATCAGTCTATCATATATGTTATGTATTATATATGTTATGTATCCTCACTTTACCAGTACACATTATGCATCATCATACAGCAGAGGATCACAACATGTATTTCTATTTGCTTGGTGACATGACTGCTATTTGAAGCCTGGACCCCCTAGCACATAGAATGGTATATCAGGGGCTGGATATTTATGTGTGTGAACATGGGGTTGGCAGTAACGCCCCCTGCCATGCCCCCTCCTCATACATAATTGTGAGGGGGTGTGAATGTAGGATGATCCTGCAGCTCACAGCATCCACACCCCTGACACACCTCCTGCTTTTTGCTTCTTGAAGCTTTTTGAAGCTAACAGGCGGAAATCTGGATTCCCTGAGGTGAGTTCTAGAGCAAAGGAGCAGGTATGATTTTACCGATTTATAAGAGATCTATAGATCCTAGAACTGCAGTGCATGGGTCTCCTTCATTATGTAGCAGGGCAGGGACTGTACTGAAAAGTATTCTCTCACTGAAGTTCCCCTAATAAGCATAACAGCTGTATACATAACAATTTCCTTGAGTATAGATTTCACTTTTACAATCTTATTAAAGGGAACCAACCAGCAGGATTTAGGGCTATAAAGTAAAACCTTACAGGCACTGGGATGCTGAATGCAATCAAACCTTTACTTGAATGATTGATTGCTTGACTGCAGAGAAAAGTGTCAGAAAACTCTGAGAAAACAGGGCAGCAGATGACTGATGTTTACAGCACTGCATCACTATTTGGGGTTGTTGTTTTTTTCCTCCTCTGTGGGCATGCATTTCAGCTGTAAGCCAAACCCTCCCCCTCCCTCTCATCTCTATTTTCAGTTTTGTCAGGAGCCCTCTGGCTGGAGTATAGTGACAGTGTGCAGGGTCAGAAACTGAAAGTAGAGATGAGAGTTGGGAGAGGGTTTGGCTTACAGCCAAAAGGCATGCCCACAGAGGAGGAAAAAAAACAACCCCAAATAGTGATGCAGTGCTGCACACATCAATCATCTACTGCCCTGTTTTCCTGGCTTTTCATTACACTTTTCTCTGCAACCAAACATGGAATCATTAAAGTAAAGGTATGATTGCATTCAGCATCCCAGTGCCTGTAAGGCTTCACTTTATAGCCCTAAATCCTGCTGGTTGGTTCCCTTTAAGGTTTACATCAGTATCTCAATAATCCTTCTTCCTCTTCTGATTCTGTCCCAGTCTACACAGCAAAGCTGCAAGTTGCAGAAAACAGAAAATGTCAATCGATGCAATCACTCCAATACTAAAATGGGAAAGTCACATTAAAAATTGATTTACATTCATTTTTGATCTACCATAAACAAGTGATCTACCAGTGATCTAATCTATATAATGGACTGCAAAAAAAAATCTTTGGTGTCTCCTTTTGTGAAGTGATTTTATAACTTTTTTTTATATCGATTTTTACTACCAATCCCAGAGGTGTATTAAATTTTCTATTTTTCTTTCAGAGTGGGTGCGGCCACAGACTTAGCTAAAGAAAGAATGGAAAATAATAATAGAGATGGAGGCAGTTCACAAGCAGCAAATCCTGAAAAGAAGGGTAAAAAGGATAAGAAGGTGAGTATATTGATTGGTTTATTGATTAAAAGGGCTGTGCGCTTTGGATGATCCATGTTAGTAAGAAGGTATAATCAGCTGATCCACTTTTGGACCCTTTGTTATCAACCAAATTCCCCAGCAGCACCTCTATAGGAAAAATGAAGTATTACACAGCTGACATTCAAAAGTCCAGTTTTCCATGTAATACTAGTACTTGCTGGGTGTTGTGGAGCGAGACACATTTTGTTCTTTTTGATTTTTAGATGTGGGTCTTGAATAGGGGAGGCCCATATTTTAGTATAGTCGGACAGTTTCTTTCAAAATGGATTTTCTTAACTAGTGTCAGGTGTGATGATTCTGTACCCGAGGGGGCCCCTTGTTCTCTTGGGCGCAATCTGGCTCAATGTCAGGTTGCGGTGGGGGTGTCACTTCTGGGGGGTGGGGCTTGCACGGGTGCTCACTTGTATTCAAGATCCTATGGGGCCCCCAATTATTCAAATCTTTAATAGCATTAGTCTAATTCTATAGGCCACATGGACCTTTCGGGTCCCCTAGTCTCCAGGGCCCTGGTGCCACAGTAACCCCTGCACCTGTTGTAGTTATGCCCCTGCCATTCTAGCAGATATACTCCTCATATCACTGGGAGGCAAGGTGCTGCAGCTCCAAGTGATTATGCTGTTTAGGGGCCCCGGGCCCCCTGGTGTTAGCTGTTGCCTACAGATACAGGGCGCCATTTCTACTGGGGTAGTCAGGTGCTGGGAGATTCCCTCCATTTCCCTATCCTCCCTTCCTAGTTTTTTTTTTCTTTTTGGTCTTGGAATGGAGAATGAGTGTTGTCTTAGCGATGTCAGGTGATCGTTGGGAAGCAGATTTAAACCCGCCATATCCTCTGTGTGTTGCTGATTATTTCAGTCCTGTTAGGTGGTGGAGGTTAGCATTGGTGTGCTTCTGAGATGGTGCTTGCTCTGGACTCTGATCTTGGCTTGTCCCTGTTTCCCTTGGTTAGTTGTGGTCTGCACTGCTTCTTTTGGTTTCTGCTGTGGCTGACCTGGCTGTTGCTTGTGTGTCTAGTCACCAGCAACGGTGCTACCTGCCGCTTAGACATGCTCTGCCAAAGTCCCCACTCTCCAAGACTGGGAGAAAGGTGGAGAGTACCCCAACCCTCAAGGGTATGCAGTAGCACGATGGCTAGTGCAAAGTGTGACCAGCACATCGCACTTGCTGGCTTGCAGCAGGCCATTTCACCATCACCCAGCCTTACAACTAGATTTTTTGGAAATTTGTAGTCAGACATAAGATAGAAGACAAATGACACTGCAACGAAGAGCTCATGTGTCTTGTGATATTGTGGATTATTATATTGATTTTTAGTGGAAAAACTACAGAAATCTATGGCCCTACGCTGTATATACATGTGTCCTTAATTTCATATAGAGCTTTGGGAAAGGTTATATTTCTCATGGATGCTGTATTAAACTTTATTGTTGCTTGTTACATTGCATGGAACAATATATTGCACAGTGACAGATGGGCAGGCTTGGACTGGATACCTACCCCTCTACATAAGCAGTACTTGCCATAGTATGCTTGCTGGGCTCTATAAAGATATAGCCAGCATTTTATTATTTATTTAAAGGGTTTCTCCCCTACTATACAAGTCATTCTTTAATGCCATCAGGGCAGAATAAGAAAGGAAAAAAATACGTATACCATGGGTGTACATAAAAATCATGGAGTCCCATTGCAGAAGGCGTAATTGGGCACCCACACTAAAAAACAATAATATTCAGTATGGTCACAGAAGAACATATATGACATCTTTGCTACCTTTACAAAGTAAATTTGCTCCTATTGAAACCCCTTATTGTTCCCATGCACTAAGATACCCCTTTCATGGCCTTCATAAAGTATGATGCCAACAAATGTTACCCCCAAAACATAGTAACAGAAAATAAGAAGGGGTGCAATGTGAAGCACATATGGACAGCTTATATGTGTGAGTGCTTTTGTCCACTCACATATTGGGGTTGTGCACCTCTGCGCAACCCCAGTTACAGCCTCCTGTATTGTAAATCCCGCTCCCGGACCGCAGCGTCCTGTCACAGTGGACGGCAGTGACTTTCGGGTCCCTGTCATGTGATCGGACTTTTTATATAAAAAGATCATACATAATACTTTGTGCACACCACATATGTTTTTTACATGATCTTTATTACAAAAATTACAAAAAATTGGTGCAAAACAACAAGTTAAAAACATCTAAAAACAATGCAGGTCCCATATCCTCTGTTGCAAAATCATACAATTTGCCAGAATAAATCAATTATAAATAGCAGAGGCAGAATGCAAGCCCTCAATGAAATGCCTATCCCAATATAGCATAGAGAAGTTCAGTCATGATAACCCTGTATTATCCTATATATCAGTCAGTGCAAGGATACCATCCATAATATTCAAGGGGAAAATAATGTAGGGGCAGAGACAATCTGCACACACCATTAGCATCATGTTACCTATAGCTTGGCTGCAACCTGGAGGTATGGGGGCCCCACGCGTTACGCTGCATCAGCAGCTTCCTCCGTACATACAAAGTATTATGTATGACCTTTTTATATAAAAAGTTCTCCGCTCTCATACATATTGTAGCACCCCTGTCAACTATAATTTTCAAAGTATTGGCTGTGCAGCAGCTCTTACATAAATATGAGATCGGACTTTTGCTGACGTCATGGCAAGTCCTCAAACTAAGTTCTCGATCTCCTGGGTGACGCCAGGTCCTTTCCAAACAATCATAGTAAGCCTGGAGCTGCTCAAGCCACCAATCCCTCGCAGGGCAAACAGGGAACATGGAAAGAAGTTGAGGCGGTCTGGTTAGGAGCGCTGAGGCAAACGCAGTGCAAATACAGCCCATACTGATGTGAACGCAGCTGAGAATCTCCACGTGCGTGCACATTAGTATGCAGTCAGGCCAGCCAATTAGCTGTCTCGGGGGCGGCCGGGAGGAGGAGATCAGCAGTGGAGATCTCCTCCCGGCGCCGACACTGAATAGGGTGATATCGGTGCAGGAGATATGAAACAGCTGATCGCTGGTTCAAATTTCCCGCGCCGACCTCACCTATTCGGTGTCGGCGTGGGAGATTTAAACAGCTGTCAGATCAGCTGCTTCTTCAAATCTCCTGCACTGACACCGGCGGGAGAGCAGCGACGGCTCTAGCTGATCTCCCGGTGGCTGCCGCTGATCACCGGCGGCCACAGGGAGAGATTTCAATGCGATCCACAGCGTTCTCCTGCGCTGTCATGTGGAGGACACTGCGGATCCATTGCCTTCAATGCATGGTTTGTGCGCTTGGAGACAAAACAAGCGCCCGCGACCGCACAAAAAATGCAACATGCTACGTTCGGAGGGCGCTCGGAGGATGCACAAATTGTGCGCGTCCAAATGCAAACGCAACCAAACACAGCCAAATGCAGGCACATGCGTTCCCATGTTAAACATAGGAACGCAGTGCGCAAGCGTTTGGCTGCGTTCGGTACGCTGCGCTTGCAAACTCAAATGTGAAGGCAGCCTTATCTAGGTTGACTTGAGTTGGAGGATTGAGTAGAGGGGGCGAATGAGAATTAAGTCAGCAGATATGCCTGTCTGTTATTTCAACTCCTGATTCAATTTACCTTCTTATCTTTAATTTACAGGCAAAGTAACAAGCTTCTAATCCATGATGTGACCTTGATGACTGCTGGCCAGCCCAGAGAATTGATTGTACATATGGCCATAATACCACTTTTTGAGAATAAAAATACTTGTCCACAATGTTTTATTACTATTATTTACAATTAATTAATTTACAATTAATATATCGCCATTAACTCCGTGGCACTTTACAAAGACAGGAGAAATACACAGGTTGGATGCCAGACCGATGCATTGCATCAAATTGATTTGCAGATACACAATGATGTGCTTAGCTCACAATTGTAACTGCTGAGAGCAGGACTAGCGACACAATTTGGACCCTATGTATACACATTACACCTACGGGAACGTTTATAACATGTCAAAATAAGTCCTTAGGCATTAACACAGAGTTGGTTTCCCTTTTGCTGCTCTACCAGCTTCCGCTCTACTGGGAAGGATTTCTACAAGATTTTGGATGTAAATTCCAAATATGACCCCAAGGGGAATAAGTGAAATAATAGTAATAAGGCCCCTAAGTAAAGTAGAAATATACAGGACTGTGTTCACCGAACCCGCGCTGCCAACGAAGGAGACGTCCAAACAGTGGTTGGTAGCAAGTGGCTTTTTATTTAAGCTGATGCGTTTCGGAGCAAGACCAGACTCCTTCCTCAGGGAGCACACCATTACAGGGCACCACTAAAGTACACACTATGTATAACCAGACATAAACAGTTGTTACATACGTCATCAATGACGACAGAGGAAGAAGGAGGATGTTAATCGTCATCCTACACTGGGAACTTAACATCCTCCTTCTACCTCTGTTGTCATTGATGACGTATGTAACAACTGTTTATGTCTGGTTATATAAAGTGTGTACTTTAGTGGTGCCCTGTAATAGTGTGCTCCCTGAGGAAGGAGTCGGGTCTGACTCTGAAACACATCGGATGAAATAAAAAGCCACTTGCTTCCAACCTCTGTCTGAACGTCTCCTTCGTGGCAAGAACACAGTCCTGTATATTTCTCTATGATCACGGTCTCCGTTGATGTGTGGACCTTGCAGCAGCCATCTTGTGTACATGCCAGTTGTGTGCTACACAACCTTTCCAGGTGAGCAGTGACCACCTATTCTTTGTATTTCATATTGAGGATTAGGCTGTGGTCACAGTTTTTTTAGTGCCTTTTAAAAACGCATGCTTTTTTACATGCGTTTTTCATCTCAGCATGAGTTTTTTAAGGTCTCTGATGGCTCCCTGCGTTTTTGGCTGCGTTTTTGAATCTGCACATAAAAATAGTGCTTGTAGTATTTTTTTGAGCGTTTTGAAAAACGCATGCATTTTTATAACATGGGTTCCTATGGGAAACGCATGCAAAAACGCATGTAAAATTAGTACCTTTTAGTGCCATTCAAAAACGCATGCGTTTCCCATAGGAGCCCATGTTAAAAAAACGCATGCGTTTCCGGAAACGCATGCGTTTTTGTTAACATGGGCTCCTATGGGAAACGCATGCGTTTTTGAATGGCACTAAAAGGTACTAACTGTACATGCGTTTTTGCATGCGTTTTCCATAGGAACCCATGTTATGAAAACGCATGCGTTTTCTACAGAAACGCATGCGTTTTTGGATATGCTCCAAAAACGCATGGGACAGTCACACATGCTTTTTGGGTATTAGGGCATGCGTTTTTTAACATGGGGGCCTATGGGTGCGTTTTTTACATGCGTTTTTGAAAACGCAGGTCTCCAAAAATGCATGTGAAAAATGGTACTGTGACCCCAGCCTAAGACCCTATTTCGCTCTCTTTCCTTTCAGTTTTAGGAATACCCAAGTAAAGTAATCCTACAAAAATGGGAGTGAGGCCATACATTTAAACAAATCAATCTACGGTATATTGAATATAAAAACATTTTTTAAAAAGGGAGGCACATACAGAGGACTAGCCCCCCTAAAAAGACCCTCAAACTACTGGTTAGTTGATAATTTGCATAAATTGAATGCATAAAACCTCATACAGGTTGTATGAAACTTCATACATGAACGTGAGATTTAGAGATGGGAAAAAAACAGTTAGAGAACATCATATAAAGTGCAAAGTGCAAGAACATTTTAAATATAAATCCTGCCTGATAAACAGATGTAGATAATACATGATTAGGATCCGGCGAGAGCCAAATGGCTAAAGATCAGGCAATAAATAATGATAATAAATTATAGCTCAGTGGTTAAACAAACAGAAAATAGAGACATAGAGAAGATACCTCAGTGTAATGAATAGCCAGATAAATAAAACCAAGTGCCTGTTAAACTCCCTGGAGGTGAGCGTCTGGGAGTGGACCCACTAGGCTGTGACACTGAACTCCCTTGGAGGAGCTGGCCTGTTGGAGGACTCCAATACAGGGATTGTCAGGGGCAACCCCATGGAGTCTACATCCCACGACTGCTGGTACCAGTGGGGCAGCTCATATGGACCAGGAGTCTCTGGGCAATAAGGATATGGAGGGGAGATGGGGAATGCACTGTCACAGGACTTTGTGGTAGCACATGAGTCCAGGTCCAAACACGGCACGACTGGTGCAGTGCCTTGGATGTGCAGGCTGGAGCAGACTTTACCAGGCAGGTGCAGACTGTAGCAAGCGAATGCAGGCCGTAGCAAGTCTGAAAAGAGACACACTTTGGTAACCAAGAATAGGATCAAGAAATAAGGTAGCAAGATACAAGATAAGCACAAGAGCACAGGTACTAAATACACACCTGAGAACTAGCAACATCTCAAAAGAAGAACCACATTGCTCAGGCATCACCCCATGGGGGAAGGTGCCTTAAGTACCTGGTACCTCTCAGCCTTAGGGTGAGAAGTAGTTCCGGGTTAAGGCATATTGGCCCCTTAAATATCCACAATGTGTGGCACATGTCGCCTAAGTGTGCTCACAGGAGACCCGTGAGTAAGACACAGGCTCCAGGAGCAGGAAGCCACAGCAGGAGAGGGGGCGAGTGGTGTAGAACCATGGACAAGGTGAGTCTGCTGTGGATGCACAGCCGAGGGATGGAAAGGCTGCACATGAGCTGCATTGTGGAAACCATATAAAGGATATAGTGGCGAGTCCCATATTGAATAAAATCTTCATCTTTATTAAGCAAGATTAAAATATCATAGTGGTTGGATTATTGTCTCAACATATCCTTTATATGAGAAGCTTCTGAGTCAAAGCTGTGGCTGGAGACATGCACCAATAAGGCGGATTATACTACAAATCAGGACACAGTGAGGCACTTTTCTCTTTATTTACCATTGTGGAAACCAGTCTCCCTGCCCAATGGAGTCCAGTGCCAAAGCTCTTCCTTCTGGCTACGGAATAAATACCATATATATTCGTGTATAAGCCGACCCCCTAGTTTTGCCCCCAAAACCTGGGAAAACCTATTGACTCGTGTGTAAGCCGAGGATGGACCACAGCACAGGTATACAGCCCCCAGCAGTGTGGTATACAGCAGCCTCCCAGTGGTATATACAGGCCCCAGCAGTGTGGTATACAGCAGCCTCCCCAGTGGTATATACAGGCCCAAGCAGTGTTACAGCAGCCTCCCCAGTGGTATATACAGCAGCAGCCCCAGTGGTAGTATACAGCAGCAGCCCCAGTGGTAGTATACAGCAGCAGCCCCAGTGGTAGTATACAGCAGCAGCCCCAGTGGTAGTATACAGCAGCAGCCCCAGTGGTATATACAGCAGCAGCCCCAGTGGTAGTATACAGCAGCAGCCCCAGTGGTAGTATACAGCAGCAGCCCCAGTGGTATATACAGCAGCAGCCCCAGTGGTAGTATACAGCAGCAGCCCCAGTGGTAGTATACAGCAGCAGCCCAGTGGTATATAAAGCAGCAGCCCCAGTGGTAGTATACAGCAGCAGCCCCAGTGGTAGTATACAGCAGCAGCCCCAGTGGTATATACAGCAGCAGCCCCAGTGGTAGTATACAGCAGCAGCCCCAGTGGTAGTATACAGCAGCAGCCCCAGTGGTATATACCGCAGCAGCCCCAGTGGTATATACAGGCCCCCCCATCGGTATACAGGGCCCCCCCTTGCTGCCGCAAACCTGTAAAGTAATACATCATTATACTTATCCCTGTCGTCGCCGCCATCGCGCTCCTACGGGTCTTCATGCTTCTTCCGGCTTCCTCCTCTGGCGCACAGACAATGACGTCATTGCCTGCGCCCACCGGAGGAGGAAGCCGGAAGAAGCATGAAGACACGGAGGAGCGCGATGGCGGCGGCGACGACAGGGATAAGTATAATGATGTATTACTTTACAGCTTTGCGGCAGCAAGGGGGGGGCCCTGTATACCGATGGGGGGGCCTGTATACCGATGGGGGGGGGCACCTGTATATGACTCGCGTATAAGCCGAGGGGGGGACTTTTCAGCCCAATTTTTGGGCTGAAAAACTTGGCTTATACGCGAGTATATACGGTAAATTAGAGGAACTAGAAATTGTCATAAATATAAATAAATACAGTGGTGTGAAGAACTGTTTGGCGCAAAATGTTTCAGATTACCAAACAAATACAGTAAATATTAGACAAAGATAACACAAGTAAACACAAAATGTATTTTTATAAATTAAGGTCTTATTAAAAGAAATCCAAACGTACAGGGCCCTGTGTGAAAAAAATACTGCTCTCCCCCCTTTATAACATAAATGAACTGTGGTTTATTACATCTTTGGGAGGCAAAATTTAGTTTCCTTAGCCTTACCCAGGCCTGATTACTGATCACTTAAATAAGACTTGCCTGACAAAATGAAGTAGGCCAAAAGATCCTGAAAAGCTAGATATCATGCCACAATCCACAGAAATTCAGGAATTAATGAGAAACAAAGTAATTGACATCTATCAGTCTGGAAAAGGTTAATAAACCATTTCTAAAGCTTAGGGACCTCAGTAAACACACAGACAGAGACATTATCCACAAATGGCAAAGACATGGGACATTGGTGAACCTTCCCAGGAGTGATCGGCCACCCAAAATTACCCCAAGAGTATAGCGATGACTCATCCAAGAGGTAAAAACAAAACAAAACACAACATCCAAAGATCTGCAAGCCTCACCTGCCTCAGTTAAGGTTCATGACTCCACCATAAGAAAGAGACTGGGCAAAAATGGCCACATGGCAGCGATCCAAGATGAAAACCACTGCTGAGCAAGAGGAACATTTGCTCCATTTTGCCAGAAAAGATCTTGATGATCCCCAATACTTTTTGCTGCTAAGGGTGATCCTAGGGTCAATCAGTTTCTCACAGGGCCCTGTAGGTTTGGATTTCTTTTTCCTTTAACCCCTTAACGAATCCGTGATTTTTCCTTTCATTTTTATTTTTTCCTCCCCTTCTTCCAATGCCATCATTTTTCTATTTTTCCATCAATATAGCCATATAAAGGTTTGTACGTTTGAATGACATTACTCATTTTACCATATAGTGTACTATAACTGGTATAAACGGGTAAAAAAATTCCAACTGATGTGAAATTACAAAAAAAAGTGCAATTTCACAATTTTTGTAGGCTTGTTTTATTTATCATGTTCACTATATGGCAAAACTAACCTGTCAGTATGATTCCCCTGGTGGGGGTATCTGTAGATACCAAACATGTATATGCAAAAAAAGAAAAAGGAAAAATCACACTATGTACTGCTATCAATGCTTCTCCATTAATAAACTGCTTGTGTGCCCTCCACCTGACGACCAGAGGAAACATGCAAGAAAAAAGAGAAAAAATGGAATATTGCACATCAAGCAAGCAAAAAATATAATGTTCATTGTTTATTCATGTCCATATTAAAAAACCCAAGCATGGGTTCATAACATCTTCCACATTTCGAGCGCATACTGCACTCTTACTCATAGATAAAACCTGATTAAAAAACACTTTTAAACACATTGAAAAAACTAATACATCTTGGGAATCAATTAATTATATAAAACAATGGATACATGGTATCATCCCATAATTAGTGCAAATGAGAATGACAGTGTTTCAGGAGAGAACAAAAAACCAGCAAAAAAAAACAAAACACAATATTGAAGACAAAAACTACCCGTGCTGTACTGGTACATAATATGTACCGTATTTTTCGCATTTTAAGACGCACTTTTGTTCCCCCCAAACTTTGGGGGGGAACGGGGGTGCGTCTTAAAAAGCGCATGTAAAAAAAAAAATTAAAAATTTAATATTACCAGATAATGAGGGGTGTGTGGGGTGCAGCTGCCCAGTGGGGGTGCCGGAGGCAGGTTCCGGTGGGTGTGGGGCACCGCTGCAGGACCGGAGCAGCGGAGATGTACCGGCGGCAGCAAGTGGTGGGCGCCGCCATGTTTCTTGTGGTAGCCGGCCGGTAGAGGTAGAGGCTTCAAAATGGCCGCGGCCATTTTGTTGAAGCCTCTACCGCTGGCTGCAGTGTTAATGAATGCACCCAGCCACAAAAACATGGCGGCGCCCACCGCTTACTGCTGCCGGTACATCTCTGCTGCTCTGGTCCTGCAGCTGTGTCCTCCACCTACGAGAACCTCCCTCCGGCACCCCCGCTGAGCAGCTGTACCCCTCCTTGGTGAGCCATGGGGGTCTGGGGGGAAGATGGCCATATAGCATAAGCAAAGGCTTGGGGATGGGGGGCACATACACAGGATAGGGGGCACATATACAGGATAGGGGGCACATACACAGGATGGGGGGCATATATACAGGATGGGGGGCATATACACAGGATGAGGGGCATATATACAGGATGGGGGGCATATACACAGGATAGGGGGCACATACACAAGATGGGGGCATATATACAGGATGGGGGGCATATACACAGGATGAGGGGCATATTTACAGGATGGGGGGCATATACACAGGATGAGGGGCATATATACAAGATGGGGGGCATATACACAGGATGGGGACATATATACAGGTTGCGGGCATATATACAGAATGGGGGGCATATATACAGGATGGGGGCCATATATACAGAATGGGGGCCATATATACAGAATGGGGGCATATATACAGAATGGGGGGCATATATACCAGGATGAGCAATATACATACCAGGATGGGGACATATATACGAGGATGAGAGACATATATGCCAGGATGAGGGATATATATACCAGAATTGGGGGGTTTATGTACCGTATTTTCCGCACTATAAGGCGCACCTAAAAGACTAAGATTTTCCCAGAAATCATAGGTGCGCCTTATAGTGCAGTGCGCCTTATATACGGATTTTTCCAGGAAAATTTAGCACCCCCCAGAAAATAAGGCATACCTTTGTGCCGCAATATCCTCCGTCCCCGCCATCCCCCTCTGTCCGGTGCCCGCCTGGCATCGCTGTGCGGGGCGCGATCACCAGCCGCCATTCCCGCCATCCATGCTGGTGCCGGGGCCTGCCTCACATCACTGTGCGGGGACGCGATCACCAGCCGCAGTCCCCGCTGTCGTGTCCGGTGCCGCCGCTGCATCGGGCGCGCTCACAGCCCAGGAGCCTTGAGCCAATCCGAGGCCAGCTGACGTCAGCCCATAGCCTCTGATTGGCTGAGGGCTCCAGCGCTGTCATTGGCTGTGGGCTCCAGCGCTGTGATTGGCTGAGGGCTCCAGCGCTGTGATTGGCTGAGGGCTCCAGCGCTGTGAGTGCCTTGCCACACAGTACAGTAAGTGTGTGTGTGTGTGTCTGAGTGTGTATGTGTGTGTGTGTGTGTGTGTCTGAGTGTGCGTGTGTGTGTGTCTGAGTGTGTATGTGTGTGTGTGTACTTGCTTTGCTGTACTTGTGGGGACATGGACC